>JAUBOD010000991.1:1155011-1183479 GCA_032353885.1 Nothura maculosa
GAGTTTTGTTTTAATTGGTAGCATAATAGTGTTTCTAGATTATTGGGTAAACAATATTTCAAAAAACTGCTTTTTAGTAGCAGCTTCTTTGGCTCTGTCATCTTGGGAGCAGCTACAATAGGTTTGCCACATAGGTATCTATTTACCACATACAGCTATAGTAAAATAATTTTTACATTTATATATAAAGAGAGTTTGCTTTTAGAAACAAACTAGACTTACCAAGATAATACAGGTAGCTGCAAACTTTGGCTGTCCTCTATCTCCAAGCCCTTATTCTCATGTGCATCTCCTGGTCCCTAAAAAATTGCCTTATAAGGAAATTCCCATCTTATTTTTGGTGGTTCAAGGGATGTTTTGCGACTGTTCCCATGCCTCTGGCTCCAGCACCATCCACTCCATCCTCAGCTCCTTGGTGCTGTCTCCTTCGGGCTCTTCTCTCATCCATTATTACACCCTGATACAACTCGTTGTCACTCTGCTGCTGGAGGAGCCATTCCGTATTCCTAGAGCGGTGAAACAAATAAGGCCGTGAGGATTTTTAACTTCATATTTATTGCGTGAGATATCACAAGCTGTTATGAGCATTTTGTTCAACATGAGGCCTGTCAATGATTTCTGTGTCTAATTTGCAACAGAAATTAACTGCATAAAGTTGAGAAAATATTCCCGTAGCTCTTTTTTCCAGACACAAGACCTGACTTGAACTCTTTATGGCAAGCCAGTGCTTCACTATTACTGACAAACTCCACATCTATTCCTTTCCCCTTCTATAGTTCACATTAGGAAGGATGTTTTTATAATATTGCATTTCCATTGGAACCAGAATAAGTTTCCATCAAAATTATAGGAAACCAGTGCTGCTAAACAGCCACAAGCGTGTGGGCACACGGCTATACATGCAGTGGCACAAACAGTGAGCTCATCTGCTCTGACATGTCCCAATACTTATTTGATGCTTGTTTGATAGTTGCAGTGTCTCGCTGAATCTCATTTTACATGCTGAGGTTTCCGCAGTTTTCCTAGGAAAAAAAAACTTCAATGCTGTAATAGCTTCAACATACCCTAAAACAACTGATAATTCCCTTCCGTTTTAGTTGCTCTTTTATTTTATGGTGTAAAGAAAGTTGTGTGCAATTGCCTATTATAGGATAATGCTCCTTTTAATTTCCTCCTGATTGTTTTTTTTCTTACTGCAAGTATTTTAATGGCAATAGAAATGGACAATTTTAATATGTTGCTATAGACAGTTTCCTAATGAGTCTATTTTTCTACAGCCTTATCTTTTTCATGCATTTTACATCTATTCTAAGCATTATAGAGTGATACTCAGCCAGGATACTTACACTTGTGTCCACTTCACTCTCATGAAAATGACTGCATTGAGGATGAAACCCTGGAGGACTTGAGCAGTAGTTCCCATGTAGAAACTGAGCCCCTATAGCCCTATAGCATAAGGAATTACCTTCTTATCTTGTATGTGGAGGGTTTTTTTTTTTCAGAAACCAGCTTGCAGTAGATACTGCCTACAATTGCATTGTTTGCAATCCTTCTTATCTATTTCAAAAATTTTGTTATTCTTGCTTAAATTCATAGTGCCATACCGTGCATGAATCATCTTTTGTTGGACAAGGAGACACAGCCACCAAGTAGCCCAGAGTAAACCGTCATCACTTCATCTGATGTGACAGGTGAACCACATTGTGTCATCAGTTCAACCAAATAGGAGTGCCTGGAGCCAGGCTTTTTAAGCCCATTTTCATCAAGGGCATGTCAGGGTTTACAGTCTGAATAGAAATAAAAAGACAACTCAGAGTAGCTGCTTTCAGGATGTGCAGTAAGAGATACTGAAATGTCATTGTGTGAGCACTAGGTATTCAAGAGCTTTGTTTTACCAGCACCTTAACTGGTGGGATAATGGGCAAACTTTGCTTTGTTGCTTGCAAAAAATGTATATCAATGGTAGTCTTCCCTCCTTAGCAAATGTAACTGTTCTGTTCACTAGACTTTTGGTCTGAGAGCCTGGAAGGTGACAGAATAGACCTTTTTCATTAGATTTCATCAGAAAGTGATAATGTCTTCTATAAAATACTGAAGTGTTTCTACCAAAATCAGATTTATATCTGATTGCTTCTTTCTTTCTTTATTTTTTATTTTAAAGGAAACACTTTTCAATTGAAAAGGATACTCCAGGTGAAATGCAGCTTATATTTTTCCTAAATGTTTAACTGTTTGTTTCTATATGCTTCAGTAGTAACTGTTAGTTCTTTCCTTAGTATTACAAACTTTCATGCGACCACTGAAGAGAGTATTTGCTGTACCTCTTCTAAACACAAATGAAGCAAAGCTTTATGTTTTAACAATAGGAATGATTAATTTGGGTAAAACATTACACTTCCATTGGCTTCTCTGTCATTTTGCTCACAGAAACAATTTTTAAAAAATGTGTTGTTGAACACAAAAGAAGTAAAACTAACAAATAAAAGCTTTAGATAGTGTGAATAATGCTGTGTCCAGGCTCACTGGTAGTGATTTTAGCATCTTACCTGGTCTCTGTACTTACTTTAGAAGGCCAATAAGACTATGTATTTCAGAAGGTATCGGAAGTATTTGCAGACTGTAATTATCTAGCTTGTAATAATTATCAAGGAGCATATGGAGTAACTTTAAACTTCTCTGCTCCAGAGCAGTCTCTGGAGGTCTTCAAAACGCATCCGGATGCCACCCTGTGCCACATGCTCTAGGTGCCCCTGCTTGAGCAGGAAGGTTGGACTAGATGATCTCTAGAGGCCCCTTTCAACCTTAATGGTTCTGTGAAGCTTAGGATGCAAGCTGAGCAAGTAGGAGAAATCTTTCAAATGGCAATATAGAAATGCAATTTCTTCTTTCTTTACAAAAAGTTACTGGCTTTAAACAAGAGTCTTTCATGTTGATGGAACATGAACTAAAAGATAGAAAATGAGCCTGAAAATGTTTGGATCCACTTGGAGCCAAGAGCCATGACCAGTCCTTTAACCATGATGTGTGCATTCCTGTGCCTCTACTGGGAGTGAGGCAGGAGCCAGTGTAAAGCATAATATGTGACCAGGGATACTATAAGCATTTGCCTGTTGTTTGTACCTGCTAATGTGGCTAATTTAGTCATGCAAAACTGTTCTGCAGAACAAGCAAGAGGGGCACAATGCCCTGTTTCTCTGTTCAAAATAAAAATATAATGACAACTATATAACTTAATATTATTCTTTACTAGTTTTCTCTTTTAACCGCTGCTGCACCATTTTTTATCGCTAATGCACCTGAAAGCATCTGAAGTCCAGGGAAGGAAATGAAGCAAACAGCAGCAATGCTGCTGGACTGTGAATTAGTTAATGGGGATGGCGAATGCTGCTCTCTCATAATGAGAGACAGAGCCTGTACAAGTTTTACTACCTGCATGGTTTTAATTAGCAGGAAAGAACAAACTGAACCATGAGTGCTCTTTTTTTTTTCCCTTTTTTTTTCACTTTTTTGTTCCTTTATTCATTGCAATCTGTGACCCTGTAGTGCAGGAGGGATTGAAAGACGCATCCTGGGCAGGGAGAACGACGCGTTCCAGCATGGAAGCAAAGTCCAACGCTGTGGAATGAAGCGGTCACCTCCACTGCTACACTCATTGAGTCGCCCGAAGGAAAATTGCTCCTGACCAGACAAGAAAACCGAGTGACAATGTTCTTCATATCAGTTAAAATACAAATTGCCCTGTGATCATCCCGAGTTTGTAGCAGATAACTTTCGTTTCATGTGGCATCCCAGTTCTTGGCATCTCTCGCCGCAGTCTTGGACTCAGGCCAGATTAAACAGCCAAGTAGCTCTGCCTTTTGATCCAAAGGCACAGGAGAGTAGAAAAATAATTCTCTAATGTCAAAATCTATTTTCTTACTTTTTGCAGTAGTTAACATTTTGTGATATATACACAAAGCCATAATCATATAATGAAACACAGTTTGTTTTATGAGGCTACAAGGACATATGTGGGAAAGAAATATGATGCATTTAAAAAATTTGCAGCAGTGAAAATTATTCATATTTCCTCTGATGTTTAAGTTCATATTTTGAAATCTTGCTACAGTTGTGCCTTGTAGAGTGAAAGAATACAGTATTACTAAAATAACACATCACTATGGCTCATAAATGCTAGGAGACTCCTGAAGTTTCTGATATTTATCACATCTTATTTTTACAATAGAAAAGCTGAGATTTTCAAGTTTATCCTTTGCTTTAGTTGGAGTAGTTGGAAATAGATGCTATATTGTGGTGTATTTGAAAGTGAAGGTGCAGAGATTAAGGGACGCAGGCAGCCCACAAGTGGAAAGACCTGGAATTAGAATATAGGAAAAGAGTAAATAGATACATATTTGCACATGTGCATGCACACACATACAAACATATATATATATATATGAGAGAGAATGCAGGGTTTATTAACAATTTGTTTTCTGGTTACACTCACTGTATAATTTTCTCTTCTGAAAATGTATTTAAGGGATTGTTTTTGAAAGTTTTAATTCAGCAAAATGATCCTATGTGCTGTACTATAACGCTTCTGTCATCCACTTGCAGGAAAGCTGATTTTCTTTCCCCACAAATTTTATTTCAAGCTACTGGCTAGTGTGAAGTCTGTAGCAATATAACTTCCTCTTCAGTGATTACAAAAACAATTATTATGGCTTCCAAATATCAAGGAAAGATATCATGCAACTAGGTTTGAATTTGGAGTAATTACTAAAGCCCTTCACAGAGAGAATAAGAACTAATTCCCTAAATTATATTAAATATTTTGTTATATAAAGTTATGCTTTAGAAAACCAAATGCATAATGAAGCAGTATTATTTCAGAAATTAATAGTACAAATTCTACTTAAAATACACAAAGATATTGATTTGATGGCTTTGACACACTTCTATTCATAGGATGTTTTGTAAAATTATTTCCAAAGACAGAAGCTCACTAATTGGTTTCAGAGGAGCATGACTTGCCCAATTCTAATTATTCTTTGGAAAGAAACCTTCATTCTCAGGACAGATCAGAATCAACCTCTTAATAGAAAAGTTGAAATAGGAGCAAATATATAGCTTTCTTTTCATTAAAAATTCTGTAACCACTTATGGCCTGTAGGGAGACTAGGAGATATAGATGCCAAACTCAAATTAAAAATACCATGACGCGATATAGCATTTGCTTCCAATAATGTTGACCACTGTGTCAAGGGCAATCCTTGAGGCACATGCCTGTAGTCAATGAAGTGGCCCTACAACATTCCCACACAAGATATGACACAATTAAATCTTTTTTGAAGTTCAGATAATTGAGAAACCTTTGTGATCCTCCATAAACTTTCCAAAAGCTTATTTGGGAGCCACTGCTGCCCCCGAGCAAATGTATTTTTGATTCCATTTTGATTCCAAGGAGGAAGTTGAAACTTTTGATGAAGAAATGAGCTACTCTTAACTTCTGAACTCTTGTATGTGTCTCTTCATCTTCATTTTGGGCATCAAACATCATTTATACACAAGAAGGTTGCCACCCAAATGGACCAGCTATGTGCTTACTTAAGAACTCTAGAGTTCATGTCCTATTTTATTTCCTAGAATTGCCTTTGGGATAACAGATACTTGAACCCTCTGGAAGTGCAAACTTCCCATAACTGGAAATCCAGAGTGCAGCAGTAAAAATCGACTGCATTGAGTGAAACAGTGGACGTAGAGCTCTGTTCATTATAGAATAGTATGGGCATACTAGAATGCCTGGCATGTCATGTCATAGGTAAAAAAAAAAAGGGCAATTTAGCAAGGATTTAAAAGAAGTGGGAGGTTCCACTTCTTCCTTGAAGGTCATCAATATACACTGAGACTTTAAAAGACTAGTGCTTAAATTATTAAGACTGCATGTTTAATGAAAAAGTAAGCAGCTCAATTCAATAATTCATGACAAAAATTCAACATTAAACACATGAAAAAATATTTTTAGCGTATGTCTCAGGAATAGCTAGGCACAGAAAGCCACAGTATCAAGCTTTCCTATGTAGCACAGTATCAAACTCGGCTGTGTTACGCATAGCATGTTCTTATCTGTTAGGTCTGCTAAAGGGAATAAATATTTTCTCCTGATGAGAAAATCAAAGTTGTGTGCCATTTCAGTGAAGTCAACTTGACACCTGCAGAGAAGCAAGTCATGACATTTTAGCTGACTGCTTTTCCCCTGCCCCCCTAGTTGTGGTTTGTTTCTTCATTTTATTTACCCTGACAGACAAAAGAAACCAAGATGAAAATGTTTAGATGAGCTTTTGGCGTTCTTTCACATAATTCTTCTTTTTTCTTTTCCTTTTCTCTCTTTCCCTGTTAAATTAATAGCTCATGCACGCCAGGTTTGACAGTTTTGTGGAGGGGAAAAGCACTTGCGCACATTTGTACTGAGTACAGGGTCCCTCCTTTCTTTTCAGGCCCCCACCCTCTATTTCTCAAACGAAGTTACATTTATCAAGATAATAAGCTTCAGGTTTCATAATAAGAAATCTCCTTTCATGTCATCCTGGAACAGCCTGGACTGGCTGAGCGGGTAAGAGTCTTAAAGATAGGAGTTAAGGATCAATATTTGTAACTCCATTTATAAAGCAGAAGTTAAAGGCATATATAATGTTGCTTTTGTTAGGGGAAATTATGGGTCTTGATTCCTATCTTCCTTTTCTACTTTTAATGTTTTGTTCTCTAACAACTATTTATCAGGTGTTCATATATGTAAAAATACATAAGGAAGCTCGCAAATTAGATTTGTTGTGACCTAATATTGTAGTTTGCAGGACCCATCAACTGGGCTTTTCCTAGCTCTATCCTGTTTTTGTTAAATGTGGATACCATTAAAGAACGCGATAAAGTTATTGTAATGGAATTGAAATACATTTTATTACATCAATATAAGTTCCATTTACTGTGCAATATGACAGCGCTTAATAATTTTATATTGCAAGCATAATTATGATATCAAATTAGTAATTTTCACAAAGTACTTGCATTAGACACTCATGCGATATGATGCAGTATATTTCAATTCTCTGTGGTGCTTGAAAACACACATTCCTTTTAATGGGAAAAAAACAGGGATGCAGTAAATGCCAGCACCTCACAGCTCCCTTGAGCACTTTCCTAAGGACACTTCCGTGCACTGCAGTGCGCAGATTACCTAGACATTGTGATAACTAGATTATACTCAAGAAAAAAAAAAAAAAGATGGAAAACCTTCCTCTGTGATAATGCCAAAATACTGCCCTGCTACTGGGATTGGTGGCCCCAGTGAGGCAATGGAGGGGTTGCAGGAAGGACTCAAAGACCTCATCAAAGGACGGAAAACAGAGAGATGGGGCAAGAGATGCAGCAAGAGCTGCACCAATTTTAAGGCAGGAGCTGAAGAATTATGTATCCAGGTGAAGCCACATAAGGAATCTAGAGGGTTTCTCTTTTTTTTCTTGTTATTCTCCTTCAGCATTTTTGCATCTGTTTTATTTTCTGTTCAGGTACTGGCAACCCTTGCAGTGTAATTTTGTTCAAGGGTTTGGCTTTTATCTCCTCAAATAAATGACAAAATGCTACGAAGATTCACTAGCATTTTAATAAACCTTTAAGAGTCGGCCTTAAATACCAGCTTTCTATACTAGAAAGCTCATCAATATCTAGGCAGCCACGCAAACAGCTAGGAGGCCAGTCCATTAATGAAATGTTAATGACTGAATTAGACCTGTAATAACAGAAGTAGAATGTACTGCTGTGAGTCCATTAACATCAGCAGACCCTGCTGGGGAACAAGTAAACACAACGTACAAAGGGAAAACTTGCTCTCATAAACAAGTCTGGGGCTGTAAAGGTGCTCAGAGTTGCAAACCCTTGCACCGTGCTACATGTGCAATTTTCTTGCAAAACTTATCTGGGCTTGGTGCACCTTTGAGGATGTAATGCTAAAATAGGCAAAACAAACCCAGAATATTAGAAAGAGCAGCATTTTAGGGCGGCAGCAGCTTCATTTTGCAGGTGGGGAGCAGGCACAGTATTTATCATTTGATGGATGCCTGACCCAAGCGAAAGGAGCTTTATGGCCCCAAATCCGGCCCGAGTCGACATCAACGAAAGCACCACTTCTGGCACTAATTAGCAGCGCTATTAAACTTTTATGCTGTGCCTTAAAAAGCAGCTCGTGTTTTGCAGGTGGTAGCCCTAACGTGGGGAGCGAGGAGGCTACCAGCTTCTCTGGGGACCTCTTAACCCATGGAGGGAGTGATCGTGGCCACAAAATGGGCTTGCTATATACAAATTTGACTGCTGGATTTGTTGAGAGGAAGGAAAGGGGAAACCTTCTTGAGAAGATTTGCTGCCCATTTCCTTCCTTATTTCTACCCACAGCTCTGTCATCCTTTCCAGGGGACTGCGAGTGGGGACCTCCACTGCTCGCACTCCTTCTTGTGGACCTTGCAGATGTGGGTGAGAAGTTGCTGCCCAGGGATAATGCATTTAGGTTTGCTCTGAATCCCTCTGATTCCAAATCCCAAGATTGCCACTGACATCCCACATGTCCTTGAGTAATTCATATCCACATTTTGGGGCCTTAAGTTGGGGCTAGAAGCCCATCCCTACCCCATGGAGGTGTCTCGAGGGCAAGAACATCAAAGAACACAACACAGGCAGATGCATAATAACTAAATTAGAAAAATTAGGTACTATTGGTTCAAATATCACCCCAATTTCAATTTTGGGCAACTGCATAGCTGCATGAATTCATAGTAGGCTTTCAGTTTTATGGCAATGTATTTCTTTTTCCTAGAATGCTCTAACATTGAAGGACAGTATAGTGGAAGCTAATTTAATTAGAAAGAACACAGTCAGCTGATTATGTGCATGAAAGAAATAAATACAATATCTAAATACCAAAAGAAATGATAGTATTAATTGTAGATCATATGAATGACTCTGGTTCTTCCCTCAAAGCAAATGCAAAAATTGCAAAAATTTGCCATATTTACAGAATTGTGTGGTGCCTTGCTAGATGTTATAACAAAAAGCATGTGATTCTTGTTAAATAATACTAACACTTTTTTTTTCATTCCAGAAAAAAAACTTTATTGATAAAACAAGTTGAGTAAGTCACACCATCTATAATTTGCTTGTCAGAAGAGTGCTGTTTTTCTTTCCTTTTGACATTTTTACTTGCAGCCCAAAGCCCGCGTCAGCTTTTTTATTGCATTTTCCCTGGCGATCAAAATTTCAGGGAGGAACTTTTGTGCGGGATGCACAACTGTGAACATGAGCTGCCACATCCACAACTCAGCCCATGCGGTGAAATGGTCCATGAAGATGAGGCCAAAGATAAGTAGTAACATCTGACAAAAGACAGCATCTGTTGCACTGGAGCTGATATAGAATAATCCATGATTTCTCCTGAAACCTGGAGTCCACTGTTGTGATGTGCCTCAAGAATGAGAGAGGAACACTCACTGAACAGGTTTTGTATCTGATGGTTCTAATGTTAAGAATAAAATAATAGGTGAAAAATAGCAACTAGTTAGTACAGATGCAAGTAAGGATACCTTTTCCTCTTTTACATAATTTTGTTATTTTGTATATTTTTTATAATCTTTACTGATTCTTTGAAAAATGAAATGCATCATGAAATACCAAGGTTTTCCAATGCCTTTCTTGATGCTCTCTAGTACAAGCACTTAACGCTTCCTTGGGCACATAATATGTTGGAAGCGGCACCTTTGTGAGTAGCATCTTTTCCAAATCTTTTGGAAGGAATATTCAAAGAATAAATCTTTAAAAAGTGACTACTGTGCCAATTTGAGATTGTGGGCAGGTGGAAGTTAGCTTAGCAGAGATGTCGAGACGTCAGGCTTGACCTTGGTGCAACTGCATTGTCCCATTGCAGCTTCTTGTTCCTGTTCTCACCTTGAACGTGTCATTTTACTCTTCTTTTGGCAGCTAGTCCTTGTATGTGAAAGAAATGACCCTCCATTGGCGCCTCTGCTAATCCTGCAGGTACTCTTAAAAATGAAAAAAAAAAGCAAGAAATCATTTAGGAAAAAGAAATCTGGAGAGAACAGTCATTTTTATTCCAATATTGCAAACTTCAGAGGCTGGGAAAATTTCAGCAGATCCCCTTGTTTGTCTGGGTTTGCTGCCCAGTGTCATACAGAGAAGTTTGCTGGTATTAGCTGTGCCTTTAAATTCTTTTCTTTTGAGTCATTCCGTGCCATACATAATTTGAACAGGTTTTCATATAATTATTTCTGTTAATAATTACAGTTATACAATTGTTCTAGCTGCCAGGTTTGTTTTTCTTTCCCAGCAGAGAACAGCACAAGTGCATTACACATTTGTGTAACTTATGAACTTTGATTCATGTTTAAAATGCATAGAATATTTTTCATTTTCTGTTTGAGGCAATACCTCATCTGGGATCATCTCACAGGGTACATTTACACTCAGTAAACGGATGCCCAGTGCTGCAAATGGGCATAATCTGCCATGAAAAAGCAGTGAGGTGAAGGAATCTGAATTTTGAAGGGAGTTTGTGGGCAGGTGGGTGCATATTAGGGGCTGCAGGTTGAGGCATATTGGGTCTGGGCAGTTGTGATGGTACCAAAGGCAGCCTTGATATGGATAAAAACTGATGTTCAGCTGAGAGAGCAGAGAAACTGGGAGAGTTGTTCTGAAGAGGTCAGTGATACTCTGCAAACTGACTTATAGTTTTCTACCCACAAGGATAATTGCGAATATTACTGTCTTGCAAACTGGGTTTGTTCCTATTTTAATGGGAGATGTAAATTCTGTAACGATATGTAAGATTCTCAAGGAACATACAACCTTCTGCAAATAATTTGTGTTATGATAATTTCATTATGTGCTCTCATAAAGTACATCCACAAAGAAACTACGCCTACAGTTTGAAAAGCAATACAGAACTATCCCATAATACTTCTGAAATCAGGAGGAGCATACATGTGGAGAAAAAAAGAAAAAAAAAGGTATTCCACCTCCAGAATCTTGCTCAAGTTTGCATTGAGGGATATTATGCTGGTGATCTGAAGAATGGCTTTTGTAGGAGGAAAGTGTTAATACATAATTATTATTATTGATCCTAAGTCATTCAAAGGTTTTTATATTGCTTGCATTGTTGTCCAACACTAACCCAGTGATATGATGTCAGTCCATTATAGGAAATTTATATGTAATAGCAGAATCATTGCCTGCACTACACCATGACATGCTAACAAGCACAACATGCCAGAAATCCAGTAGTACACATCCTCAGAAAACACATCGATGTATATGTTATGGCTAGGAATATAACGAATTTTGGGGCAATATTAATCTTTACTCAATCACAAGACAATGAGAAATATTGAGTTGTTTTTCTTAAGGATTAGGATAATTCTTTTGGAAGGAGACAAACATTTGTCCCCGTTGGAAGCTCCTTCAGCTGCAATGCATCATTGTGCCTGACCAGCCCTAGAAACCCTGGAAAGACAAAATATGTACAAGCTGGTTGTTAAGCATATGTGATATGTTTTGCCTTGTCACCTGGCAACGAAAAGGTTTCTCTAAACAAATTTCATACATTGCCAAAATTCCAACTTTTTGAAACACGTAAGCTGCTTATTTTTTATTTATTTATTTCTTCCTTTGTCAAATACAACCCAAGGTACTTATGTCTCAGGGGAGCAAATGTGATAATTGATGCCAGTGGAAGAAATAACTATTATAAATGTAATTCTCTTCCTCTTGTGTACCGCATGGAACAATAGAGAACATATAAAAATTACAGAAAATATATTGTCCTCAAGGTTAACTCATAAACTGTCCTACATATGTTTGGAGGGAGGAAATGTTTAGCTAAGGAGGGTAAAATTAAAAGAAATATACCCTGCTGCTGATAAACTCTGTTACTAACAAATCACTCCCAGGGTGTAAGCATTGCTCAGGAAAAGTGCAATGATGTCTTTTGAAAGACATGAGAAAAGAAGTTTTCTTTCAAAATTTAGAAGTGGCCAAATCATTGTCTGCCCAACCTCCAAGTGCAAAAGTCAAAGGATTAAAAATATATGTGATATTTGTTGAGCTGAAATGCGGTGATCTGAACAGGATTCTCCAAACCAATGGTGCCAAAGCTACATTGCTGCAATTCCCTCCTGAATCCGCGATGCTTCTACCCAGCCGCTCCTGGCATTTCAGGGTAATTCCCATCCAAATTTGCTGTGGTGACATCAGAGGGGAAGTAAATGCAAAAACTGTCTTCATATCCCTATGTGTGCACTCTGCAGACAGAACCCAAGCATAGAGTGTCCTGCATCAGGAAAATGCAGAAAGGGAAATGAGTTAGATTTTATATTTTTTATTCTGTTAATGATGAAATAAAAATTGCTTTTGGGTCTTGTCTCATAAAGTGAGCAAAAAAAAAAAGGACTCTCGGCTGCTAAAACAATAGTAGCCTCCTTGCTGAATGATACAGCACTTTGTAATAATGCAGTACATTTTGAAAAGATCTGTATTTTTTCAAAGACAAACATCAAATAGAAGGAAAAAGGTTATGTCACCTTCACCCTCACAGTACTGTCATTTATATGCTATCAGCTCATTAAATTCACATTAAGATACTCCATGGGACTTTAGGAGCTATTAGTGCACCTAAAATGGCATAACAAAATCTCAGTTCACTTTAAGAGAGATGGCATTGCGACATTTTGTATTTCATCACTGAATTATTATAGTCTCAGATGCATTCTGCTGTGATGGTAATGGAAGGAGGAATACTAGAGAGGAAAGCTGTCCATTTGTTTATCCCCAGGGAGAGAAAAAAGAAAGTTTGATAAAAAACTAGAGTGAAAGTAAAGCATTAACAATTTAACCCCTGTAGCAATGCTAAAGAACACACAGGATTTTTCTATTCTGCTTTTCAGGATGTTTAAAAAAGAAAGAAAGAAGATTTTGTGTATAGGGAGATGCTTCAGGCAATGGAAGGTGCAGCAAATGTAGTGAATGAATGCAGACGTCTTAGTCTTTTATAGGTGAAGACTCTCGTGACAGACATAAAATATCTTCCTTTTTATAAATTCTCATGATAAAAAAATGTAGTCATTGTAATCATATTTGATTTTAGGGTCTTTTTTTTCTGGTTTTCATGCATATAAGCAGCAACAGGTAAATCTGCAGTCCTGTTATCAGTTATATGGGAGCAGATAGCTGTGCCCAGGAGAGAAGGAGGGCATCAGAAACCGTACTGCCTTACCCTTCCAGAAATAGATATATGTACACATGAATACTGAATAAACATGCTATTTAAATTCATAAACCACAGTTATTTGCGTTTTCTTGGCTCGGGAAATAAAAGAAAAGGTTGCTCTGAGGATGCATATTTTACCTAGTATATATAGGTCTAATTACCTGTTATACACTTATGAATGGGATGATACAAAGTTTAAATTGTAATTGTAGTCTGAGGCAAAGGTAAATTAATTTTCTTTAAAAATGTGTACAGTTGATAAGCAAACAAACTGAAGAAGTGGATCGAAATAAGTTTAATTTGTATAATATATTTTGCAAAATACCTATTAGGAATTAGAAAATACAGTAACTCCTTAGAACTGATTCTTTCATTAGACTCAAAAAAAGCCACGAATCAAGAACTTGGCCTCACTTAGTAAAAGCTAGCAGGAAATTTCCTGTGAAATCACAGGTTCTGAAAGCAGAGAAGAAGGGAAACACCAACGTGGGGAATAACTGCTTAAGAACGCACTTAATAAATGCACTGCCTGCTGCACGGAGCACAGCGTTCTGCAGTGTTGGGTGCTTTTGAGGGTAGTATCTTCAGTGAAGGGATTCTACTGTTTATTCAATAGTTCACCTGTGAAGAAACACGAGGGCTGCACCAATTCAACCAGAAGCAAAACCCTCCTGGGGTGGAGGTTCTGTGGTGGTCGTAGAGCCCTCCTCTGGACAGGTCCTTGGTTTGCCTCTTCTGATCGAATGCTAGATTTGGCTATCTGTGTAGCAGTACCATTTCACAACCTCTTATAGTGGTACACTGCTTTATTTATTCATTTTAATTTTTATTTTTTTAAAACAGCCTGCATAACCCCAGAATGGTTGTGTTAGGCATCTATCATGCCAGATGAACCTGAGCTGCTCCTCCTCTAAAGGCTGAGATGGGAAGTCACTCCTGATCCTTGTCACTCCAATGCTGCAGGAGATGTTCCTGCTGGCAGCCTGCATCCCGGTGCTACTCCCAGTTCCACATAGCCAGAGCCAAAGAGCCCCCAGGGCTCTGTCCTCTAGGGGAAATCTCATTTTCCATCTTGCAGCCCAACACAGGGTCAACTCTCATGGACCTGCAGTTGGGTCCAAGTTGGAAGAGGTCAAGGCTGGTGCGAGTCTTGCAAGTGAAGTGTTGTGGCCAAGAGTGCAGGGTAGGAGAGCCGGCATGGCGGGGAACATTTGATTCCTACCCTGTCACTTTACAAAGAGCAAGCATTTGAGCCTGTTTATATGCTGTGTATTACAGTACGCATCTGCAAGATAGAAATAAAATAGGTGTTGACATCATTACCGTCCACCAGAGAGGCTGATTTTACATTGAAAACGCAGTGCGGCCTTGTACTGAGTTTGCCAAAAGATCCAGTAACTCGGATATTTAATAGAGTTCAGGGGTATCTAATTTATAATCTTTTCATCAGCTCCAAATAATTCATGTTACTTGTTTACTGGAAGTCTATTATGAAGCAGCTTGTGTTTCATGGTATCTCCGCTGGCCACCCAGCCCCTGTAACTGTGTCGCGTCCTCTCTTCCTGATGCTGATCCTTAATGTTTGTTTTATAAGGTGAAACAGATTCCCTCCTCTATCCCCTGCATCCTGCAGGCCTCTAAAGCAGAAATCTCCTTAAGCTAGTAAAGAGCTTAATTTTGCACTTTAGTTTCTCATCGCACCTCATGACACGTAGGAGATAATCACCGCTGCCACTAATGGCTTGTCTACCGCGCTAATCCGTTCACAGGTATTAACTGGAATGTCTTGGAGTAAATATTGCTGTGCATATGGACCTGGGCATGGTTCAGCACCACACATAAACGTCCCAGAGCTGCCCATGTTGTGTCCTACACCACTGCTTTTATTCCCCAAAGTTTAAGGGGTTCGAGGGCAGAATAAATAGAGCTGAATAAATTTACACTCTTTTCAAATAGGCTGCCAGGTGGCAAATATTAGTGCATGGTAATATTATTCTAAGTGCCCACAATGCTGTTTTTGGCAGTGATGCTCTGCTGGAGTGTTGGAGATGCTGACCTGCCTTCCTCTCACAGCCACGTGTAGGATACTTCTGCAATAATAACCTTTTTTCTTCTCTTTTTAATGTTATCTCAGTCAATTAAGGAGTATAAGTTGAAATAATGAGGTGAAGCCCAGAGCTACAAAGTGTAGTATATGACTGACCAAAAGAAAAGAAACAATTTATAGGAATGGATTTGTTTAGTAGCCTGAAAGTTGAACAGTCACTCTAGTATTTAGTTTAATATGTGAGAAGCACAATGAGGAAAATTAAAGACGAAAACCCTATCTGATAGTGCAACTCCAATATGTTAGTGACATTGCAGGGAAAAAAAAAGTGAAGGTCTTTGCTTTTTTTCTTTCTGGGGGAAAAATAAATATACAGGGTCACAAAGTGCTCCTAACTTATGTGGACATGGCTGGAGGGAAGCCCTGTGCTGGAAAATGCTTCTGTGGACTCCAGGCATCAGTTCAAAGGAGTAATCGTAAGTGACCGCCGAGCTCTGCCTTAGCCTTGGCCCTTGCTCTCTGCTCCCCTCTTCTTCTGCTCTCCTCAAGCAGACAGAACCCAGAATTGGTGGTGAGACGTGAGACATCTCCATCCCTGCCAGGAAAGGAGAAGTCGCTCTAATACATTTGCCCCATGTTTCTGCATTAGCCAAACGCAGCAGCTAAGATGGGTCATTAATATCCATAACTGTATTTTGACTGCAAGCATAGGGCATGTAGCATAATGGAAGTGACTCTACTGCGAGGGGTTTGGAGAGGTGATGGAGTTACTGCAGCTTGACAAATTAACAGATATCAGCTGAGGCTTGGAAACGAATTTGGTGCACCCTCATAGCCCACAGCAACTGAAAGGTAAAATATATTACCTTCTGCTGGGCAGAAGTCTCATCTAACACTTTGGCACTCTTTTGAGGTGGCCCAAGAACATGCAAATGGGCTTCATCACTCCAGCAGATACCTGGTAATTCCTCAGGTTTTGGTAGCTCTTGTGTCTCAGCACCGTGTGTCTCATCTCTGGGCCTATAACTTAGCCCACACTGTGCACTAAGTTTTAACTACTCCGAGATCCTAAATAACTAATGTCAAGTTAACAGGGACAGGAGTGCCCTGCCACGTACCACAGAGAGGACATATTCATGCAAGGAAATGAAGGAAATCAGCGCACATAAACCAGACCAGGCTGACACCAACAGGGTGCTCACACCATAGGCTGCTAATGGCAGCTCTGCAATGCAGGATCTCCTCTAAATTTGTCAGCTTTTAGGCAGCTTCCTATTAAGTTCCTCTTTCTCTCCTTCCTTTCCTTCCTTCCTTTCCTTTCCTTCCTTTCCTTCCTTCCTTCCTCCCCTCGCTTCCCTCGCTTCCCTCCCTTCCCTTCCTTCTTTTTTATACCAAAAAACTCTTGTAAAGGCAGAAAATAGCAAATAGGTTCAGTCTGACATCCTTGTGAATCTATTCAGGGGAAATATTTCAATACCAGAAGTTTGATGCTCCAGTTGGTGAGCAGTCCCATGGGATGTGTGTCCCATTGCCTTTGCACACAAGGAACGTGGGGGTTCGGATGTGTGCATTGAGAGGAACAGTGCTACTTTGGAAGATGAAAATGCCCATGTCAGCAGTCTTCTTTTGTGGACTGTTGTGCGGTTTCTCCTCGCAGCTCCGCTATTGACAACTTGAGCTATTTGTCACATAGCAGTTTAGTTTCTTGGGGCCTAAAATGTTTCATTCCAACCTAAATTATGGGGTGCAATGCAGGGGCATCTAGCGGCTATGTGATGTGATGGCCTGCGATATATAAAAGGTTGGAAAAGATGATATGATGTTTACTTCTGTTCCTAAACTCTAAACCTATGAAAATAAGATGGTCTGCAGAGGCATTAGTGGCAGACTGGCCACTTGGGCTAAAATAGTACATAAAAAGAAGTTACAGATAATAGAAAATAAAAATGTCCAAGCCCAGTAGATATTAAGGTATGGTCAGAGTCAAGACTTTGAAGACATGCAGCAGACTACATACAAGGTGGAATAATGATCCATGCGCTCAAGTATAAGAGGAGAAATAGTTTGGTAAGCAGAAACTAGCTGCCTTATTGGCCAAAAAACAGCTTTCAGGGATAGTATGAAAAAGCTTTTAAATTTTCATCCTCATGTGCAGCAGCAGTAAAAAGAGAATTACAGTGATTACAAATCAAGAATATAAAACAGACAAATTGGAACCAAAAAAGAGTGTGAGAAAAACATGTTATAAATTTGAATAAATTAGGATTTGACCAGAATATTCATGCATTTAAAAGTGCTTTTAGGTCTTAGTGGTTGCACTCTTCACTTAAAGGAAAAAAAAAAATGTTCATCATTGACAAAACCTGTCGTGGTCCATTATTACTTATCTGAACCTTTATTAAGCCATAAAAAATCAAACACTGCTATGCTGACTCAGTTCTGATTACCAACAGGAACTTATCATGAGCAATGAACTGACTCATATGGTGAGTTTTTGGAGCTTTTTTCTTACTTGGAATGGTTTTATGTGGAAAGCATGGAAAAAGATGAGTACATATTTGAGAAACTCTCCATGTGCAATGGGCAAACACCATATTTACAAGATTTTTAGCTATAGTTTTATAATACTTTTTTTGAAAAAAATAATTATCTTTTAAGACATGGCACATAAACCTGCTACTAGCTTTTGTGTGGTCTGATTGTGGCATAAATGGCATGGCTAAGAATAAGTGAAACTCGGAGCTTCAGGTTACGGCCCAGTACCCTATATACTGCACCAAGGGCTGCTACAGGCATCTTCCGGACTTGATAACATATGTATCTGGTAATGGGTTAAATAAGAGAGGCGGTCAGTATTATTTACTGTGTAAAGCACTGACTTGATACTTAAGCAATCTGCAATCTATTTGTACCTGAACCTCTGCCAGGTAGAATGACTTTGGGCAAATCATGTCGCCCTGTCAGCATCTCATTTTACCCATAAAATAGACATAATTAGGTATGTTTATCTTCTCTAGAAAGGCTTGAGATACGCTGATGAAAAGTACTGTGCAAGAGCTAGATACCACTGTTCCTATAGGAAGTCAGCTAGTTCTGTCAGTCCAACTCATAGCTGAAGAAATAGAAAAAAAATACACTCCAGTATACAGCAGCAGTTATAAAAATTATATTTCTTTTTTATTTTACCTCTCAGAAATATTCAGAAATGCTTTGCTATTTTCTTAGAGCTGCCTAGTGGTTTTGCATTAGTTACTCTGCAGAGTGTTCTTGGTCTCATTAAATCAAGATCCCTATTAAGCAAAACTGCTGTTTGGTCTCACTCTCCGGCAGTGTTTGCTTGAAGAGAACTCAGACATAAGCACGGAGAGAAACGTTCCCAAGCACATCCGTTGATATAGGAACTGCCTCGAGAGTATCCAGCAGCTCCTCATCCAGAGCCCAGTGTCTGAAATGGATTTACCAGTGCACTGACCTTGACTTTGCCCTCCTTCCAAGTATATGTACTACCAGATATCAGCAATCTAAACAAAACCAAAACTCCAAGCAACCAAAATGTAAACAATCAAAACAACAAATGCATTTGTTGTATTAACTGACAGCACCCATAATGTCACTGGACAAATATGTAAATACTGACCTAAATCCCTTTGCTACAGACTTTTGTGTTCACTTTAGATGTTGGAATAGACAGCAGCTCCTGCATGACCAGCAGGCAAGGCAGAAACCTCTGGGATGAGCAGCCTGGAGCAGACAGTGCTATTCCTTTCTTTATGGTTGAGGCATACCGGGGTTTTATGAATTTGGGAATTTGTACTGGTAAAGTTGGCATATTTTGGTAGCATTCAATTAATTAAAACCAAACCTTGCACATCTCTGGCTGAGTCGAAAAAAGCAGATGTCTGAGTGTGCAGAAACCTGGAGCACGGATCCCAATCCATCAGTGGGCTGGACATTAATTGCATTCTTTCCCACTGACTTCAGGAGCTGTGGATCAGCCTGAATGTGGTGGGTAACAGGGAATCAACGTTCTGGTGCCGAAGCCAACAGCTGTCATAGGTGTTTCTCCAAGCAGGTATTTCACAGTAGCAATACTCTTTCTCCTTTCTTTAGTGGCCAAGGAGGAGAAACAAGATAATATATGTGCTGTGGTCATGTGGGCCAAATTTCGGTCTCCTCAGCCTCAGATCTGGTGCCACTGTGGACACTGACATCAATCGCTTCTCTGTCCCAAGCTTTGGCCTAAGCAGGACACATTCACTTTTCACAGCACTGCCTCTTCCCGGAAGAGTTGCAAAGCTGATGGCCAAGGACTGGTGGAACCAAGAGGTTTGACCAGGTGGGAGAGATCATCAAGTGTCCATGTTCTAGCATCTCTAGGACCCTTTTTGCTACATTTGCAAAAATGTTAGTGCTGAACTTCTATTTGAAACATCTGCCGGCACACACAACCCTAAGTGTTAAAAGCAGCCAGGTGAGCCTACCAATGCCTGGCCTGAAATCATTCTGCAAATTCATGTATGGAAATCATAGGTGTATGATCAAATGGAGAATGTAGCCAGCTCTTCAAAATTATTAAGTATTCAAGGAAACCTACTTTTTTAACAACTTTTTTAAAACAGATTTAAGTATTTTTAAAAGTTTCGAGGCCATTAAAAAGTTTCGAGGCCATTTTTCCTTGCTAATGACTAGACAATTGGTCTTGTTAAATTTTTGTGTTTTCTGCATCATGAGAATTCTGAGCACCAACAGACTCATTTTTCCTATTTGCAATGTATTGCATTATCACAGTATGTCAGACATAATGACCTATTGCATCTCTGTCTATTCTACCTTTTTTTTCCATATTGTTCCTGATTACTTTTTCCTGTGTTCTTTACCTGTTCCCAGACTGTGCTCAACTTCTTTCTCTTGCTTCCCACATGCTCTTCTTGCCCGCGTCATTTCAAGTCCTTAATGTCCTCATCCTGGAGCATCACCTCAAAGATGAAGGGTTTCGCCTGTCATTTTCATGCTCCTGTAGGGCCACAATTTGCTTTATATACAATGGTGTAAGCATCTGTAGTATTTCTAGAGGCTTAAGTCAGACTGATTTCAGTGGCAGCTCAGCAGCTCCCTGCCTTGTGGGAGCCATGATGTAATTTACTATGTATAAAATGGCAATAATGCCATTTTACCTGCCTCTGCGAAATTTTATGAGGATAAACTGAAAGATGGAATTGTCTTTAAGAATGTTTCTGACAGCATGCTTTGGGAGGAAACATTTCTCTCTGCAGTACTTTTTGTTGAGAGATGTGTAAGGAGACAGTTTATCCTGTTTTTTAAGGAGACTGAAAATAAGAATATTTTAATATTCCAGACTGTTTTATTTTGGTATTACTTTGTGTTTGTCTAGTTTGATCAACAACAGTGAGAAAATCATGTTGACTCGAAAATGGGGAGACATGAAGTGCACGGAAAGAGCTGCTTTTTTTGAGCCCTTTGCCACCATCCTGCATCCAACTGCAGCCTTTCCAACCCATCTCCTGCCCTGCAAACAATCCTGCACCACAGGCATGGGAAAACAGGGACAGAAATATGAATAGGGGAAAAAAAAAGAATAGGGATAGGAAAAGTGATTTAACCGAGAAAAGGGTAATATACAGATTCAAGCTAGGACCTTTACTCCAAGTTATGCAAAGTTGCCTAAATCGTCCTCTTGTTTTTGGTAGCACCACATCAAGCAAAAAGCTGCCCTGCTTAAACCCATGTTCTCATTCACCAAAATGACACATCCTCCCTAGGAGCAAATCACTGCACAAAAGAAGAACAAGGGAAATAAATAATGTTAGAACACTCCCAAACTGGCTGCCCATATCATTGTAGGAGTAAACTAAGTTCCTGCTTTCTAACAGGATTGTTATCTGCAGTTGTATAATTTCTTCTAAAATAGGGACTAGCCAGTGAAATTTTTCAGTTGTAATATAATTTAATTCTGGATTTTATTTTTGATTATGCTTAGGGTTAACTTTGATGTTTTCAAAATGAATTTCAAAGCCCATTTATTCAGCTAATTTTGAAGGCAAAAACACACTGAAACTTTTATCCCAGTTGGTAAGCAGCTATCCCCTAGTTTTATTCAAGTTTTCACATAAAAATGCCAGTCGGGAATAAAACTGACAAATATATTCAATCAAAGATGGAATATTTTTTCCTCTTAAGTTGCAAATGGCTTCATTAAAATAAAAGCACCACCTTAGGGATTGCATAAAGCAGAATATTGGTACCTAAATGGTATTTATGACTCGGCTAAATGTAAAGTGAATTAAAATTTAAAGGATTATAGTCAGGTAGGCCGCAGACATTTGTCGAGGAGTGTCCATTAAGAAGATGAAAGAACCTGCTGTCCCCAGTGACGGGAACATGTCAGGTTAGCGGTCAGGCATACCTATACACTTAGTGGCACAGTAAATGCAAGACACCACTCGAACCTTATGGTCCTTGATGTTGACTGATGATGTTTTACTGTCAGCAAACTACAGGCAGATAAAGAGCAACCGAGTTAATGATGTGAAATGTAGCCTGCGTATTGCTGTTTTACCAGGAGGAGATGGAGTGCTCTTGGAAGCATGCTCAGTCTCAACTGTGGTATGGGTAGACATGTTTTTTAACATGTCTTTAAGAATAAACTAATTTGCTCAAGTTAGTTGAGTTTATTGCATTGAATTCTGGCCTCCACGGTCACTGTTTTATAGCACAGTTCACATATGACCGAGAGGACTTCTTGGAAGACTGATTTTCTTTCTCCTCATGTTGGCTTCTTCATGGAATAACCATTGTTCAAGCTGGTATGCAGCAAGGGTCAGGAAGCCATTTATCATCGCTCACAGTGTTTGCAACCAAACAATAAAATATTATCTGAGATGTGTGCTTTTAATTTACAAGTGCATTTCAATGAAAAAGACTTTTCAGTTATGGATTTTATAAAGCAATCTATCTATCTATCTATCTATATATATATATATTCAGCTATCCTTAATCAAATGCCTTTGTCCAACACCTTCCCATGCCCTTTCCTGGCCATCTTGCTGCAGTGCTTTGCTCTGCAAAGCAGAGGTCTTGTTTACCTGAAGATCAGATAAAGAGCCCAGAGGTCTTGTTTAGCCAAAGAAACACATCCTAGAATCAAAGTAATCAGTGTTGGGTTTATTGACCAAGTACCAGCTACCTGAATATGGTAGAGCTGGGATCTTGACAATTATTTGTTCAAAGAAGTAGATCTCATGCAATTTGGTGCCTTTCATAAAGATGTGGCCAATCTGCATAGCTCTCATTCACATATATTTATTTATTCCCTGCTGCTTCTAGCCAGCTACTCCCTATTATAGTGCATCTCCTGGCCCTGTGCTTTCCCTTCTCCCCTCTCTGCCTTTAGCTGTGGGTCCTCACGCAAGGGTGTAATTTGCACCACCACTTGTGTCATCTCTCACTGCAACCCTCAATATTTAACTTAGCATATTCTGAGGCTATAAAGCTTAAATCCGAATATATCTATTTATTAGAATATTAGCATTTCTAACATGACATTTTATACAATGCTTTGAACCACATGGAGCATATTCCTCTATTTAAAGAGTATCATCTCTTTTGAATATCACTTTTCCAATTTGGACAGATTAGCTAAGTGATTAAGCCCTGTCCTGTCATTATTCATCTATTTTGTGCCATACAAGTATCTTTGATAATACAGGTGATTGGGGGAATGCTTTCTTCCAAGTATGCATCTATATAGTTGTGCATTGCTATTTACATTGTTATATGTTTTATTTTTTTGCTTTATTTTTTACATTAGGAAAAAAGTATTATTCATTGAGAAGTGGGCATTTGCAGAGCAAGTCACTAGATTTGGAAGGGTAATTTTTAGGTAGAATTTTTTTCTGTGTCTTATTTCCACCGTTGCTTAAACCTTCATATACTGAATAAAAACTAATGCCATAGTGACAGTCTGAAAGGCTCTAGTACAGATGTTTAGAAGCACGCAGGTGTATTTGAGCAGTAGCACACATGCACTATCCGCATTTAAGAATGAAACCAAAGCTTTAAAATAGCTATGGGGATTTGTAAGGCAGGTTTATCGTTCTCATTGAACTAAGCTGTCAGAGAGGCATTGACTGGCTCCTGCTGCAATCTTGCTCCTGGAGAAAAGAGACTTTGGGGAAAGTTGGGGGCTTCTGGGGCTTCCTGGTTAGCCAGGAGGCTGGAAGCAGCCTGGAGGTAGCTTATGCTTTGAGCTGCTTTCTGAAACCCCTTTTCTTTCTGAAGAATTCCTCCAAGCAGCATTCATGACTCAAGAAAGCTGGAAGACAGAGCTTCAAATCCAGTTGTTAGTTTTGCTCAAAGCCTAATCTGAATGAGCGGTGACTAAAACATGCAAGGAGAAGAGGAGAAAACAGGGATTCATCTTTCATCAAATCTGAAAGGGGGGGGTAGAAAAAGGAAGATTGTGCACCATTTTTGGTGAGTATCATGAAATGGGTGATTTCACATCAGCATCTCCTGACAAGGAATCACATCCTATTCATATGGAGAAAAAACAAGCTTATTCTGGATTGCCTTTGTGATATTAAGAATTGCATTTTAATTGCGTTAGCTTTGTAGAGCAAGAAGTTCTGGGAGGGATGCACAAAAGAAAAGCATATTCTGTTCAGCTGAGGCAGATGGGGTTGCATCACCAAACAGCAAAACGCATTCAAGGAGGGTGGATTCAGAACGGTTACTGAACACTGTATGTTAGAAGTAAATGAATCCAGTGAAAAGGAAGTGAACCAGAGCCAATTTATTTATGATGATAAGCTCTGAAACACCGTGCTTTTTTGACAGTTTTCAGTTGGTTCGAAGGAAGATAACTGTAAAACTATGTTGCAGAGATTTGAGGAGTATAACATGCTGCATAAAAATAAAGCACATGAGAAATGTCTTTAACCTGAAGTATGAAAAAAAAAGAAACTACAGATTCTTTTAACTGTGCTAATTTCATTTGGCAGCTATGGGGGTCCGACTCACAGAAGTACCAGGGTGAGTCCAATGAAAGTCAAAGAAAGAGGCAAAGAGATCACACGGGATTAATTTTGGATAGGATTTGTTAAAACAATACAAATCATACCTATTCTTGGGTAGGATATACTGCTCTAATCTAAAATCCATTATGCTCTTGGAGAATAGAGCTGAAGCAGAAAGTCAGAAGGAACTCAGAGCAGGGAATGAATAAGACAAGGAACTGGTAAACACACTGGTCAAATACGGGTAAATCCTTCCTAGGATTCCTTCTCTAGGAATGTAAGGTTTGGTATTGTTAAGGGTACTGGCAGATTAGACTTACAGATCAAACATCTGGCCGGTGACTGTGTATTCACACATATGTAGAAAATCCTTTGAGAGAGAGTTTCCACAAATAAATTATTTGGTTTATGATTCAGCACTTACGGGAGTTAGTAAGTTAAAAATGTATTTTAGCACCAAGAGCAAAAGAGACGTTTAAAGGAAGTACTTCAATACCACAGGTACCTTGTGCAAGAAACTCTTCATCACAAAGAATCAGCTTTGCTGAAGTAGAATGATGAGAATGCAGCTGAACAGAGTGCTTTTTGTACGGGAGGCAATAATACCTGAATGCTAATAGTTTACAAACAACAGGAGAGGTCATTAAGCTGAAGAAACCTCCATTTCCACAGAGAGAGAGACTGGAACTGGGAGGGGGGAGGACTCCACCACAGCTGTGCTTTATTTGTACTTCCTTACACAACTAGGAGTCAGGCTAAGAGTGAACAGAAAAACTTTAGGCCTTACTCCTTTAAAAGAGATCATACTTGCTTTTAAGTAGGTCTGGAAAAAAATACCAGAAAATGAATTATTTTATTTTGCTGATGCAGCTAAGGAAATTACAAGCCTCCAAAGCTGTATACCTATCTGAAGGACCTTCGCTGATTGCGGGAGTACTTGTTAAAGGAACTAAGAGAGCACAAACAAGCAAAGATAAGTTAAATTTAGACTTAGACATTACATGTATATCAGAGTGAAACAGGAGTACAACTCAAAGTCTCTCTAGAAAGATAATGGTCATCAGCAGGGCTTACTAATACAGGCCTTGTATGTTCATGGTTGACACCTGCAACCAATTAGGAGCCAGGGTATATATGGTGGGTGAGCAACCAGTTGCAGCTCTTCTGGCTTCGGGAAGCAAGCTAGCAACCTAGCTGTTGTTGGTAGACATCTTTGAGAGCTTTCCACCAACACACAAAGGTAAGTGTGCTAGCATTTTTGGTTGTTAGTGTGCAACAGGGAGTCTTGTGTGTTGTCTGTCTTCATTTTGAAGGATTTGTGTTAAACATTTATTATATTTCAAATAAATAAGTGTAGCAGTGACCCTGTTGTAAGGCCCTGAGTTGGTCAGACCTCTGAGGTGAGTCAACCTAGTGTATAACACTGAGCCTACTTAGTTAAGGTCTACTTTCCCTCACCTGCCTTAGTTTCTTGCTGGTCTCTCCAGCTCCTTGTTTTTCCCTCACCCCACCATTCTTCTATACCCTGGCAGCTTCTTGCTTCTGCATTCTGAACCTGTGCTCCAGGGGTATTCTTTGGGATGTGACCTTTTGGAGAATCCTCTAACTTAAGCTAAGACTCAACATCTAACACGCTGATGTATTATAGGCATCTTCACTGAGTTAAGTAAAAGTAGAGATGTTGGGGCTATTCTTTAAACTTTTAATCTAGTTAAAATTTGTATGGCCAAAAGTAAAAAAAGAGTCTCAGAACTCTGGATCTCACCAGGAAAAGTGGTTTGCCTAGCAAAACTAAAAATAAGTCATACATGATGACTGACCAAGGCTGGATATTGAGTAGCTTGTAATGTGACTGAGTATATGTCTATGAGCGCTAGTTACTGCTAGTTGCTTCATGGAAGGAAAAAAGATATTAAAATGGTTATTGTAAAAACTTGGAATAATAATTTATTTCAAAATCTGACAAATAGCAGCACTGTAACAGTGAAATATGTACTATAGCATTAGAAGGGACATAGATCCCTTTGTCCTTCCCCACTTGCCTTAGACTTCTTTCCTGCAGCAGCTGTGGATATGGAAATAACCACAACATACTTTCTCCATGTGACCCAGCTCTTGTCCAGGTATGTGTAAGAGGCAATGGAGTTCACCAAGACCCTTGTTCTGTCTATGCAGCAGCCCAAGTGACCTACCTTGTTTATCTGTACCATATTGTTAGTCCTTCTCATGCACATCCTGAACAAAATGTGCCAACCAAACCGTGCACAGCAAGAGTGGAGAAAATACCCCTCGAACTCTGCTCTGGCTGTTATGGGAGACAATTATCAGAGTTCTTCACTTGCAAATTTTGCATTTGTGTTCGGCAGCTTCCCACAGTCTCTTGCTGTCACATTCATTCAGAAGGCAGGATGGCATTGATAGAGTTCAGCATTTTGGCTCGTTTGCGACTGTTCTGCCTGGAGACTGGATGTACAGTGTGCAGTAGGAATTAAACCCGAATCCTGCCCTCCGAGTCATCCGCTTTTACTTGAAAGCACTACTTGGACTCTCCTTGTGCCCCTTTTGTCCTCAATCAAATGCAATTTGAAAACAAAACAAAACACTTGAAATGGCAATTTCTGGGCTTCCCCTTGCTGTGCTCTTCCTCCAGATGCTTTAAAAAAAATAAAAACTAGCTTAAAAATCCTCTTTTGAAGCTTCTTCCACTTATTTATCTTTAAAGCAATGCAAAGTGAGGCTATATATTTTTTTATGAATTAATTTGTTTTGTTTGCAGCTGGTTATCATCCTACTCCGGAATATTCATGTTACATTTCAGAGAGCACTGTGTCATTTTTCTAGATGTTATCATTATGGCCTTTTAGTTAAGAATTACCACTACTATTACAGCAACTACAAGGAAATGCACTCCCACTCATTGCTGTGATAAGGTTCCTCACATCCTCCTCCTTGCGATGGTTTCCTTCATGCTCCACTTCTGCCATGGTGGCATGTTTGCAGCAATGATAACAATTTTCAAAAAGAAACCAATAAAATGTGCCCCTCTCTGCCTTTAAGGATTGTGATTTCCTCCCAAGAAAACTGTCCCTGGTGCTAGTAACCACATTTAGTAGAAATGATTAGAGATGTGTGACAAACTTGCAGTAAAATGCACAGCAAAACTGGAAATATTTTTCTTTTCATCAGTTATGTGAAAAGCAAGGTGGGGGGGAGGACATGTTTTTCTCTCCCTTTCTGCTTGATAGAATACTTTTGAGTTTTAAGATATGGGAGTATAACTTCTGAATAATGTTTCTATTAAAATATCAGCCAATTTTTTAAATACAGAAAATGCATTCTTGATGGTAATCAGATGTCAGTGGCTATTGGTTAGGATCATCAACAGGAATGAGAGATTTTGGCTTATACAAATAAGGAAGTGGAAAGAAATACTGTTACTTTTTCAACAGTTCTTGAGGAGGATTTTTTTTTTTTGAATAAAGGAGAGAAACTGTTTGCCTCTAAAGGGGCAGAGTGGCAAAAATGAAGATAGATCAGTTTTCAAATATAGAGAGTTTTAGATTTGGTAAATATCCAGTAATTCAGTAGGTTATTGAGATCTACTTATAATCTTTTTCTTTTTGTTAAAATATTTCATATCCTTTATTCTTTGCAATAGGCTCAGTCAACTCTGAGTATTAAAGCACTGATTCAGGGGCCTTGGTGTTGCATCTTATGGTCTTGAGCCTTTTGTAGGTGGTTTCTGTTGGAGAGGGAAGCAGTTGGATGCTTCTCCATGGTGGTTCTTCAACTGCTGCTTTTCACTATGTGGTTTTGGTGGAATTGGCAGGGTTGTTGGCAAGGAGAGACATCCTCTCCTAGTTATGATCTTGGGATTGCCCACTTATCTGGATGCTTGCAGGAGACAACTGAAATAGCAGCTTGGTGGGCGCATTCTCATGCTTCTGTCTTCATCTGGGTCATGAATCATGAACTTCTGGTCAGAATCTGCTGCTCCACCTCCTGTGGTTGTGCTGCCCTTTCTGGAGTTCACCCTTTGACATATTCAATGAATAGAAACTGGTTCCTGTTCCAGATCTGTAG
>JAUBOD010000991.1:1185355-1196101 GCA_032353885.1 Nothura maculosa
GTGAATCTGGAGGTGATAACTGTTAGGCTGCTAATGTCTAGGGCTTGTGCTGCTTCCAAGTCAATGTAACAGGCAACTGTTGGGGCAGGAGGACTGTGGGAGTAGTCAGTCTGAGGTGAAGGTTTTGAGGCTGCTCTTGATCTTGGGCCTACTAGGAAGGGCAGTGTCAGGAGGCCTTGAATCCAAGGGAATAATGTTTGGAATTTGAAATGCCATGTCAGGAGGCTGTCACGAGCATCCTGGGCTCTGATCCCTTCTCTTGCCTTGGATGCTGGGTTATTTTTGGCCCGTTTTCCTGTTTGGGATGCTGTTCCTGGGCTCTCTTGTTGGGCTGCTGTGTTTATCGGTGGATGTGCTCAGACTGCTCCCTGAAGTGGGGATGCGAGATGCTCCAGAGTGCAAAGAATTACTGCATTGTTTTTATTCATGACTTGAGCTGGATTTTAGTTAGTTGCCTGCCTTTGTATGCTGTGTATTGGTTTTTTTATAGCAATGTCTGTTCTCTGGGTACCTAAGCAGAGCTTTTCATTTTAATAGTACATAATTCAGATGCTGGATTTGTACCAAATTCACCTCCTCCACATATTTTAACTGCATTATTAATAATAATATGGTTGATTGCTGATGCTATATATTTGTTTTCTAAAGAGCTTGTTGAGAAGCTGGGTGTGTTAATAAGGTATGGTGTGTTTCTCCTGTGTTCTCAGCACGGCTCCTGCCTGCAGCATGGAACTGGCACTGCCCATATTCTCTTCTCGCTGCTACTAGGCAGAGCACGCAGGCATTTTCAATTCACTAGATCATTCACAAGTTACCTCCAACCCAACCTTGTCATTGCAATTCGTCACACTTACAGTGTATGCTTTTATGTGCTGTATCTCGCTCAAGTCTCATCACGCCAGGCCAGTGCCACAGGGTATGAGACAACAACAAAGATCTCAAGCGTAGTTTAAAAGGTAGCACTATAAAAGGGAAAAAAAATAATGGCTGCAGTCGTTGCTAGATATCCTGTTCCCACAGATCCTGCAGCTTTTTCTTTAATTTCAAACTAAAACCAAGTTGTACAAATGGCTACCTTTCCTGCTGCCCTTGTCTGCCCATACATCTGTCCAGCAGAATAGGAGGAGAGCAGGACCATGAGCACAGAGTCTCTCGAGGGAATAGGCTGGGCAGTATTCCTATGTGGAAAAAAAAGGTTGAGATTTTTTCTAATTGTCTTCTATCAAATCAAATAGTTGATGGGATAGGTTTATGAATGAGTACTTGCTGTGTATAGATCATCAGGATTTTGGGGATGTACATGGACAAGCCAACAAAGGTTGTCTTACCTCTTATTGAAGGTGGAGAGTATGCAGCTCTAGAGAAGAGGTGGAAAAAATGGTGACAACAAAATGAATCTTCTATTCCTTACATGTAAAGTAAGAATACTAAATTTCTTATATTCCTTTCATGTCATTTGTTTGGTTAGGTGCTTGGAACTTGTGCTTTTGCCCTGGTGTGGTATTGTATGGTCCCTAACATTGATCTTTGGCTTCAGATAAGATCTCTTTGTTAATAGGAACTCTTGCAGAGAGGAGTTGCTGTCCTGCCATGTGCGTTTTAGGAAGAGTTGGGAGTATATCCTGCCCTGCTTATTCTTGTTTAACCTTGAGACAGTGCCCTCTGTGAAGCCAGGTGAAATTTGGGCATCTGTCAGAACTGGTGGGATCTGCTGTGGTGTAGTTACGTGTATGTTGCTGCATCCTGCATGGACACTGTGGAGATGCTGTCCCCTGCAGTCCCATTCTCAGTGTTTAACTTTCTTGTACAACAAAGTGTTCCTATAATCAGATTAGGCCAGGACTTTTCATTGCTGCCTCTCAGGTTTCAACCTAACATGTTCTCAGCTTGTAGGCATCTGCTGTGGCGTGGTCCTGTGTGCAGGCTCTGCTGGAAAACAGGGGCACCACTGGAGTCCCAGGGATCAGGTTTCCTGAGATGTAGGATCTCGTTCCAGATAATATGCCAAAGATGCATTTTTCTTACAGTTTTGTCAACAATTGACAGGAAGAAAAGGTTAAATACTAATGAGAAACTACTGTAATTGCACTTTGGAGGGCTTGTGCTGCAAGTGATTACATGCACGGGTGAAAACCATACACTGGCTCCACAAATACAGCTTGACCTACCTGTATATTTTCAATAAGAAATAATGTCTCCTATTTCTAAGAAAAGGGAAAAAAAAATCTCCTGTTTTAGGCTATATACAAATGATAAAAGCGAAGACATCAAAGTGTGCAGCCTTTCAACTCATGCTCAATTAGAATAAAAGTTTGGTTGCTGTTTTAAACATTTATGGCTAACTAACTATGACAGCATTTCAGCTCTGCAAATGGGATGATTTTGGATTGACTTTTGATCTGACTGACAGTTTCTTATACACTTCAGTGTTAGTTTATAGCCTACAAGTCTACGTTTGAGTCCACATGTGATTAATTAGAAAGTGTTTATGATCGGTATGTGTACCTTCACCTAAGAATAAAAGCTTTTCTCTTAAAAAAGAAAAAAAGAAAGTTAGACCCAATTATTAGTGCAAGTTAATTTAACAAGGTGCTTGACATACTTTTTAAATATACATAACCAAGACTAAAAGAAAAGAGAAAATAGAGATATATACTTAGCATGAAGGAAGAATAGATGTATAAACAGTAACAAGAAAGACTCCTTAAAATATAGTTCTGAAGTTGCTTCAGGCAAAACTACAGGTTGAATGGGACACTTGAGAGTATGCTTGCAGTTTATGTGTATTTTGATGTGTATCTTCTTGGAGGGTAATCATTCAGTCTTCATTTTTAGTCTTTCTCTATAAAATTCATCCAAGGTATATATGATTATGCTAATTGTTTCATCTAACTTTATTGTAAGGACTCTTGACAATACGAGTGATACTATAGCATTTGTGCTACCGAATGTGCCTGAGGTTTGTGAGATCCTGTAAAGAGAAATGTTAGAAAGAATATGAATATAATAACATTTTCTTGATAAAATAATGCTTCCGTGTCACAGCAAACGAAACTGTCAGCACTCCTTTGTAGGCCTCTCTCAGGCTTAAGAAAGGGTCCTTGACAGTTCCAGCACTGCCTTTAAATATCTTATTGAAATGTAGATTAAGACTGTACATCTTATAATAGTTGGAAAGCCTTTTCATTTTAAGTCTTGTAGAAAAGCAAGTATTAAGTAAGTATTAACTTTAGCAGTTATATTTTAACATTTTTCTCAGGTTGATCCCTCCTAGACCTAATATTTAGATTTATTTAAAGAGACAGTAGATTACCTGCCAGTACAGTAGTACAGTATTGTGCATTTCCCTGAGTCGCCATAAAGTAAGATTAGCTTTATCTTCTATTAGTGCCATCTCTCGGGTGTTTTACAAAGGCAGCACGTAGGCATTGAGGCAGTAGGCATTACTGCTGTAATCAGTGACGCTTCAGTGTTCTTGGTTGATGTTCAGTGCTTCCAAATGTTTATACCACAAACTGATATTAATTTGTAGCGTGTAAAATGACTTTGAAATCTGTTCTGTAAGCAGGGCTCTTTGAAACATTCAGAGTCTTCCATAACTCTGAAATAATCATCGTCTTGTTCTTTTAATATAATGACACAAAATACTGTTTAGTGTGGGTGGTTGTTATCAATTGAGATTTCTTCTCTGCTTTTGCTTTTCTGTTTTTGCAGAGCCTTTATCACCTCTCACAACCTTTATCACCTACCAAGCAATGATTCTTTTTATTTTTATTTTAGAGGAAGACTCAATTTTTGATGCCTAATTTTAGACTCTCTGAAAGGAGGATTTTTTTTCAAGTTAAGCTATGAAAAGAATAACTTGAGTGAGAAAATATGATATGGAGCTAACTGGAAGCTGGTAAACATATTGCTTATACTATGACCTGTCAGAATGGGTTCCTGATTTAAAGTACAGGAAATTATAGTACTTTATTGACAGTTGGGCACACTCATGCTTGCTGAATGTATATAAATAAATATTTGAATATAAATAAGAAAATATTAGTCTCAGTTTGTATGGGAACTAGGCATTGAAAGAAAATGATTCATAAAGGAAAAAAGTGTGTTCTGTGGAATATATCAACTGAAAAATATTAAAATGTTACAAGGAAATATCTTGAAGTAGGGCACAAATAGCCAGCATATAAAATGCAGAAATTATATGAAAGATACTAATAGACGTTTTCTGTTTGAGAAACACCTGAACATTCTGGAAGATTGCTTTTTCTTCTTCTTCTGAACACTTGGTGGGATGTCAGTGAGACCTACCTTTGAACTCATTTATGGACTCTGATGGCCTACCAAGAGTGGGAGGAAGAAATATTTCTCTTACATATTAGATAACCTGATTAAGATCCTTCAAAATGGAAAAATTGGAAGTTTTATTTATTGCGGTGGAATGTTTTTTCTAGGACTTCAGTATGACTTGTATTGGCCTATATGGAAATAAAAACTTTAAAAGTGCAGAACAGTTTTGGAGACATTTAATAGACATCAAGCTTAGTATATGAAGCCAACTTAATTTTTATCTGATTTTTCTTATTCTGTTTTTCTCCATCCATGTGCTTTTGCTGTACCATAATATGTTATTTCATGTATTAAAACAGAAAGCACAAGGTTAGTATTTCCTGTTTGTCAGTGAGCAGACTGACAATGAAAGGAAACAACAATGAAACAATATCATCTTTTGATGGATTTTGCACTTTGGAATATTTAGCACTGAATATTTCACTACTGTTTGTTAAAGCAAATACAGGTGCCTTTCTAACAGTAATGCCTGAAGAATGCAAGTTTTTTCTTGGATAATTAGTTTGGAAATACCATGGAAGAAGACCATGTTATGTACACTTAGTCATGACGCTGTGTTGCACCATGGTGAGTGTTTGCATCCCCAGGTTTGGTGCAGTGCTGCGCACAGGCATGAGTGTTCAGCTCAACTGATTGCTCTGCAAGGAATCATGGACAAACTTTCTCAAACTTGAAATGCAAGTGTAAATTTTCATTTAAAATGAGGTAATGCTGGAATAGCAGCAGGTGAAATCAATGTGATTACTTAGATTTTTATATTCATGAATATGAAATACCTTTGTTCCTCACACTTTACTTTGAGGTTCAAATAAAACAAAAATGTGAAAATGAAGCTCACCTTGAAATGCAGGGTTGTACTTGATTTCACATCAAAACGAGGAAAAAATAACCAAAAATATGGAAAATGCTATTAAAAATAGCAGTCATTTGTTCCAACTTTATTCAAAACTGAGCTCACTTTCATCAGACAGATTTGAGGAATTCCTGAACTTGAAATTTCAGATTTCTGAAGAATCTGAAAGGAGATTTTTCTCTGATCTCAGAATCCAGATCCATGAAATCCTTTCCAAACTTTCTGTTGGGTCAGTTTATCTCCACAGGATGATTATCTTATTAAATGCTATGTGTCTATTACCTGATGAGGTGTATATAGGAATGTGCAAAGAGTAACACTAGCAATTAGGAGTGAACATTGAAGAGCTGCAGAATGCCATTTAATACTTTCTTGTGTGCTCTTGTGCTCCCTCTACTGACTCTGCACCTATGACAAATACAGCAGTGAGAGCAGTGACCTTTCCTGTTGATCTTCCTGGAAAAGAGAAATCTTAACTTTTCTTAAGAACAGCTTAATTGCAGAATTCCATTTTAGTTCTTGCTGTCTTAGAAGTGCAGGAAGGGGAATATATTGGTGCTCTCAAAGGAATGAGAAGTCTGCATGTGTATGTGCTAGGAAGAGACAAGTGTGACTCCAGAGAGGTATTAAGAAATAACTCCTCTGTTTAGTGAAGATTGAATGTGGCCTGGTAAATTATAACCAAAATTGTGATTATAGGACAGGAAACTGAGTGTCAACCTTTTTCTTAACAGGAAAAGTCTACCTGTGAGGAGTTGTTAGTAACTTCTCTCATGAGACTCAGTGGAGAGGCTGAGGAAGAGGAGCTGTTGGAAGGTAATAGATATGCATGTACTCAATGCCTTTGAGTGCTGAGAACTTCTGTTGTACAGTCACTGAAATGCATGGTGAAATTCCATCTGCAGCGAAATCAATGATATTTTGATGTTGGATTAGGTATGGATTTTTTGCTTTATGAATGACAAAGGTTTTGAATTTCTGTGTTGTAATAGAATGAGGAACACATAACTTCATCTGAACTTCTTTAAGCTAACAATAACTTCATTTATAAGGTAAGTTTAGAACAAACTAGCTCACTGACATTATCAAAATTGCACTAAGATGAAATATTTTTCCTTGATCATCAAAAGTGTTCTAAGATACTTGCTTTTAATTGGGGATGCATCTAGGAGATCCTGGAAGGTGCTTTAAGGCCAAAGTGTTCAGTTCAGTGTCATAACTGAAATATCTTGAATCATAAATGAAAAACAACATGCATTGCTTTTTTTTTACTTTTATATTTTATATGTATATAATTGTATATATTTTCTTTATCTGATCATTGAGATGCATGGATTGACTTTCATCTCTGAGACTTCATCCATCCATCCTATGGATGTCTACTTGTGAGCACATCACCTGGTGTACATTACCTTGGTCACATTACCTGGCATTGCTTTAATATGTTAAAATGTCCTCACTGTGATTCCAGAAACTTATTTTGAATATTAATCTAAAGTTTATAGGAGACTGTAGCATTCTAAATGAGTTTAATCTTAAAAATGCTTTATTAGAGGATTTCAAGACATTTGACATACACAGAAAATTTTAAAGAATGTTTAAAGAATGAAGCTGCCTACATGCAGGTAGATTTACATTCACAAGTATATCAGTAACACTAGAAAAATGAGACCAAATCTAATCTCTGCTTGTAATTCTCTAAGTGTTGTTTCTAATTTGATTAATTTTTCCCCCAAGTATCACAGTCATCCTTTTTGCCATGCTGGAACTGAAAAAAGGGGCCACCCTGGGTGGTTTTCGTTCTTCAACCAGAGGTGAAAATTCACTGCAGCTGCTGCATTTGAGTCATGTGTGGTGACTAGCTCTAAGTGCGAATCTGTCATTTGCTTAATAATTTTCCACACCAGAGTCTTCCCAGATTGTGACCTCCTGTAACAGCTTCTCCCAGGAGCTCTGGAGGTAATGTATAGCTGATGCCCATCATACAGGCCTCACAATCACATATTTCCACATTATTTTGTCTTGCGCAACCAAAGCAAAAATTTCTTAAGCCCCAAATAATTAAAATCTCATGGGATGTATGTCTTATTGAAAGATCAAATTCATCTGTTTCTAAAGATGACATGGAGGTTTAGAAATCTTTTCTTTGAGCGTTAACCTCCCTCAGCTATGAAGAGACATTAGGACCATTCCATGGTCCTAACTTCCTGCTTGTGATAAGAAAGCAACAACAATAAGCAAACTTGAGTGAATGTGGGTACCTAAACAGATCAAAAACCTCCTCTATAAGAAGTAATAAATATGTTTCAAGCCACTCCACTGGGACTCTTCAAAAAGTCAGTAAAATACAGTAGATGGATTTAGGACACTGGAACTACTTTAAAATAACCCAGAAGTTCTTTATCTTCTCCATTGATCTTAACTTTTGCTTTTTGGATAATTCAGACTTCTTTACTTGGTAGCTAGTGCAAAATTACTCTGAATGCTGGTTTGGTTGCATATGATAGTGATTTCATGAGGTTTGAAGTACAGTTATCTTTCTGCCCAGGAATGGTCCACTTCAGGAAAGTGGTGTAATGAGCTCATATATCTGACTCCCATCACTTTGTTCCTACTTTGGTAGTCTCCAAACTAGCTATGATAGATCAATTTTGACTTGTTGTTGCACTTTACTGTGGGTTTTGCTCATATATCTGAGAAGAATTCTGTCTTTTGGAAGAATGTATTTAGTTATAACTGCCCAGATAGCTTGTGATGATCGTTCTGGCTCAGGTTGAACCACATTTGCTTTGACTTTTGCATATCTAGCTTGCAAGCATTAATGCAGCACTAGTGTGAGTCTGTGTTGCTCCAACCTCCTGATAATAACCCTTTAGTCTCATAAATAATAGCCAAAAGTTTGCATTGATAGTTGCAGCTTCTCACTATAGGTGCCTGTAAGAAAAGTCAACTTACTGTCTCCAGGGAGGAAATTAAAGGGGAGAGTGAGTGTGTTTCTGCTTACTTTCTTGGCTCCTTGATTTATGGATATGCAGGACCCAAAAAATAAATGGTGGCCAAAAAAGAACAAACACATTTATTAGGGCTGGTAGAAAGAGACACTGTTTTGCTATTTGCCAAAGCCCTTCTGAATAGCATGTTTGGCAGCTACCAAATGACATGGCTTGCACAGAGCTGATTTTGACGAAGCCTCTGGGATGTGTTAAAAAGTAAACCAGAGCAAATCACGTACTGGAAAGCATAACTCAATCAAGGAAAAATGTATGATTAAGGGCGACATGGGCAAGGAAAGCTTTGCCAGAGCTCAGGGTAAATATTTGTATCAGTGTGAAGTGAAAGCTTCACATCGCTGATGTCAAGCAGCTGGAATTTTCATTGTTTATAAACTTTTGTTGTTACAGTTGGATTTTGGCAGAAAAGGTACCAAAGAGAGAGCAGTTTCCCAGCAAGAAAGTTTGAATTTTGATAAGGCAGCTTGAGGAGCGAGGAATGCAAGGATGCTTTAATGCCTCCTTTAAAGATAATATTGCATGTGGCCACTGATGCCCTTGTGCTGTTTGCTTGCCCAGCTCAGCTGGGGCTTGCTGTGTGTGCGTGTCTGGGTGCAACAGAACCACATGTGCATGCATGCTGTGGAAGATCAGTAATCTTCTGCTAAGGTGACTAACAACCATCCAATTGGGAGACTTGCATAGCTGCCTTAACGGCGCTATCTTGTTCAGTGTCCAGGGTTCATTTTTTGTTAGTGAATGTTGCCAGCGTGAGTCAAATATTTTAATGAGGGGAAAATATATGACCTATTTGGGGATTGGACCCAGTTCTCTGGATTCTGTCCAGGAGGCTCCAGAAGATGCACTAATAGGCCTCTTTCTCCCACACCCTTTACCCCCAACGCCCTTAAACCACAGCTAGGGGATATGTGTGCTGTTCTATTTTACACAAATTTCAGTCAGTGACTTGTTCTTATTGAAGTATCTGAAGAGTTTGGGACTTACCTGTTTAATTACCTGTGGTTTCTTTTTGTGGGGTAAAACTTTAGATTTACTCCTGTAAAAAGTGCTAGAAAACTTCTGCTAAAATTCTGCAACTAATTCCTCAAGGAAGGGGGTACTGAGCATTAAAGGGACATGGGCTCTGCTGTAGGGTCAGTTGTGCACGTGTGTCTGAATTGCACATGCCAGTAGAGCTGGATGCAGGGATGCTTCTGTTTTAAGAGCACTTATTTTTTGTCAAAGCAAAGCAGGGGCTAACCCTGCCAATGAAAAACTGTGCACGGCAAGAACCTAACAACATTACCCAGCTGCACTAAGAATAGAAATCAAGCCCCTGCTGGTATAATTAAGAAATCTTCACTTCCAGTCCCTGGGCTTTAGAGACCTGGATCACTAACTAATTCCAATTTAGAGAGCTTTTTTGATAAGAGCTTTTGTAAACTAGGAAATAAGCTGAGAATGAAAACTTTTCATTGCAAGTATTTTAGCTATACACAGTCTATTCAACGTTATTTAATGTTGGGTCTGTCCTGGAGGGAAATCAGATATATCAGTATTGAATGGAAGAAATACAGCGTGCTCATCCTCCAAAGGGCTTTGTAAAGAGGTGGCATTCATCCACAGTCTCCTATCTTGTATTTGGGGAAAATAGTTATTTCATTCACAAACACAGGGACCAGGCAGGCCTGCTGACTGCTTGGAGCTTTGCAAGGGCAGAAATTTGGCCTGGATGCTGAGGCAGGTTTGGGGGTCTAATTCCTCCTTTTGGCAACATGATCTTTGTGGTTGATCCTGGTCTTATTTTGTGCTGATTTTGCAGCTGAGTAGAAGCTGGAGTAGGGGAGTTGCTGACTTGCCTCTTCTATACAGGTGGTTATTCTTCCTTTTTGCCTTCATTATAGCTCTTTCTACTCATTTATCTTCCTTATTTTATATATTAGATATATTCTGTAGCTTTCTGTCGTCCTCCACCAGTTAGGGGCTTTCTCCTGCCATTTCTCTGAAATAGCATGCAAGTTAAGCGCTGTTCCTGCGTGATTCAAACCTTGTAACCCACGCGTTCCGGTAGGTTTAAAATCACTAGTGAGATCACCCACCCACTCGTCACCAAGTATTTTATTCATCATCGTGTAACAGGTCAAATATCTGCCTCATAAAAGTGTGCATCAAGAAACGCCACAGCAGTGTTGAACGGGAGATGGAGCAGCATTTTCTGTTTCTAATGTTGCTGTTGACATCCAAATCACTCAGTCTTGTCTATTTGCTTTCTCACCTAAGATGCAAAAATGCTAATACCTGCTAAAAGTTGAAAGTTATGCAAATTTGATATATTGGACCATGAGGTGAGATGATACTTATCAAATTCTTGCAAATGACACAATTTTTCAGACTTGTCTAATCTTTCATGTGTGAAGTGATAAGAGGGCTTTTAATATTTTTTTACTTTTTTCTTACTCTCTAAAAACAGTTGAGGCCCTTCCTAAAATCAAGTTAGCTTGATTAGAATTAGTTACCTAATTCTCTTGTTGAAGAGTTCCCTCTGTGTCACGG
>JAUBOD010000991.1:1197920-1210112 GCA_032353885.1 Nothura maculosa
AGAATAAATCAGAAAATACATAGGATGTATGTGTCCTTTTTAGGTATCACATATTTTTTATTTTCTTTTTGATAATTTGACAGGTTTCCAGGGGTTTTCAAAACATTCCTGATATCCAGACTACTACTTTTTATGCTGATATGTATTAAGAATGAAAACTATGATACTAGAGTACCAGTGTGCAAAACATGAGTGTCTTCTGTGAACACAAGCAAATGTCTGGGTTCATGAGTCATATGAGAAGCCTATTAAAAATACTTTGCTAAAACTCAATAGACAAATTGTTCGGGGGCAATTGAGGAAGAGTTTTATATATCATATGGCTCTTTATTAATAAACTTGTGTTCCATGTTTGACCAGGGAGCCCACTGGAAAATTCAGCATTAAGGCTAGGAAAATGATTTTGCCTCTTCATCCTGCAGCCCTCGAGTGTGGTGAGCTAAGGCCGTATCAGCCCAGATTTTTCGTCTTAACTCTCAATCTTTTTCCTTTTGTGGGTTTAAGTCTGGCTCTTGCTGTTACTTATATGTCATTTTTGTGGTTGAATTATTTCTCTTCTTGTGCTCATAAAATTCAGACATCTAAGATGATGTGCGCCTTGAAGTCAGACCTTTGTTTATACCCCTGAAACCCATCAAATTGGAACTTATCCTTGAAGACCCAGAAATTGCAGGAATTTTGACTTGTTATATTTTATTGCAGCAAGGCAGAAAGCTACATACTAGCTGGAAGCGATTTGTGTAACGCTGTTGTAGCCTGTTCTTTTTCTAGGTAGCTGCCAGGTAAGAAGTTTTTCTCACCTGCTTCTTCACTGGTATGTGACATCCAGTTGACATCCAAAACGTGACAGCAGAATAATCATTGCTTTTAGGATCAAACATAAAACAGTACTGGCACATATGAAAATCAGGCTTTTTGTCTGCTTAAGAGAAAAGAGGATTTGAGAAGTAGGGAGGAGAGCTGTGCAGCAGAGCTTTAGTGCAGATTAGAAGAACAGAGCATTTTGGTGTGTTGGGCTCCAGACCAGCCTATTGCATCTCTGATTTGATGATGTTTAGTACTCTGGCTCTGTTTCCAGTCTTAGGGTAAGCAAGTATTCCCCTGTCCTGGTCATGAAGACCTTGTGCATATAAAGTGTTTGTGTGTGCATATTTAAGAGGCTCAGATGAGTTTTTTTTAAGCTTTCCTGACCACTTTTGAACCCAATCAAGCTTTCCGGTAGACTTTAGAGTCAAGTGGAAAGTGAGAAAGCTGGATTGTAATCAGAGAAACAGCAATGAGCACATGAACTGGGAGGTACACGGAAAGGTGCCTCCTGGGCCTTATTAGATCTGAAATAGCACCAAGGACATTCTCTCCCCCTCAGTTCTGGAGTAACCAGATCTGAGTGGTTTCTTTCCTCTGTTCCCTTTGTAAAGTAGCTATGAGGGAAAATTACAGAGCAGCCTCAGCCAGAAAATCCATCTGGTATGCGAGGGGGCCAAAGTACAGCTCTGAGCACTCAGAAGCTGCCTGCTCTCCTGCCTATACTGCATCTCCTTGTCCCACTGTGGGCCTTCAGCTCTTCTCCAGACCCCAAGCAAACTTGCCTCTGAGTCCCAAAGGGTTTTTATGTCCTCATAGAGGTAGGGTGGTCTTGCTTCTCTCACTCTTGGTATGTTGCATGCAGTCCCAGTGCCATGCCTGACCTTGGAGCCATGAGGCCTAGCTGTGACCAGCTTGGTTGTCCATGATGGTGGAGATGAGCAGAGGGCATGTCAAGGGGGAGCACTGGTTCTTCTCTAGCCAAATGTGGGGATGCTCAGTCAGGAATGGGGAGAAAATGGTAGATCCTCAGAGAAAGCCCTGGGCCCAAAGAAACTTCATGGCAGAGCTGTGCAGATAAGTGGCATTCAGGTTCACACCTTGTTCCATAAATTGTCCCCACTTCTTTCCTGAAAGATTAAATACTCTCTTGGGTTCAGAGTTTCTAAACTAGCTTTAGAAGTTGGGAAGGGGGGAAAGATAGGTTGGGGTTGAATTTCATTTTCAAATTGAAAGAAAACATTCAATTGAATGCCACATGTTGTGTTTTTGTTCTTTTGTTTTTGCTTTAGAAAATAATGAAACAAGTTCTCAATTCCAAAATGAGAATTTATGTGAAAAGGAGACTGTTCTTTCTGGGAAGCTCTAGGGTAGCTGGTCCTCCTGGACGGTCTGTGCTGTGCCAGCAGCAGAGTGGGGCCAGAGCATCCTGGTGGAGATCCCTCTGGCAGGAGCCATGCTGGCTTTCCAGGAGACATTTCTTGAAGGAAAAGAATTATTTTGGCAGGCAAAATAACTGAGCTTAGATTAAGTGGTGAAAAGCACAGGAGGAAGATGGGGGATAGATGGGCTGAGGAAATGAGCTCCTCGCTGGGGGAATGGGCTGATACAAATCCAGAGTTTTTTTTAAAAAAAATCTGCAATAGTTTCATGGCATTTTGATGAATCCTTTTATTCCTGGGATTACAGCAACCCTAAGTGGCAGGTGAAAAGTAAAATTGACCACTGCCTTAACCCACTGCTGTAGTGGCTGTTCCTGCCTCTAATTAAATATTTAACAAAATGCCCAAAGACAGGCCTGGGCATGGCTGTATCAGTGTGTCCTCCTGGGCGCACCTGATGTGCCTGGAGCAGAAGTTAAGGGATGTTCAGACCTCTCCGTTTGTATTCTGGTGATCCTACTGGAAAAACTATTCTGACTTTTAGGTGGTGCCTTATGTCTCTCCTGCAATGTGGAGGCCCTAACCCCCTGCAGTGACAGCAGGACTCGCTTGAAACTGTTTCAACAGTGCAGATGACACGAGGAATCAGGCTCCTGACATTTGCAAGGAGATTGAAATGATTCACTTGGTGTGAAGATGCACCAGGCGGGGAGACCCCCACTGCTGTTGCTGTTTGGGCTAATATTTTTAACTGTCCTGAATGGTGTGGAATATCATATCTCTTTGGAAGACTGGTTATAATTTGAAGAAAAAGATACATCTCCTTGGCCTTTTTGAATAATTATCATTTTGCTAATGGAGATGTTAGATGATGATGCCCTAGGACCCTGGACAGGAAGGATCATCTCCTCCCCTGATTTCTGTGCTGCAGACACCCAAATGATTTTTACTTGACTATTTATGAGTTACTGGCCTTTCCATCATGTAAATGGAGGAAGAGATTGCCACCCACTTCCAGAGGATGGTGGAGGTGGTGAAAAGTTTTAGCAGCAAGTATATGGGGTGAAAGCAGGAAAAATTTCTTACTGTTTCTAGATAGTACTAATAACTTCTCTGTCTGTCCTCTGTTGCACTATATCAGATCAAGCTAATGAAGAGCTGATTTTATCTTTGGGTGCCATAGACTATGGTTTCCAAAGTTGTGGAGAGTGATCACAGTGAGGATGATGATGAGGGTGGCTGTGTGATGGAGGGGAGATGCTAACACTGCAGTGGAGAGCACTTTGCTCTGAAAATCCTGCTTTTTCTCAGAGCTCTAGCACACTCAATGATAAACTGCTACTGCAATTGATGCACAGCTTATGCCAAAAGAACCTAAATGCTACCCACAAATATGTTGAGAATGCAAAAGTTGATGTATTCAAGTTGGGAAATAAATATACATGGCAGACCGTGGATTGTCTTTTATAGTTTACCTATGTGCCCCTTCCCTGTGTGTCTGTGATATTTCTGGGATGGTTCCTATTGCCAACCTGGAAGTGAGTGCTTATTTTGAAAGGGTTGCACATGGGATCAGTGGGGTAATGCTTTTTACAAAATTTCTCCTAGTGAGCAATTCTGTACTTAGCATAAAACGGATAGGAGAAGTAAATCTATTTTTTCCATTTACTTAATATGAGGAGTTTTAGTTACAGTTAATAGATATAGAATTGAACTTCAGGTATATGGATATTAAACATGTGAGTGAAAGGTGCTGAGGTGACATGTGCCATAGCTGTGGTGACTGGTCAGCTCCCTCCTTGCTGCCCACTCTTTGCAGGGAGAAGTGTACGAGTTATGTACAGCACAAGCCTTTTCTCCAAGGGCCAAACCATGCCATGTCTCAAAGCAAAGCTTTTAGAAGTACGGCATCAGTTTTTCAAGAACAGCTCTCATTTAAAAAAGACAGAGTTTCTTTAAGGTTTCTTTAACCCCATTAACACAGCTGTTAAGAACATAACCACCAGACTGTGTTTATTTTTTGTGGGAATTCTTGGCAATCACTCAAGGGATGCTATTTCCCCCCCCCACACTTATTTGCTGCTTCTTCCACTAGGGGCAGAAATTCAGCTTTTTCTTCCTCCAGGTCTGACAGAGGGATAACCACTTTGTGATTCCTGGCTACTTCACATTGATGGGTAGCAAAGTCCTGTGCTCCTTATCTAATAGAGTGCTTTTTTTCCTTGAGAGAATTGGCAAGTTTGATTTTTGAGGCCCTGAGCCTTGAGAGTCCAGCAGATGCAGTTACTGTCTGTCTGTGTCCACTGTGCTTGCAGTGCATTAAATAGTGCCATAAAATATCCATGCAAACAGTAATGTGCGTTCTTCCATTTCCTAGATTTTTGAATGAAAAGCATTGGAGTCACACACTTGCTCTCCAGTGCATTTAAACCTGCACCTGTGGGTTTTAGGCAGATAGTGTCTTGATTTTTCTTTAACAATTTTGCATGATAGGACCTTGTATGTATCTCTGATCCTGTGCCACTCTGCTCTCCTGGGATTTTCATGACTGTCTTACCATATTTTACCTGTGGTTCCTGGTGGTGTTGCAATGGCTTGCAATTCATGCCATGCAATTGTGGTGATCCTGGCCATACAGCCATCCTGATGCTACTATTGCCTCAATCTTCCTTTGTAGCTGCTTGAGCACCTTAACTGATCTCCTGAGCTATGTTAAAGATTTATAACAGACATCAGGGTAATTCACTTCATGAGCATGTGATGGTGCCTTTCTGTCTGATAGGACTTCCATACCTCTTGCAACATAAACACAAGATGGTCTTTCGTCTGTGGCAAAATAATGGACTTGAAGGATATTACGCTTGGTGCACCTCTACTGTCGCCAAGAGTCTTGAGCTCTATAGATCCTCTCATTGCTGATATGATATTCTCCATTCCCTCTTAAAATAATACCTTGAATTGAAAAACTCTTCTTTTTTCCCTTGTAAAGGAATGGTAAAACTTTTGGAAGTAGAATGCAAAACCAAGCGTTGGTAATATCATTAAGCTGAAACGCATATATCAGAATGGCAGTGGTGCCAGGAGCGGCTTTCGGCCAGGCCTGTGTTTCTTAGTATATGCGATAGAGGCATGTGCAATTAATGATTTTGGCAAAAGGAACGCTGTAGGAAGAGTGCAAACTAGGAGGTTTGCTGGTTTCTGCAAAACTCTGTGCCCATCTTTTCATGCAGAAAATGAGTAAACCATTGCTGTACATGTGATCAGAGCATAACGTAGCACTTTGTGATGGAGTTTGTCAGGGAGCATGCAGAAGATGCTGTATATTAAAAAATAAATTTGGTCCAAGAAAAGAGAATATATCTAAGGGTAGATGGGAGATAACCTTGATGCCATTAGTTTTTTTTCTTTGTGTAACTGAGAATCAGATTTGTCTCATCAGGACTTTTTTCTCTGAATATCCAACTATGTCAAAAATCAGTGAGGAGCACCTTTGGATGGAGGCCCATGTCTCAGGATTTTAGTATGAGCTGTAGTTGGTCTGAGTTTCTTTTTTTTCTTTTTTTTTTCCACAGTGCCCTCTTGAGTACTGTGAAATAACATCTTTAACTCCTCCAGCTTTGCTGGGAGGGTGGCAGGACCTGCCCTGTGCCTACTGGCTGCCCTGGTAGTGCCCTCCTTGTAATGGGTAGTTCTATGCATGTTCAAGCAAAAAGGGTGGACGCACTTGAGTGCTGACCTCTCTATCCCCTTCCACATCCCCTCCCTTGGCTTTGGCTCTCTTGTTGTTCTAGATGGATTCTCTGCATATCCCCACTTGTGTTACATAGGAGATATTGGCTACCTTTAATACGAATTGATTTCTACTGCTGCTTTCTCTACCTTCAAACACAGCTACTATCGCTGCTCTATTGTGCCTGAAAAGGCACTAGTGAGTGGGCACTTCTGCTTAATGTGGCTGAACGGCTGCTTAAAGTGACAACTATGTGGTCATTTCTGTTTGGATCAAAGACTTGAAAATACCTGAGTCCTAATGTGGGCTCTGGATGAGTATCTCCACAGTCCTGTGATTCAGCTCTGTTGTTGTTATATAGTCTTTCCTTTATTTTTGCAATAGATTGAGGTTCTGTGCCATCTGAGAACTTCTGATGTTTGTGGGGCAGAACAAGGCTGAACATGTAATTATTGGGGCAGTTTGAAGTCCTGTAAAATCAGATCTTTTTTGACTCTAAGAAAGCCAAGATATTCTCTGGATTCTAGGATCCTGTTTCTCATCTCTCCAGAACTTACACATTTCCAGATAACTTTGCATAGTGCATAGCCCTTCTTTCATGGACATGAGCAGTGCACACATTTCCTGTGGAAATGCATAGGAAAAGGGACAAATCTAACCTTAATTAGGTGTTTCATGGTTGTTTTATGCAATTCTGTCTTCCACTTAGACAACAGAGGAAGAATTTGCCTTGGTTTTCTCTCAGTAAAATGCAAAAATCAACTATGTAAGAAGGCAAACCCATCTTCAAGAACGTCAATAAAATCACAGAAGAATCAAAGCAATAAAGCTGTGTGTTCCCCTTAGTAATAGGCTGTGACTATTGCCTGTTGTTTTAGCCTCATCCATGCAAACAGAATGGGAGCTGGGCAGCCTGGAAACAGAGTAAAGCTTAGCACCAGGCCTATGTTTGTACATAGCACTGAAACAGCTGGTTTGGATTTTAAAAATTCTATTTTTATTAGAACGCTGACTCTTGTTTATCGTTATTGATTTTATTGGGTTATTATTGACTGACTGCACCCCATGGGCCTATTAGTGAAGTGCTAGTAAAGCATTAAAGGAAGACTTGGGCTTTTCAGTGCTTTGTACTTCGAACACTTGCTTTTATCACTGATTTTTAGCCAGCTGCCTAGCTACAAACATGGGTAGCTTCACCTACCAGAGATTGCAAAGGGAATGAGACAGGAAAGAATTTTTCTTCTGTAGGTTGAAAAATGAAATATTTTAATGTTTTACTGTTTTGTTGGACTAATTTTCATTCTGATAAATTTATGTGTTTTCCTAATAGCTAGGACTTCTAGCTAATATTAATATAGCAAAGTTGTCTTGACTTCACACTCCACCTCAATTACTTTTTCCTAGTTTATATTTCCAAGTGGAAAGAGATTTGATTTTTTGTTGTATTTTTTTAATGCAACTATACCTGATGGTCAGATAAAGTAGACATAAACATTAGATGTACTCTTGGACTGGTTGTATGCTAATTCCTATAGATACTTCAGGAGATTTTAGGTACCAGTTGCTTACTTTCTCTTCCTATGTGGTCTGCCTCTCCTTGACACTGTACTCCCTTGATGGTCCTACCACTCTAGATTCTTTTTGCCTTTCCTTTGGATAAATTTTTCTTACCTTCATTTCTGTAGAGCAAGGATCTCTCTTTTCTCTATATTTTAGTCAAGGGTACTGAATCTGGCCTTGCTGAACCCTGCAGTCTCTATTCATCAGCCAGAGATTGGTGTAAGTGGCACTAAGCAAACACAGTCAAGGACCTGTGAAGTGTAAGTGAATATTTACAAAGGAATAGGAATTACCAACAAAACTGGGGAAAAGGGATTACACGTGGGGAGGACAGCTGACCAAGCTTAAGAATATCAAGGTTTTCCTGTGAGATAAGAATTGAAGAGCAGCCCCGAGGCCACAAGAAATGGAGCAGGTAGGGCTATAAGAAGTGGTCTGTCAGTGGGGAAGGATGCGTGCTCATAGTCTAGCTGAAGAAAGAGGAATTTTAATCCTTTGTGCTTCCAAAACTACAATCAGACAAGCAGAGGGATGGGAATGCAGAGAGGCCTCTTTGCTATTAATGGTAGCAATCTGCTGCTCCTGACTGCTAGGAAGATCAGTTGGGGAATGACAGCAATGGGAGGAAAATGAGGCTTCTGATGCTGTGCAAGAGCAAGGAAGTCACTGTTTATTAATTATGAAAGTAATATTTTCTGTCAGACCTACTGCTGTGAGTTGTGATGGCTTCCCTGGCAGCCATCACTGCAAAGTAAAAACAGTGACAAAAAGATGACTCTGCAGGGTAATGCTCATCTCAGCTAATGGGTCAACTTTATTCTGCCTGTGAACATCGCATTTTTGGTAAAACTGTAAGAAAATAGCTTCTGATATTAGAGAACAGGAAGCTACAAGCATGTGAGCCACAGCAATAGTCAGGTCTCCATTAGCTTTAAAACCACTGCTTAAAGTTCCCTGCTTTCCCTCTCTCCTTTGGTAGGTAAATAACTGGCAGAGGGGGTATTTGTGCACCTTTATTGCAAAGCCTGAATGCAAGAAGGCTGCGATCAGAACAGCGAAGTGCTGCTGGAAATCATTTAGTGCCTGAATTATATGCAGTGAGAAAACATGCATTATAACTACAGATCAAAAGAAAGTTTGTTTTTAAAAAGTGATCTTGGTGCAGGCTGTTCACAAAGGATGCGCTTTCCCACTTGCAACAAGTCTAATGCGTGAAAGCATCATTAAATGCAGAAAGCTGACTGCTAACTTAGTTCAGAGATGAAGACCATTTTTATTTTAAAAGCAGTCTAATTTTTTCTTTGAATTTCATGATGGGCACTGTAGATAGAAGCCAGGCATCTACAGTTACTATTTAATTTGCTGATACAATCAAATAGCTAAACACTCTTACAATTGACTGTGCCCACAATTTTGTGCTTGACTGCAGGTGCAAAATTGTGGATGCAGAATTAGAAGATGACTTGATGATCACTGAAAAACTTGGTCAGTTACTCTTTGAAAGACTTTCAGTTCACTCTGTCCTATGGAATATTGTACTTTGTTTTCTTGCAGAATCAGAATTGTTCACTCATTCACTCTCAGGAACAAATAACCTATCTACAAACAGATGACATGTTTATATTCCAACATGAAAAAGCAGATGCAAAGTTATATTACTTCAGAGTAGCTTTTACAGCTTTTGATAGCTGTCTGCCTTCCCGAAAAGTCAGCAAGTAACTGATTGTCCCACTCATATCAGAGGAGCTTGCTGAATTCCTATTTTTAAGTACTTTTATTTATTCTTTCCTTAATACATCGTGTGTATTATGAAAAGGAATCTAATGGATGAAGTACACAAAGTAATAATAGCTATTCTTGGTGACAGTGAATATGGATATTCTGGGAATGAGATACTGTATTTTCTATTTGACAAAATACCCATGTTATACTTTTAACAAACCTTTTGTTGATAATAATACTACAGTAATACTATATTTAATACTGTATATGGTCCAGTAGCACTAGTGTTATATAAAGGCTTGTTGACTTGTGTGTAGTATTAAACCCTTCTTCCAACAAACTATACAGAGGCTACTTTTTTGTATTTGGCCAAATTCAGCAGCACCATACCCTTGTGCTAGCCAAAGAACTCAGTGATTGCTTTATAATAATAATAAACTCTGCAATCTTACTGTAGGTGCATGTCAAATAATCTGAATAACTGTAGATTAAGAAGTTCAGTATAATTTAAATCAGCTAAATTATTTCTGGATAGTGCTACACAGGATTTCCATGCTAGCCCATTTTAATAAACTGCAGAGAGCAATAATTTTAGGGACTAAGATTCAGTCTATATTTTTGAAAAATATAAAAACGTAAAATATGTTTTTCAGCAAAGAAAAATATTTTTTTCATTATTGCAATATGCTAAGATCATACAGCAGGTTGAGGGTTTCAGCTGGTCTGTCTGTTCATTCTTATGCTGTTCATACCCCTTTCTTGATGCTAAGAGACATTACATGCTTGCGTTGATGAAAGATAGACCGGAGATAGTTGACACACTTAATGTCTGTGTTGTACTGAAGTATTGCAGTGCATGTGGGGTAATATATGGCAGCATTAGCTCTGAGAAGGCACAAGACTCAGTTGAAAAATCAGAAAGGAAAGATGGAGTTTGTTTGGTTTGCATATCATTTCTTTGCATCTGTTTCTAATATATATATTTCTAAATTTGAGAGGGTTTTTTTGCAGAAATGGGGCAAAGCACTTCAGTCTCTGCTGCCACACTCCCCATCCTAGTATTTCTGGGGATCAGGACAGTCCACCCAAGGGAAACCTAAACCTGTTGCTGTAAGGAGTCTCAGAAATGGGAGCGGTGAAAACTTTCAGGTTTCCTATTTTCCTTAAGACCAATGAAATTAAGTGTTTGCGGGAGCTCTGTGCTGATGCGCTGGGCAGGAGGCAGCATGCTTTGCAACTGCTCTTCCTTATCACTCAGAAATCACTCTTGACTTCCCCTGAAGCCTCCTGGATCTTGACTCTTAGGGGATATCAGTATTTCACTGGAAGTCCATTTCTGTGTTACTTTATTATGAATAAAGGGTGAAGTTTTGGCCCTGTAAAAGTAGATGGCCACATCTATGTAACTTCTTTAGGACCAGGATCACTTTCCACATGCCAAGGCAACTGCTAACGAACTAATCTCCTGTGTGTCTGCCTGTTTGTGATATTCAGTGGCTCCAGTGTTTTTCCTATTACTCTCATTTTCTGCAGATGCCCTTCTGAAAGTAGCCAGTGTGATGGCCCTGGTGCTCTAGTGAAGCCCTCGGAGTCACCATGGCTCTTTCTGTCACGCTCATGTGTTTTTGTTTGTTTTTCCCTCAGTCCTCTTGTTGCTTCCACCAAGTCTGTTGAACTTTTTGGTGGATGATGTAAAATCTCCTTTGGAAACTGCCACCCGTAAATTCCTCTACAGCTTTTTAGCTCGTGTGGTGGTTTTCTCTTATTTTTCCCTTTTCCTCCTATCTTTTTTCCTAGTTTATCACAGCGTCCCCACCGCTCTCTTCCCCAATTCCTTTTCCCATGCGCTTCTCCATCCCCCTCCTTGCTCTTTTATTAATTCTTCCTTGAGTTATTTTCCTAGGCGCTCCTCTCGAGCACTTGCCAGTTTTAGCAGCCTGTGATTTCACATGGAAAATCTGTCGCCAGAACCCCTCCTCCAGAGCACTAATGGCCATCCAGCAAAGCCTGCCCTGCCCTCCGTCATCTAATTTCAGGCTCTGAGGGGGCAGACGAAGCAGATGGTTGGCACAGGCGGGGATGATTCACCGCCTGCAACCCTGGTGTGATGCTCCTGTGATGGGGGAGCGAGGGGGATGCCTGGCATTTGACAGAGCTGTGCGGAACCTGCAGGATCCAGACAAAGTTGGGCCTAATCGCCTGGCTCTTATTTTCCAGATGTCCTGATCATGGGATTATAATCGTAAAGATTGTATTGACAATATAGCATTTCCCAACGTTTGCAGCATGATGGTTCTTTCACAGGGTGTTTGGGTCAGATTGATGCTGTGCATTGCTCCTGTGCTGCCATTTATTTCAGCCTTGAGTTTTGTTTTTTGAGTTGATTCATTCATCTGCTTTCCACTTCCTGAAGACTGTACATTTTCATTTATGTGATCAATTAGAGAGCTTTCTGGATGAGTTCTTCATAAATTGGGCTAAAAGGACAACCTCTTAAACATAAAAATAAAGAGGAAATGGAGAAATAAGGATGGGAAGCTGTAGAGAGTGAGCCTTGTGGCATGTATCTTGAAGTTGCCTAGATCATTGAGGCTGCGACATTGCATGCATATATAGATGGTAAGATGCCAGTGCAATTGTGACCAGTGTAAGATGCTGCAGATTTTTTGGATTGGGATCACAATTTTCAAAAGTGTGAGTGTCCATGGCATCTAGGTCTCACTGACTTTTCATAGGAGCCTGCAGCACTCAGCTCCTTGCCCTGTTCAGTTTGGACATGATTCTTCCTTCACTGCAGCCTCCAGTTGAAGCAGAGCAGTAGCTTCCACATGAGCCTTCAAATGGATGAAGGGATAGGACTCTTCAACACCGTGGTGGTAACATCTTCAACCGTAAGACTCCTAACTGTGAGTTAAGAAATTATCTTAAGACAACTCAAATAGATGAATTTTAGATAAGCATTTAATGTTTTGGATGCTCTTGAGGAAATTCCTA
>JAUBOD010000991.1:1240854-1251941 GCA_032353885.1 Nothura maculosa
GCTGGCAGGTCCCTCTTGGCTGCCCCTGCTGCATGTCCTGCAGTGGGGGCTTTTACTCATCATGCTAATCCCCACTATCAAATCACTGTGCAGTATTCCTAAATTAGTCCAAAAAAGCTGTAGCTTTCACGAAGCCTCTTTACTCAAGGTTTTCTTCTTGTGTAAATGGGTATCAAGATAGCAGCTCTTGTTTTCATCTCCATCAGGCAATGTAAGTAAATGGCAAGGATGGAGAAGGGCTTTCGAATCCATGGAACTATTTGATAGGTAGAATTAGTGTCTAGGGACTTAACGGCTGTGACACCTTTTACAGTTTTTCTTCTGCTCTCATTTATACTGAAATACAGGACAACACACACCTCAAGGTAAACCAGGGCTACGCATTTGACACATTTCTTCCCAAGTGAAGATGACTTTGGCTCATCTAGTTCATTTATGTATAACAACTTCTTCAGATGCTGTTAGAGACTCTATAGAATTTGCATGAGTAAGACATTTTTTCATCAGTTTCTATCTTTTCCCTAAAAAAAGCATTTTCTATCTGGGTCTTGCCATCTGTTTGCATATCTGTCTTGCTAGACACTCACTTTAGGCAAATCGCTGTGGCTTCTGAACCCAAGCATGTCTTTCTATCAGTCAGAATATGTCCCAAGTTTGGCCAGAACTTGGACAAAACTTTCCATGCCTGGCAATCTTTGAAACCTCTGTCATCAGGCTATACCATTTTATATACGATCAAAGGTTTGGCTTGTAAAATATGGATATTAGATTCAAAATAATCTGCTATGGAAGTTCTTAAAGTTGCTTTTTTTTTTCTCCCACCCCTAGTTCAGGCTGCCACAGAGCAGAAATCTTCCCAAAGGCAGAGGTGACTTGTGTCATTCTCAAAAAGCAATGCTTTGAAGCACCCTTTATAAAGCCCATGGAAGAATGCTGGTGTGTCTGGTCACCTCTTCCCTGGGTAATTGCAGATTAACCTGCATTAATGAATTACAGCCTTGTGATCAAAAAGTCCAGATGAATGTGTCATGCACTACACAATTAGTTATTTTCTCAGTTTGTCTTCAAATGTACCATTTTGTTTGGGAATATTGCAGATATATGTCACTCATTATTGATAGATTTGTCTGACTTCCTGTCAAATCTATGTACATTGACAAAAATCTATTTTGTTGTTTTTGTCACAGAAATCTATACTGGCATTTTTCCCCATGGAGATTTGGCTAGTCATTGTCAGCATGAGGTGCCAGCTAGAGCTTTTACTGTTTTTATTGTGCCAGCTGCTTTCTTGGCTTCAAATCTTTTGGTTCAGATTGTAAATGGGGGCGAGACATCCGTATCTAGCCAGCGTGCTCGATGGAATATGACAGGGACTTGATTTTTAATTTCTTGCTGCCTTTCTTAGTGCTAGCGCAAGATGACATGGATGGCTTTATCTCCTGACCAGCAGAGATTGGGAAAAGGGAGAGAGCCTGCTTGTGCACTGGCCATGGGAAATGTTAAAATACACATTTAAAAATGCCTCCTCCGACAGTTTTTTTTTTGTAAGGATCTCCGTGGAGATCTGGGAGGTTAGAAACAAAAAAATCCAAACCTTTTGGCTAATGCTTCATCAGAATCACTGCATTCTTGTCATCGTAGTTTGGGGCTAAATTACTATAACGGCGCACAGGCCACCTGAGAAATCAGGTCTTGTTGGGGTGCTTGCTCAGAGGCATCCAGGATCACCAGCCAGCTTGATGGTGTAGGATTTAGTTGATAAATAGCTTGTGTTTTAAGCCAAAACTGGGGGTTTGAAACACTGACGAATTTTGCGATTGTAACGCGCGTCTTGTGATATTTGGTATTTTCCCTAAAGCCCCAGCTGCTGCAGTAAGGCTGCTGATGCAAGCTTAGAGTCCTTCTGAAAGGAAGTTTCCAGACTGTGTGTTTACTTAGAAAATGCTTCAAAACACGAACCCAGTACACTTGAACAACCGAATGCTGATTTCTTGGACCGTTGTGATTTCAGAGCAAAGCTGGTGATGCTGTGGATCCCAGCTTGGAATTTTTACACCCTGTAGCCCATACCACGGGACTGCCACCGAGGTCACGTGTTTTTGCTGTGCTGTAATTCATGAGAGCTGAAAAATGGATAAGAATGGATTGGTAAAGCACTTTTCCATTACTTTTCCCTTGCTGTCCTCCTCCCACCAGGACCCTTGCTGGGCCGCCTGCCCCGCTGCCCGCGGCGCCTCCATCACAGCTGACTCGGGTACGGAGGCTGTAATCACCCCTCAAATTACAGCAAATTTGGCCTCGCCAATATTCCAAATCCTTGCATTTTGTGTGTGCCAGTCTGGTGAAAAATCACAGACTTTCTCCATTTTCTTTCTTTGGTTCCAGAAAGCTGTCTCCACACTAAAAACAAGGCTTTGAAAAATGTTCCTGCATCCTGCTGTCCTCTTCTGCTTGGGGTGGTTGCATAATTAACCTGGCCAAGTATCAACCGTACAAGAGTTGAACGCAGCCCAAGTCCAATTGGGGAGGTTTTTACCATAAGAATGTGCCTGTCCTGAGACTAAAACACAGGTTAGATTTCCAAGTTTCTGCATATTGCTCAATGAAAGAAAGATATGCTGCCCATGAGAGAGAGAGGGGAAGAAGAAAAAAATAAATCCAATGGTGGTGTAATCTATAATCAAAAGCCCTAATGGGCACAGAGCGTTTTAGAACAAAGGTTTGCTGAATCTGCAAGGATGTGGAAAGTGCTGAGGTCTTAACAAAGAAATGCTCATGTTTGCTAGGAGCAAAGGTGGGTATTTGAGCACCAAATCAAGATCATGGGCCATCAGTGCTCCCCAGATCCTCCTCCCTATGCTGCTCTCAGATAGGAACGTGAGACATGAATATTTAGCAGAAATAGCCGTGGACGACAGTTGGATTCTACTTCTGCAAACCACTTTCTGCCTTTGCAAATTCATGCAAGGTTTTGGTGCAGATCGTGCAAGAGGATGACACAGTGCCCTGGCAGATGAAAACCAGGAGGTTTGGGGTGCTTGGAGTTGGCTCAAGTGACATGTAGGCTGCTCATAGCTCAGTTCAGAAACCAGCTTTCTGACCAAGGCTCAGTCTGGGCTTTCTGGTAACTTCTCTCAGGCTATGTTGAAATATTTCTACCCTGCACTCCCTTCGGTTTCGTAATGGCGTCTGCGAGCAGGTGTCGCAACCAGGGTTTCGCGCCGGGCCGGCCGCTCTGAGCAGCGCAAAACTGGAGCTTGTGCTGAGCAGGAAGGGAAAAGCAGCTTAATGGCCATCAGCATCCACAGGCAGAGCTCAGTGATGCCAGGGAACCCTCTTTGCTTGGGCTGGCAAGCTTGAGCCATGAGTGACTGCAAGCTAAAGCCTCTTGCAGGGACTTGGAGCCTTTCCCAGCCATTCGTGTCGCACCAAGGTACCCTCTAGCCCTGTAGCCTGTCTCCAGAGGAAGCCTGATTGCACAATCCCACAGGAGCAGGGCTTTATTGTGCACATCTGCCCTTGAGCAAGCTAGATTTTAGGGGCTTTTGGAGTTTGTGGCTTTTCGGGGATGACCAAACCCTCAGACTAAGGTTCCTCTAGCTTTGCGTTCTCTGCTTGGTTCCTCTGTTTCTGCAATTGCAAAAGCAGGTTGATTGTTCCCAGGAAGCCTCCTCATTTGACTCCGTCTATGAGCAGAAAAGGGAGAAATGACATGGGGGGAAAAAAAAATAAAAGGCCTATTCTCCTGTTACGGGAACATGATGTCTTTTGGTAGTTATGCCAAGTTCTCTCTCGCTCTGGAACCAGACCCACTGCGTCTCCTCGCCCACCTGACACTACTAAATACTATTTTGCCTTTCTTACGGGTTTTGGGGAGTAGAAACCCCCCTCATGCAGGATATATAATTTGGTCTGCTGGCAGATAACTTGGCAGGGTGGCCAGGAGGTGCAGTTGTGAGTCCTTACGGATGAGGTGGGCAGGGAAGAGCATTCCTGCCTTGGAAGTGGGACCTGTGGTCGATACTGTGTGACGAAATAAATAAGGACTTATTCTCATCTTTGGCTTGTGAGGGAAATCTCCCCAGGGTCCCAGCTGCAAGCCCAATGAGGGTTTTAAGTAAATTTGGCTTGAGCGGGATGTTGGTCATGCATTGCAAGGTGGGGGACAACAGCGTAACCTGGGTTGATGAGAGGCCAAAAAGAAACAGAAAAGATGCCCGACTGCTTTAATTACAATGAGTATCCTTGGGAAGCATGAATGTTGATTCCTCAACACATAATCAAGTCACAGAACTTGGTCAGGCTGTGAAGGGGAAAGGTTTTTATTCACAGCCTTAAACTAAGATAAGGATTCTCTGATTCATCATGACCTGACTAGAACCAGCTCAGAGAGCTGGGCTATGTCTATGTGAGTAATTTTCTTGAGTCTGCAAATAAAAAATAAAAATTAAAAAAAATCACAGATCACAAACCCTTGCAGTCCTACCAGTTTTTGCCAAGGGAGTCCAGGGATCACACAGGTCACAACCTTGTCCTTGCTTTTCTCTTGGCCTGTGTGGTAGCGACAAAGTTAATGATTTTGGACACATGGATAGGTAGAGCGGGACTGGAAAAGGAGTGAGTTAAGCTTCCCTTCTTCTTATCCAGACTTGTTTCCTGCACATCCAGCAGCCACTGGATTTTATCAGCTTTGCTGTGACTCAATCTCATCCTCCCCTATTTTGTATCCTACCTGATAGCTCTGGTTTTGGAGGCCCTGTATGGAGGAGAGCAGTGTCTTGCAAAACTCAGAAATACAGTCTGGTGGTATCCTGGGAAAGCACAGAATCAGCACCATGGGGGTGACTCAGAGCCCCATCCAAGGTGGGTACGTTGGAAATAAACCCGGTTACACATGTGGGAGACGTTGCAGAGCAAGATCCTCCCTCCTCTGCAAAGCCAGAGGAAGTTTAATTCCCTTCTTTGGTGAAAAAAAAAAAAGAATTTTGTCAGTCTCTTTGGTCATTTTTTTCTCTTCTCTGACTCATGAATTTTGCTGTTTCCATCAGGTTACAATTATATTGCCTGAATGTCTCTTGTGCTCAGTTTCGGGCTTCATGGGAAAAGCCCAGATTTACTAAGGCCAGTGTTGTCTGTTCCCAAAGCCAGGGTCGTGAGATGCCACCTCACATTCTCACATGTATATGGTCACTAAATTGGGGTTAGCTGGTGGCTCCGTTGCCCCCAGTCCTGGATCATGCCACTTCTCCAGGCGACACCTCTGTTCTCAGGGATTTGTACACTTACCTTTCCATTGGCACACACCAGAGCAGCATATGTTGTAGCATCAAGAAGCTGCATCCAGACACTTACTTTAGGCATTTAGCTATTCAGAAAGTCATCAATATTCTATATGTTGCAAGAAGGTGTGCAACAGTCTCTGCCTTTCCTGCCTATGTGTGACTTGAGGAGAACTTATTGAACTATTTCCAAAGGCATGTGTATGTCCTGCGGCTGGAGGTCTTAGCTAGAGATCTGCTGCTCCACGTGGGAAGCAAGAGGCTGAAAGAAAAGACCCAGGTCATCACTACTGCAGCTTCTGAGCAAGTGTATTTTTAGTATTCCTCTTAGGGACCAGAGGAAAGGAGTGTTTGGAGGGGAGTAACTGGGAATGTGAGTGAAGATCCATAAGCGTAGCCTGCACAATTCACAGCAAGCTCTAGGTTAAAGCATCTAAGGTTAACAAAACCCCAGATGCATCAATGCAGTTGACCAGGAGGATTTAACCTTGAAACATTTATTCCATGTGCCAAAACTATATTTATTCTTTTCAAGGAGTATGAGTTATGTGTAAAAAGAGATTTTTACCTAGGAGACATTGCATGGATTTTCCTGTTTGATACAGCTGTGTTCATTCTAGGATGAAGATATAAGCTTCTATTTAATGTAATAGCACATAATTCACTTTAAAATGTGTAGTGGTTCATCTTGCAAACAAATTGTGGGCATGTTTTGGCTTTATTGGAGCACTGACTGTCTATCGGTTGAAGAGTTCCTTTTTTTTCCCCTCATGATGGCAATTCACATAGGGCCAGATTCTGCCATATATGTTCCTATTACACATAACTTATTTAAAGCATTATCTCATGGAAATAATGAAGACAGGATGAAACTAAAATGTATTGCAAAAGAACAGAAAAAAATGCATTTGCAGGACTCACAGATTAGAATCAAACTTTCAGATCACTTATCTGCACTTCAGATCACTGCCCATTTATGCATTTTTAATAGCTAATCCACAAAATTTTGAACTTACTTTCACGTAGTATGTGTCTTAAGAGGAAGAAAAGGATCTTTTTGTTTGTTTATTTTTGGAGTTAAATACTTAGACCTAGGCCTGAATGCTTTGTCTCATTTTAAAAATGGCTGCTGAGGTAATAAGGATCCCAGACTTGATTCTCACCTAACATATCTTTTTATATTGACTTCTGCATGAAAACAGTTGCAACCGATGCAAGGCCATGCTTGCAGTGCATCTCAGATGAGCATCTCACTCATATACCTCAAATAATTATCAAAATAGTAAATTAATGATTTCCTTTAAGAGCCATGACAAAGAAATTTGTCCATCCTTTGTATATTGAAGTTACCTGGATACATTAGAAATTCCAAAGTAGCTAAAGTGCTCAATTGTGATGATCTTTAACTCGCCTTCATTATAGCTTCTATGATCTATAGCTTCATTTTATGGAGACCATATGCAGTTAAAAATAACTGGAGTCGCTGTGTTTTATATATGCCTTTGTAAGCATTTCCAAGTGCAAAGGGATTTTTTTTTATAAACACACACAAAAAAAGCCCAACAAGTTTTATGTTTTCATTTCACCTCTTCCCTTTTTATTGTTATATAGAAATGCTGCAAAGGGGAACTTTTGATAAGTATTACCAGCAAAGTCCGGTGTTGCAACACAGTCAACTGCTGCCGAGTTTCTATTTAAGGTTACCTGGCACAGTCAGCACAGCCAGATGTAGTTCTGCTATAGAATAATTTGATTTGCTGACAATGTGCATTGCCTTAAAAAAAAAAAAAAAAGGAAGTGCCTAGGTGACTTATATCCAAATCACACATATTCTTTTAGTTAAGATGAAATGTGAGACTGAATTTAGCCTTTAATTACATTTCCTTGCCTACCTCCAACAAACAAATTTTTATAACCTTTCCAATGAAGAAAGTCATATTTTGTGAATTACTTGCTTGGAAGGTTACCAGGAGCAAATGTTATTTAGGAAATTTTCTATTATTTGTATTAATCAAAGATTATTCTGCAGGTTTCCAGCTATTCTGTAAGTTAAATTATTCTTTTCAGAGAGTTTTGTATATACAAAGAGAATTTTTTAGCACTTTTATCTGAGTTGCTATCTGGCAAGTGAAAATTAGGCTGTAAAGAAGGTAGCATGACATAAAAATATCATACTGTATCTGTATTTGGGGGATATATAATAGACCTCCTACAATACATTACAAACTTAACTCAAAATCTTATTTTTTTATGTATCTAGTGGAGTGTGAGCTATAATATAAATCAACAACAGAAAGAGAAGGGTTTTGTATGTATTTGAAGACATAAAATAGTATTGCTTAAGTGAAGCATTAAAAATAAGTATTACTTAAATTATCTTCCTTAATAAGATATGTCTGTCTTTTTATTCATTTAGCACTGACTCTGAGGTGACCATATTGTTCTGTCAGGATTAAAATATGAAAAACCTGTCCACGTTTTACCACGTGCTTAAACAAGCAAGACTAAGTGTTAGATCTGAGTCCTCTGTACTCAGAGAAGCATTTTCACAAGTGGGAAGTTGTTCAGCTTAGATGGTTCATCCATTTTCCAGAGCCTTTTAAACCTGCATAATATACTGAATATCAAAGAGCTATGCAATCTCTTTAACTATTGATACTTATTTGTAAATGGTAATATAAATTCTGCCACAAATTTGAAAGCACAAATGGCTTTATCTAAACACAGATTTGGTGCATTTCTATACTGTTACTTTGTTGTCTGCTTAAACCAAGCTCCAGGCCTGCAGGATTTGTTTTTCACATAGAATGGCTTCTAAAATATGGTATCTAAAATTATCCATAGTGGGCAGGTGCTAAGAAACGTATGAACTAATGCATCCCTCGTACTGACAGCTGCAAATATTATAGAATATAGGATGAGATTGGTCTTATCTGTAGTGCCTAGCCTCGATGTGGGAATCCACATGTGTCTGTATAGGCATGTTGGTGTATGATACCCACATACCTTAAAGCAAATTATTTCCCCTATCAGCGAAGAAATCTGTGTTTTATGCTTCCCTTTGGTGGACAGCTGAGTTTCCTTAGCAAAAACGGTGGCAGAAAACTGGTTTGGACGTTGTTGGTGGAGATGAGCAAAACTCCGGGTTACCTATGAACTGTTTCTGCTGCTCCTGTTTGCACCTTTGCACCTTCTCTTAAGTCAGCACAGGGCTCACAGGAGCATTTTGAACAGTTATACTTTATTTCTGCCACGGATAAAATCTGGAGCACATTAATTACTGTGTTTTTATCATGGAATAACGATGGGTTTTGGCTGTGTGAGTAACAGCCGTGCCGAGCCTTGCACATCCTGTGCTCCCCAAAGGCGCAGACGAGACGTCCGTCGTGTTGCACAACCCCGTCCGCCCTCTCCTACCCGGAACGCGAGCCCTTCGGTTTTCGAATCACTTAATATGGCAAAAGTGTCTCATAAAGCAAAACAGAGCAAAGGAGCCTGGCAGGAAACTCATGAGTCCTTTTACCAAAAAAGTCCTGTTTGGCTGGGCAGATGGAGAGGCTGAAATGGGGGGTGGTTTCAAGCAAAAAATCCTCATCTTCATCATTGAGCAGAGCAAAATCCTGTGCTCCTTGGAGCTGCAGCTCCTGAAGTTGGGATTGCTGATCCTGTGGCCTTTGGGATGGGAGCAGCCTGGGAGCTGCGTGGCTGCGGGGGGAAAAAGCCTTGGGGCTTGGATTTAGGGAAAAGTGAAGGGATATCAGGAATGTGAGGAAAGCGGCCCTCCTAGGCCAGCGTCACCTTGCACACACTTGTTGCAAAACTGAGCTGTTGCGACAGCAAGGGGGGTTGTTAAAAATAAAGAAAAAGAAAATGCAGTCCTGGAGAAATCCACTGATGCTGAGCAAGAAGGAGCTGCTGTTGGCAGAGCAGGAGCAAACAGGGTTTGTTGTGGCCCAAGGATGGGGTCCATGGAGATGCCTGTGGGGATGTCCTGGTCCCCCCTCGGGGCTGCAGAAGTGTCTCTGTGCTCCAGGGCTGCCGTCCTGCCTGGAAGCAATTTTAGCGTGTTTTTCTACATCCATTTCTCACTTGTGGAGGGGAGATGGGGACAGGTGCCAGCTCCTCTGCCAAGGGCAAAGCCAGAGAACCTCGCTTGGCTGCCCCTAGTTTTACTGTTTTGGGCATAATTCATTCCCCTGCCCAGCAAGCGGAACTTAGGCACACATAAAAGCAGGATTCAAGTGGATATTGCATCCAAAGCCTCAGGCTGGGACACAGTGCCATGCATCCCTTAAGCTGCACCTATAACATGAGCACCAGGATTCTGCTTATCTACCAGAGTGCAACGGCTTGTAAAGGGTTAAAATAATCTAACTTTCCTCTCCCTTCTCTCTCTCTTTGGGTTTATTTTATTTTTTTTTTTGGTTTATAATGGCAAATATTATTTATATTAAAGGGAAAGCCAGCACCGTGTTGCCAGATCGAGCTCACTTCTCTTTGCCAGCTAAAACACAAAGCAGAGTTGCTGCAATTTTTTTTTTTTTTTTTTTTTGGTACCTGCAAAGCAATCCGAACATAACGTGCTGTCATCCTTGGAAGCTGCAAATGGAAGTCATTTAAACCAGATGAGCGGCTAAGCAGGGAATTCCTGCACCTACAACGCTGGGCACCTATTTCCAGGAGTGAGAGTGGGTGGCCGGAAGAAAGAAACTTTTCTTTTTTTTTTTTCCTCATTTAACCTGTAATTTGACAACATCTGCAAAGAATTATCCCTAGTCCTGGCATTGTAATTGTTGTATCTAACATCAATCACCGAGTAGAGGAGGTTACTTTAAATAGATGTTAGCTGCATTACACTTCCAAAACATGAAAGCAAAGAAAAAAAAAAAAAGAAAAAAAAGAATGAAATATGTAAATTGGTGTAGAAATTAATTACTGGAAACTTTGACACTAATTTATTGTTTAAGAAACAAATGTAACCGGCCAGCGTGAGTGACTGTTTCAGTTTGACCCTGTATACTTTGGCAAGTGCTAGAAAACAGAGGCCGCTCCATTCCAGCTTGTGAAAATTGTAGCCCCTTTTTTCAACTTTTCAAGTTTGTATTAAAGCACAAAAGCTAGAAAGAGAGGAGACAATCGACCAATATTTCACATGGGAAGGACAGCGAGTAGGAAAGGTGCCATAAAGCATAGGTCTTTAAAACAAAGTCCTTCCTTCCCAGCCCTTTCACTGGGATTTCTGCCTTTGACTTCATCAGAAATATGATTACAAGGAACAAATTATGCACGTTTTTGGAAAGCACAAATTGTAATTCCAAGCATGCTCTAGATTTCCAATAGCAGCTCAGCAGCTACAGTACATTCATATTCACAAGTTATCAAATTTCCAGCATGTATCCAATTTTGCATTGGGTTTTGATTCATATTTGTGGCTAGATGTGAATCGGATCCAGTATTTGTTTCTCAGAAATGTCATGGAAAAGGAAATCATTGGGTGCACTGGTATTCACAGCCAAGTACAACGCGCAGTACCACTATCCAGCGGGAGAACAGATGAATGATGATGATGCTCCCGGGAATTGTACTTAACCTGGGAAAATGTTTTAGAGGCAGAGAGGAAAAAAAGCCCTATCCTGCAGTGCCTGCAGTAACCACTGTGCTACATGCACATATGTATATATACGTGTTCAGCCTGAAACACTATGCCATATCCTGAGAGAAGTTAGTAAGTGTTCTCCTCTTCTCTTCTCTTCTCTTCTCTTCTCTTCTCTTCTCTTCTCTTCTCTTCTCTTCTCTTCTCTTCTCTTC
>JAUBOD010000991.1:1252253-1275049 GCA_032353885.1 Nothura maculosa
TCCTCTCCTCTCCTCTCCTCTCCTCTCGTCTCCTCTCCTCTCCTCTCCTCTCCTCTCCTCTCCGGTGGTCTTTTGGACGTGTTTTAATTAAGTTCTATAGTAAAATGCTGCCATTTATGGTGAGAAGTAACCTATAAAGTGCTTGCCTGAATGCCAGGTAATGCTTGTGTAATGGTTCATATGGAGCTTGGGATTTTGCTGTTCTCAGCTTTTATGAAATCCTTAACTTCCACCTAAAAATAAGCCCCCTAATCCTTTGCCCCTTCAAAGCTATGGCAGCCGCAAGGCTCTGGCTTCATAAGAGCACGGGTCCACGTCACCCACTGGTATGGCCAATAAGTCATTTATTTTCCATATCGTCATCATAATCCACATAAATTCCCTTCCTCCTGTGGGAATGCTCTATAATCTGATAAGGGGCCAGAAGAAGCCAAGAATATAAGGCCTTATGCATATGATAAACACCGACTGACATAGGCTATAAAACATAAAACAGCAAGCACGTCGACAACGTGCCAAGGATGGCCGGGGATCAATATAAACTCCACTTTTTCTGTTAATATGAGAATTGTTGTAAATGGGGAAACAAGAGGAAGCAAGGAGGGATTTATGGAGCCACGCAGAGGAGGTCCTCGTTACCCAACTTACGGTGCACAGGGGATGCTTGTGAATTGGAGGGCTCTCCAGCTCCCCTGAATTGCAGTTTTTTCCCCCGTTTCAGGCATGCGTTATTTGCAAACCCATGCAAATCCTTTAATGCATCTGAGAGGAGAGTTGTGCATGTAGCATGCGTGGCATCGGAGCGGAGGGACACAAAAAGAGCGACTGGCCCTTGAGTGCTGAGCCCACCTAGGCAAAGCACTTCCAAACCCCCTTCGTTTATTTACTCAAGGCCATTTTTTGGCCCCAGAGCATCCCAAATCGCTGTCTCTGGTTTCAAACTGCCCTTTTTTTATTTTTTTCCCTTTCCTTTCTTGAGCCTGTGCAGATTTTGCGCGGGGAGCGGAGCGGCCGGCCGGGAGGGCGGGCGTTTGCAGAGGGCCTGCAGCTGTGCAAACACAGCCCCGGGCCACGAGTGCTGCACTTCAAACAGCTGCTTCAGGTGACTAAACACCTTGAGTGCCATTCATCACGAGCTGTTTATCCTGGCTGACAGAGCCGACGCGGGGAATTAACTCCGGGAAGAGAAAAAAGGCAGGAGCGCGGCCCGACATACCGGCGATGGGAAAGGAACCCAGGAGAGAGAAGAAGAAGGGGGGAAAAATAAAGGAGGGGAAAAAAAAATTAAGGAAGAAGCAAGGAGGTGGGCAAGAGTCATTTTAAAATTAAACAGATGGAGATTGGGTTTGTTTTTTTGTTATTTAAGAGCGCTTTGGTGCCCTCTGTGCATTGGAAACCCATGGAAGAGCAGCAGGGATGCTGAGCCCTGTGGGCATTAGGATGATAAGGGCAAACAGTCTCTAATCAACTATTAAAATATAATAATAATAATAACAACAACAACACAATATAATAATACTAACCTATTATAACACTTTTTTCCCAAGCATCCTTCACCAAAAAAAGCGAAGTTAAGGAGGGTAGAACCTGCCTGGTGCCCTCACCTCCATGTATTGTCATGGTCCCCTCGTAGTTTTGGCACAGGACTTATCACTCAGCATGAGATAATATCCTTTCATCTCCCGTGCACGCGGGAAGGTGACACGATAAGATATTTGCAATCGTGTAACTGCTTTGCCTGGATCAAAAGACGAATGAAAGCAAATGACACGAGTCGGTGTCAAGTGAAGTGCTACTAGTTAAGCGAGCTTTAAATATTGAAAGGGATTTTTAATATTTCCTTTTCATCTATAAAGCTGTCACTCGGTGAGTCTTTCCCTACTGCTGCCTTGTTGCAAGCGTTTTCCAGGATTTCACTGGGCGCAAGTGCCCATTATTTTAAAGGGAGCTATTTTCAGAGGTCATTTCTCTGATAAATGTGGTAAAAAGATGGGCAAAAACTTAAGCACTTTGATTTCCATAGGCATATATGGGCACTGTAGAAGAATGCCAGGTGCTTTCCTACTCGGTGCTTTGGCGTGGTGCAAAAGTTGACAGCTACTGAATTGCATCCTGCTCTTTGGGAAAGCTGCTCTGGAAAAGAGGGCGGCTGAGAAAGCAGTAGAGTAGCAGAATTATACTTTTATTTATAATCTTATACAAGGATGGGTGCTGATGGACCTAGTCTTTAGCTCCAGTGAGACTCTAGTTGGTCCTAGCAAAGCTATGCTGTGGTTGGCCTGAAAAAGGCCAAATTAATTGGAAAAGCGAGACTAAGGAGCCGGGTGCTCAGACTGTGTATGCATACATCTATCAGATGAGTATGTGTTCATTTTGCAGGGCCACAGGGACCCAGGTGACATGTTCTATCGCCTCCTTTTCCCTGCCATCAGCGCAGCTCTCCCTGCCAGCCTTCGAGTGCTGCCGCCCCGGCTCCTCATCCGGACCGCGGCTGCCAGGAGCCACTTGGGCTCATGGCCCTTGCTGAGAGTTGAACACTCTCCAGCATCCCTGATTTCTGCCCCCCTCCCTGCTACTTCCAGATGGAATTTTTAATTTCCCCCCCCAATTTTATTTTTCCTTTCTTTGCTGCGATCAGCACAGTGGGCTCGGGGAGATCTCATGGAGACCTTAGGAATTAGGGCAGCACAATTTGCTCTTCCCGTGTTAAAGGTTCAGGAGGCTGAGCTTATCCAAGGGTTGTTGTTGCCCTAATTAAAACTGAAATTTCCCTGCAAAAGCAGGAGCACCTTCAAGGCTTGCAAATTTTTGCTATTTCCACTGCTCCTGGTTGCAGCTGTGGGTTTATTTGTTTGTTTGTTTTATGAATCTGAGCCGTGATTCTTGCCTAAAAGGGAAGAATCTACCCACTGGAGTGAAAGACACCAAGAAGAGTAAGAATCCCTATTTATAGGAACTGTGAAAATTATTATTTTAAACAGTATTATTTTATGTATAAAATTGTTATTTATAAACAGTATTATTTTATAGATTGTACTTTTTTCAAGGGATCTGGGAAGTAATCACCCATCTCTCTCCCTTTGGAAAGCTGAGGACAATTGAAAGGTAAAACTAGCATGAATGGAGATAAAAAGCCCTAATATCATGTGAGGCCTTGCATCGGGTTACATGACTCCAGTCCCGTTTTTGCCATGTTTCATTAGACTGAACTTAGTCCACTGCTTACACAAAGAAAACACAATAATAAATTTTCTGGACTATACCTGGAGTCACGAGAGCTGGAGTTAAGCTTGCACAGATTGTGGTTGGTTTTTTTTTTTTGCCCTCCCATGTAATTTCTAATTTATTTTATACTCTAAAAGTTTGTTTTGGCTGGGATTGAAATTTAATTTGTTCTTCAAAGAAACATAACAATGGAAATACAAAGAGGAAGCTTTTGTTCTCTCCCTAGGAGTTCTGAAAGGTAATAATTATGAAATGATAAGATTCTAAATGAAAATGTCACTCGCAAAGGTTGAGGTTGCAAGCAGCACAGACCTATGGAAAGCGAGAAAAGTCACATTTGATTCATGAGCATAAATACAACCACAGTGATTTAATTTTGAATCATCTGATGATTTTTTGTATAAATATTTTATAATTTTGAAAGGAAATTCTTCACAGCATGCATGTCTGTGTGAACACAATGCTGCTTTGCAAAAACACTATCCTTGTATTATTAATAAAAATAGTAATAGTAGAAAGATTAATAAAATATTATAGGCAGAGACTAGACGAATAGTTATTTATGTAAATTCTAACAACCGCTATTCAGCAATACATTAAATCAGATGTAGGAGCAAAGTTTTATATTGTTTCTGGGCTGTGTATTGTCACAGTGAGCGGCATATCAATAGCCTTGTTTTGCTAACTTTTATTCCTAAGAAAGAAAGTGAAGTGAGTGACAATCCCGAATGTTCTTGCTGGCGTTAGGGGTGATACTTCTGCTGGGACATGAGGGACTGAATTAAGTGAAGGTCCCCAGAAGGGTCTTCTTTAACCCACTTAGGGCAGTGGGTTGACTTTGTTGGCCTGCATGTTGTTCTTGGAGGGTGTGATGAGTGGTTTTGTTGCAACTCCCATCGTGTCTTTTTGACCATTTCTGCCCAGTGTTGTTCTCTTTCTGCTTGTGCTCATGGTCAGGGGAGGAGGAAGAGCCTGTTCTGTCCTCCAGGGCAGTGCAATATGCAAATTATAGGGTTAAATAAAATAATGGGTTAAATAAAATAACCCCTGAGCAGAAGTACAGTAGTACAGCTCTTCACTGATGACAAAATGTAAATGAAATCTGAAGATGTCTTTTCCAGTCATGGTCCATGACTTCCAAAATAAGTGATAATTCGTAGAGGGTGAGGTTTTTGGGTTTTTTTTTTTTTCAATTCTTGCTCTGACACTTTTGCACACCTTTATTTTTAAATGTATGTAGAGAAGCTTCATGTCTGAGGGCAGATTGCTCTGGGTTGCAAAGTGGGATGCAGAAGAAGGAAGGGCATGAGGTCTGCATTTCCTTGCTGACGAGGACATCTCTGTGCTGATAGCTATCTACGTCTCATTCCAATTTTCCCTTTGAAAGGGATGAGACCGTATTTTCATCTCCTTTTCCAGTGGTTGCTTCCTCTGAAGCCTTGAGTTCATTGACAATCCTGCTTTCCTCGCAGCCTCATGACTGCTTTGTGCTTGACATGCATTTGTTTTGTCATTTGCAAAACCAAGCAAATGATCCATCTTCCTGAACAGCTTCTGGGATGAGATTGTGTGATATTTGACTTGCATTAAAAATTCCTTATTCAGTACCCCAAGTTGTGCTAGATGTTCTGCTTTGATAATTTTGGACGGACATAGGTTACTTTCTGTTCTGCCCAGCTGAGGTATCTAGAGATATGTTTCCAATGGCAAATTTATTTGTTCTGAACCTAAGTTCTGTGTATATGTATGTATATGTATTTAGAAATGGGGTGGTTTTGTGAACCTATGGACTAACAAACCAATTAATGAGCTGGTTATAGTATGAAAGCAAAACTGGAGTGTAACCAAAACGGAGACAGACATGCTTAAGGAAGGTTCATGGACCATTTTTGCAGAATTTCTCCATCTCTAGCTATGGATCCTTACTTCCCATAATTAGACAAAAGTTGTTTTCTAGTTAGCCATGAATGTTCACCAAACAGCAATCAAGTAAAGTAAAAGTGCTTTGGCAGCATGGGCACTATTTGGTTTCACTTTCTAAAAACATTAAAATAATTTTACTGGAAAGTGTTATCAGAGGAGCAATTTAAAAGGGTATACTCACTAAAAAAAAATTCAGTGAATATTTTATTTGATACCCACCTTTTAATGGTTTTCTGATCTAAAATAGCTACTGAAATATTTTGTCCTATAGCTGCAGCTTGTGGCTATCGTGAAAATTCAGTGGACTAGCAAAGAACCAACCATGAATGACCACCTATATCATCTACAAATGGAAAAAAGAAGTTAGTGTCCACATTTCCTTTAACTTTATTTCTCAACTTTATTAACCTTTTTAGTCACAGTTATTAGTTCATGGACCACATATTTATATCTTTTCACCCATTAAGTGAACAATCTCTCATGTTGAACAGAGGTCAAAACTCAGTCAATGTTTAAGCAGCCTTTTCCTCTCCAAATATATACACCAGCAAGGCTTTCTTTGATTAAACTGTTGGGCTGTACACCATAGGGTATTACTGTTAGTCTCAGTTTGAATTTAAAAATATAAATGAAAAAATAACACAGCTTCTATAATTATTATTAGTTGTGCCGCTTCTACTTTAGATACTTATGCATATCATCAATAGAAGGTTAACTGGCAGCTGAATTGTTAAATCAGACTATTCTGAAACATTTACATGTCTTTTGTTGGAGGGAATTCTCTTCTAAAATGAAGGTCAAAGCTGATGTCCATACACAATATGGAATTTTAGCTCTTTTAAATATAGTCAGTAATCAATAGGTTTCATGTGAATAAAAAATGTGAATTCTCCTATAGTTCTGCAAGCTTTGTGCTGCGTCTGTTTCTGCAGCTTGCCCCTGTGCAAAAGTTGTGTTGAATCTTAATTTACTCTTCTACATGCTAGAAATGTATTGAGAGATTAGAAATGCATTAAGAAAAAATATTTTCTCAGGCCATGCATACAGAGAATCTTTGCCCTGTGTGTAAAAAGACCCAAACCAGAATTATTGTTCATCTCTGCCTCGTGACACATCCATTAGGAAGCACAGTGTCAAGCAGAATGAGACTCAGATAACCTAAGAGTTAGATATTTTTACCCAGAACTACCTGTCCAGATTTCCATACAGTCAGCAAGGAAGCACCAGAAGAGGTGTCTAAAATGGATTAAATTAAACTAAAATTGTGTCAATTTCTCCCTGTTAACTCTTGCTCAAAATAGGTGTTTTGATGAAGTTATGCTACGATGCTGATTTCCTGGAAAATAGCCCTCGGGATTGTATGAACCTAGAGAAAAGACCTTAGAATAGGTGGAAATTCTTAAGTCAAACTTTCTTTAATTTCACAAAATAAAAGAAAATCTAGAAGACTATTGTGAGTCAGTAGAACTTCTTACTGGCATCAGTGAATTTTGCAGCAGATTTTAGAAGTGAAGGTTTTTATGTGAGCTGTGGGAAATGTTGCTCAGAGGAAGAGAATGACCCCACGTTCAGATGTTGTCCTATTAACTTCTAACTATTTGGCACATTTAAATCATTCAGTAAGCCTATTTCTGCTTGTGAAGTGTAAATAAATATTAGGAGGAAAAATTCTTTACAAGAAAAGATGCTAAACCAAACATATAGGTACTATATTTTTATATTGGTCTTAAAACAAGCCCAAGGCATTCTCCCACACTTTTTTTTCAACATTATGTCCACCTGTAATAATAAAACATGTCTTCTGATTACAGTGCTTTCTATTATCTCATGTCTGTATCTAATTTATTTGCTATCCAGCCTTACTTTTCCTGTGTTAAAGGATTCTTTCTTCTTTTTATTTTTTTTTTTTGTTAATGCAATCCAAGATTGTGATTTAGTAGGTGGACGTCCCCGAGCCCCCCAGTACTTTTTTTGTGCTGGAAAGGAGCTTAACGTTGCAAAACATTTCAGAACAGGATGTGTACCAAACTAGAAAACCAAGCTACATTTACATGCTGTATTTTTTAGTTTATACAAAAGGTGAGGCAAAGTAGCTACTTTGGGTTATGGCTACAGTCCGAGGATTAGAATAAGTTTTAATGACCTTCAAAAAAAAACCCTCCCTTCGAAAATTTCTAAAATATTAATGCATTTAAATTGCAAAGTAACTCATAATTTTAGTGTAGATCTTCTCAAAGTTAATGGGACTATTTTTGCACCTAAAGTCAAACTCATGTATACATATTTAAAAAGTCTTGATATTAAATTGTACATACAAGAATGTCAATTAAACTAGGTGATTTTTTTTCCAGCACACATTTACAAGGTGTGAACCATGGGCAAATTCCTGTTTGCACAAACGTTATGTGATATTCTTGCATGTGTACATTCATTATATAGAGCTAAAAGTAGAGACTGTCATAACTAGCAGGAGATCACAGGCTTCAATGGGTTTCCTTGGTACAAAGCTCACTGCAGGTCTTGTTTTAAGACGTGTGTGGTGCTTCAGCCAGATGCAATATCCATTCCTTGAAGTCCATGTCATTGGGAGTCTTCCCATTGCTTCCAGTGGTTATTGGAGCAGGGCCTTATTATTCTTCTAAGGCACAAGCTCCTTTGTTGTGATCCAAAAAACCTGCGATTATCAGGACAGAGTGCGAGTGAGTGAGTGATTTATGCGTTGCTTTTTTCTGTTGTCTGCAGAACACGGATTTGTCACAAGACGGACTCCAGTTTCAGGAAACTACCCACATTGTCAGCAAATTTACTTGTCCTTCTTCAGCATTATGAACAGTCTTTTTTTTATTTTTCATGTTTTAAAAAATATTCTAATGCTGGACTTTGATATATTATTACCACATGGCCATATCACAATAAACTTTCCACTGCACACATACGGACTTGAAGATTCTTAAAAAAATAGTATCAAAGGAGCAATACCCTTGGGTCCCTGCAGAGATCCAAAGGAAAAGTTCTCCCTAGAGCTGGCTCAGTTTAACTTTTCCCATAGATAATCACAGTACACAGGAGTCAGAGGTTTCAGACTCAAATTTACCCTGAAAAAGGAAGAATCTTGGGAAAAGCTGCAGACAGGGCATGTAGAAGTCAGAAGGACAAAGATTCAAGGGAGAAAGTACCAATCTGCCTGGAAGAGGTAAAATAAATAATGTCATAACAAGTAGAAAACTGTCCACAAGCTGCTCTTTCTCTAAATACAAGATGTGTTGATATCATGGGGAGTTTCACATGACTGTGCCTGAAGAAACTCTACCTAGAAGCCTTTATTGTCAGGCTCTTCCTCCATGTAATTTGCCACGTCTTGAGTTCTTCTATTTGAGAGAAACCAAGAGATCATTTTGGCAATTAGTATTTCCTCGTAACTATCAAACCTTGTCTACCATATCCTATAGTCTCCCATGGAATGCGGATAAGCTCAAATGAACTCACTGCATTAATATTTTTAGACCTCATCTGCATATTTCCTCCTGTAAGTTGACTTTATTCTGATTGAACAGATAACTACTATATACTGTTATTGTAAGACATAGTATTTACTTTGGAACATCTATGTGACAAAATACCCACCATAGATTCAGAGGATGATTGTGGTTATTGATGTGGTAATGATGACAAGCTTCACCTAAGGCTGTAATAAGGGATAAGGTTTTGCTTATAGCCACCCCATCAGAGTTGAGGTGGTCTCATTCACTTTTGCAAAATGGAGAACTCATCAAAACAAAATTTCTTGGGGGATTCTGGATATTTTTGTTTTACCTTGTGGATGGACTGTATTCCTTTGGTTACCTTAGCATTTGCCATCTGCATTTGCCATCTCCTTGTCACCTAAAAGACCTCAGTCTCGCTCTATGGAGCTGGCGTTGTTATCTTGATGCATGGAGGGTGGTGTGGCCAAGCACATTTCCTTGTCATATCAATTGCTCCTCCACGAGAAGCACCACCCATTGACAGCAGGCCTCACCAACAAGTGCCGCCAGAAAACGGCCAGGAATGTCAAATATTTATCCCTTTTAAAAAATTTAATATGTTCTCCTGGGGCCTGATTACAGAATTTTTTAATGCTTACAAATTTCTTCGGTGCAACAGTACTAGTTTGTTTCCAAGGAAACAAATGTACTTATACTGCGCTGCACACATTCTTAATCATTAAATTCTATAATCTCCCTGGCTCCTTCTTTCTTTTCTTCTTGCTCTCCCCCTCTCTCTTTGAATGGGTAACTTCTAAAAATTGTGGTTTTTTTCTTTTCTTTTTTAGTGGAGTCCCCAGATGCAATTTAACTGCAGGTAAATTTTCAAATATGTTCTCAACAAAAGATTGTTTCAAATTACTGGATTAAAAAACAAAACCAACCCTAATTGTCAAGAGCTTTTATGAAATTGTCTTAATCAAGATAAATATGTATTCTTTATTCCTCTACCATTTAATGTGCAAATTTATTTTTCTGAACCAGATCTTCCATTTGGTTTGATGTAGGATGTCTGAATATGAGCAAAAATCAGTCTTAAATGTATATATATGTGTATATATATATGTGTGTGTGTGTGTATTTCTTAATTCAGGCTCTGCAGATTATGCATGTTTATGCAACACACACTGTTTCTGTAGAAGCAAAAATATGTGAGCCTATATGGTACATTACAGATATACATATTTACATATTAGATCCTGACTTTGAATTTTTCATTCAAAATGTACTAAATATTAACTGAGAGCTAATAGGAGCTCACGGGAGGGACGGCACATTTCTAAAGTGACATTTTAGCATGCAGACCATTCATATTCTTCAATGTGAATGTAATTTTTATCTAAATGATTTCAGAGGAAAATTGATTCATTTGACTATAGTGCTCCTAAGACCAGTGGGAAGCTCATCATCTTAATATTGAATCTGTAAATCCTTTCCACTAGGGATGATTAACAGCTTTGTCAAGTGTTTATTTTACTTTAAGAAGAATATGTAATTTCCTGGCATAACTCAGACAGATTTCAGTCTATTCCTTCTTTTGCAAGCCACATCCATGCTGTAGGTTAGCACGAGCTAGCCCACCTCTATTAGACTTCTATTTTGAGCAGCGAAAGGAGAGCCTAATAAGTTTTCATAGTTTAATGAGCATACATCAGTTTGCCCTATGATTCATTTATACTTGATAAATAAAAAACCCTCAGCGGCCCTGATAAGGAGTAATAACGGGGAATTACTTCCAGATGGCACTTTCTCCGTGCTGCACGTGTGGTCCGCGCTCCCACAGGGATGCGGCCTCGGCCGGTGCATGGGGACCGGCCACTTGTGGGGCACTCATCATCATACCTTGGTTAAATATATATATATAAATTTATAAGTATAAATATTCATACACATATGATTTCCCAAAGCTCATGAGTAGAAACTCCCCAAGCCCTACAATATTTTTCAGGGAGGAGTTTGACGACACTTTTTCCTTCTTTATTCACTCAAATACAAATATATATGTGTATATATATGTGTTTTGCTTCGATTTCAGAGCTGAGCAAGATGCCATCTAATAAAAGACAGTAAGGAAAAGGCATAAGAAATGCTTTGCAAAAATCTGCATTATTCTAATGTGTCTGGGAAAGGTGAGAGCTCTGTCGTTCTCCTGCTGATTCTCCAGCTCAATTTGAGCGGTTTGAGGGGTAAGGTGGGAAAAGCTTCATCTCACACTGCCAGTAATGAGAAGTGTGCTGCTCAAAGCTTCCTCTTGCAGATCGCCAAAGCTATGGACTTCATGGGGAAGGAAAAGAAAGTTTACTCGCATCTCCAGGCCTCTCTTCCAAGAGGAGTTTAATTACAGCCAGAACCGAGGCTGAACGCTTCAGCTTTAAAAAATAAATGTTGTGAGCATGATTGTCTTCAAAACCGGCGTGACATAAATCTATTCCGCCTTGGAAAGGGCATCCGCAAATTCCGCGCGGTTGCGGAGCTTTGGCAGAAGGGGCTCCGTGCTCTTTTCTCTCCAATTTCCTGGTCAAAGTCTAAAATAGAAATTGCAGATTAGAAAATCCTTTGAGAACAGGGTTGAGCAAGTGAAACTGTTTGAAGGTAAGTTTCCTACTAGTTTGACTGAATTTAATGAGCCATTGTTAGGAAGCAAGCAAGCAAGTATTCTAGTGAGGCGGGAGGTATACACAAGCTGTCTTTTTAAGAAAACATTGTAAATCTGATAACAAAGAGAGCCTGACTTTCTCCTTGAATTACCATGTTGACAAAAAAAAAAGGAAAAGGGAAAAAAAAGTATACTGCATGCCCTGATAGCAAATGAGATACATTTTGCTAGTAAAGAAAATTAGGCCTGCAATTTAACTCTATAAATCCTGCTGTCTCGGGTGAGGGGAAAGCCGGAGTCCTGCTGGAGAACAAGCTGTTGCCATGATGGAGAAGGAAACACAGACGGCGTCTCACTCCTCACTCCAAAACAGAACATTTTGTGCAACTTTGCTGCATGGGAAAACCGCGATTAACAAATGGATTTTAACAGGAACTGAAAATCATGAGGAAATGAAAAAAAAAAAAAAGAATGTCTTTAAGCAGTAGGGATTAAGCAATTCACTTTGCTACCTAGGAGGCACCAAGGTAAAGGTCTGCAGCTCTGAGCTCACGTGCTGCTTGCTAACCTTGGGCTTGCTGCTTAAAACGTGTGTCTTTTCTTTAGCCTGAAAAGGGTTTTTTAATATTTAAAATTATTAGTTTATGGTATCCATGTAATTTCTTCAGCCATAGGGCTTTAATTTCTTTGATGTGCATCTTGGCTCCAGCTGGTCCTCCTACTGCTCCTGCTGTCTCCTAGCCCTGAGTGAGGTTTCTCGCTTTGTTAAAGCTGATGCCACTGATTTGTCTTCGGCGCTGAGAAGGGCTTTTATCCATTTTAAAAGTGATGCTGCTGAGACGGCTTTCCTTTGCCCCCAGAAGAAGATTTTTTATTCATATTTGGTTGGGAGTCTTTTTTTTTCCCCCTTTTCTTTAAAAAGAATCTTTGCAGAGATGTGGATTGTCGATGGATTCTCCTCACTCTCTGTTATTCCCAGGCAAAGTGGTTGGGAAAACAGAGGATTTCCACCCGACTAGCCTACCTACACTGTTTGCATTTTAATGGCTAGGATCTACTTGACTATTGGTTCCTCTCTTTTTTTTTTTTTTTTTTTATTTTTTGAATTTCATTTAAAATGAAAATGTTTTCCATTATTTTTATACAGATAACTAAAGGCATCTTTTCAAGTTGTCTGGCCTTAGTCGGTGACTTAGGTTGTTGGAGCACAGTAGGAACATTTATGTAATGTGCCACTTTTCATGTAGACACGTCTCAAAGCACTTTATATTAATCTTAATAAAACAAGAATATATAACAAATACCTGAAAACTAATACCATACAGTAGAGTTAGATTTAAAACATCCTATAAAAAGGCTGTAGATAACTCAAAAATAGAAACAGACTCAGTATATGGGAGTGTTAGCCAAGAGACCTCAGAAGCTGGGGACTAAGGACAGGATAGATGTTTTACATGATTGTTTAGTACCTGCAGTAATTCATAATCTATTGAATAAAAAGTTATTTACTAGTAAAATAGTAAACTAGAAATAGCAAGTCATTAAATCAAGAGTAAATTTAAGTTATAACTTTATATATCTGAAGACTCTGCTGCCATCTTCACACAGGGAAGAAATTTCATCCCCTCACCAGTTCTCTCTTTCAGAGTCAGTCAGAATTATGAATGATCTGGAATATCTCATATTGCCTGCAGACTAGACAAAATACAGTTATGCAAACTGGCAAATAAAGCTTTAGCTAATCAAATGCTCTGCCCATAAAATACAGGCAAGTTATTTTGCATAATCAATAGTGAGCCAAAATATAAATTGAACAGTAGAAATAATAAATAAACAAGATAACCTAAAGCCAGTTTTCAGCAGCAAAGATTCTCTAACTCCATCAGTTACATACATATGTGTGTGTATTTGTGTGTATGCACATATGCAATGGCATGAGGAAAGAGCAAGGTGGGAATGCATGTTTTTTTCCTCTTTTAGGTGTCTGTCGATCCTTGGCTCATTGAGTGTTTTCTTAGAGAAACAATCTTTATCAGATTTTAGATTTTTTTTTCATTTTGTAAATATTTTTTCAACCAATTTATCCTTTTTTTTCTGTGTCTGTGTCACCTTTGAAGCCTCCATGTCTTGCCTCCATGTGGGCAGCCTATATGAACAACTCTAAGCAGCCCAGAATACAGATGGACTTTAAGATCAGTCCAAAGGTCTAGGGACTTGGCAGTGACCCTGGCGTAAACCATGGCATCAGCTGAAACTAGCACATGCAAGAATTAATTTTTAAAAATAGATTAGGAGAAGTCACGTCACCTGTCACCACTGGCTACCAGCACAACAATAACACAATTATGTCCATGTAGGCAAGTTTTCAGCTACCTCACTTCCTCTTCCTTTTTTTTTTTTATTTTTTTCATTTATTTGTTTTCTTTCTGATTACCAGGCAATGCCAATTTTAATACCTCATGTTACAAATCTTTTGCATTTATTTTTTACTCCTAGACCAGGATGAGACATGAGTATTTTCACTGTTTTATGTTTGGTTTTCTGGGAAGTCATTTTGAGAACCGACATTTTAGGTAGCTTCTCCCAATATGAGTAGTAGGTGCTTAAGCCTTCCTCAGATATCATGGTGAATTTATCCCTTTACCTAAAAATTAACTTGAAAATTTCCTATAGTGACAAATATAGCAAACCTAATAAAATTAATAACCCCTGCATGTGGCAAGTATTTTCTAAATCCAGGTTTCTTTTTTTTTCCACAAACTGTTAATAATATATGCACGTGCATATAAAAGGTATTACCTGTTTGTAGATAATTCGTTAATAGAAAACAAGGTCCAAATTTGTCATATAGTTTATTCTCAATTAATAACCTGAGTGTGTCTTTGACCTCCAGATACTCTGGAAATGAGTAACAAATAAATCCTATTAAATGAAAGGGCTAGGATTCACATTCCTGCTGTCTACTGAATACATTTTCCCTGAAACCTTCTTGGCTTGCCTATTAGTGTTGGATAACACCACATTTTATTAAAGATCTGTGAAGTGTTTCCTAAGATGTTACATAGCTTTTTTTCTTTTTTTTTTTAAGACTGTAAATTTTACAAAATCTTGGCTTTGCGTAGGTGATAACAGGAAAGAAGAATAATGAGATAAAACCTTTCGGGTTTTTTAATTGAGGAACAAATTATTTCATAGTTTCTCATTAGTTATTCCCATGGATTCTAATGACAAGGTGCCAACTTTCACACTTTAAACAGGTTAATTAATCAGGTAGTAATGAAATTGGGTGATACCTGCATGTTGGTGTCCCGCGGCTCCTAATAATGTGCTTAAATGTCTGTAAACCTGAAAGGATATGTTCAAATTCAGTTTTTCTCAGCACTGCATAAATAAATGTTTGTTAGCTAATAGGCAAACTATTTTTGAAGTTACACTTTGGTTACCACTATTACTGATGTTAGATATAAAAGATGCTATTTTTTTCTCCTCTTTCTAGGACCATAGAGAGACACCAGGAAAGACTCCACAATTGATGTATTTATTTCCCTTCTATTCATTGGCCTTATCTGTGAAATATTTTAATGCTATTTCACTCTCTTGGGGAAAAAAAAATCTTAATTTTGTTTAAAATATCTTAATAATTTTTCAAAGAATCATGCAAAAGTAGTCTTAGCTAGAGGACTGGCTTACAGCCAATTGTGTTGCAAGGCACATACACAAGTATAAGTTTTATTTTTATATTTGAAGTTTGAAAGTGCTGGTGATTATTCATTCATGGCAAATAGTGGCAAATTTTCTCCTCTTTCTTGCTTGTGCGTTGCTCACCCAGCTATCTTGATTTCGAGGAACGAATCTGTTATTATTTAAATATTTCCTGAGTAGTTTATGCAAACAAGTGCTGGCCTTATTCACACACTGATCATTTCTTCTAGCCGTTGTTTATAATACACAATTTGTCATCAAAACCACATGGGTGCTCTATCCCTTCCCTTATTGGCTGTTTGACTGCTTTTAAAACGACTACCAACAAGGATGGAAAGCAAATGAGGAGTAACAAATAAAGTCCTCCCTCATACAAATTTTTGATCAAATGAACATTTGGGTTAAACTTTAAAGGTCTTGCAAATATTTATATGAATAAAGCAATCCAGGCTCATCTGAACACTGACAGAGAGCAAATAATTTGACTTCACAGCAAACAGCAGGGCCAGTTTCCAAGGTGTGTTTGTAGAAGCAGTATGCAACAAGTGTTTTCAATTGTTTGACCGTGTTTGCCCCAATATTTACTCTCAGTGAGCAAGCTACTGAGTTTCAAGTCACCTTCCTAGTAAATGGGTTTAGATAGGGTCTAAATTCACAATAACAGATTTCAGCTTTTTGATATTTATGTGTATGTATATATGGAGAGAGGCATTGATGTTTGCAATGCTTCTTGCAAATTTTTCTGCAAAGTTCTGATTGATTTACAAAATTTTTGCAAAATTGCATGATGAAAAGGTATAATGAAAAAAAAAATCAGAAAAGAAAGAAAACACAAAAAATAAAAGCCCTAACAGCATGGTGAACCTCCCTCATTGCCAATGCTGCAGTGTAGACACTTTCAAAGAATTTATTTAGAGAGGATGCCCAAGTTGTTGTGGGGAAGAGAAAGAGCAGGGTGGAGCTGCAAACATGTATATCATTACAGCAACTGCATCCATTTATTTCCCTTTGCAAAATAAATTACATAAATGGGGTTTATATTGTTAGCTATTCTTCATCCCAGAGATTGGGATAATTAGGTTTCAGATAGGGTGATGTTTTAAAACACATTTAATTTACTGAAATTGGGAAGGAAGCTGCTGCAATTAAAAATAAAGGACAAAAGTTTCTTTGGCCTTCCTGGGTAATTTGGGGTGAATTTAGACTATGGCATTAGAAGTACAAAAGGTAACTAAAAATGCCATTAAATGAAATGTTCCAAGTCCAAGCAATTTCCTTCTTAACCGAAAGTGAAATGCAAACAGAGATTACTAAAACCCCGCTGTGTTTAATTTAGGCGTACGTAAGCCTTTTCCTTGCAGTTATTTTGTCTGGAGATAATCACAGCGATGCTCCGCGGCCAGAACCGGGATGCGCGTGTCACTGCAGCTGCCCGTGCCATAGTGCCTGCCCTGCTCCAGCAATTTGGCTTGCAAAAGGTTTTGCAGAAAGGGATTTTGCTCCTCATCTTGCAGAAATACTTCCTGTGATGCTTTATGTTGACACCTTGCACTAAGGTCTGAAGGAGAGCAGGAGGAGGGAAGTTGTGTTGTCACCTGCTGCTGGAAATCTCTTGGTTCATGCAAGCGTGGTGGTGCAGTGCTCCTGCTTCCTTAGGATATGGTGTTTGCATTAATGTGAGTCACGATGGGAGCAACCAGGGAGCAGTGAAGGGCTATTCCTGCTGCAGCTCTTGGTCCACGTGCTCCAGGAAACCCAACGGGAATGAGCTGGAGGTGAGGAGCCATCAAGTTCTCCATCCCCTCTGACCCAACCTGTGCTTGGGAGACGTGACTCACAGGAGAGTTCAAGTCCTTGTGTGCAAGAAAAAAGGATAAAGAAGATATCAGGTCAAGCAGATACAAAACTGTCTCCACCAGACATACCTATTCTTTTCCTACCGTGAATATTTTGATTTTTTTAAATTTTGTTTGGTGTAATTCAGGGCAGCTTGGTGGCATTTGTCTATTCCGCCTCAAACTTCTTGGCACCACTTCACATGCAAACTTCTTGGTTTCTTGCTTGCCTTCATTTGCTTGGTAGCAGTCAATCCAGGAGCAAAGCTGCCCCAAAACACAGCTCCTCTGAGGCGCCATCTCCCTAGCACAAGAAAAAGCACCATGATCACATGCAATAGCTGAGGAAGTATCAGAATCCATGGAAATCTTTTGGTGATTCCCAGTGCCTTAATCACAGCTCCACCCTGAAAAAGTGGATTTTCTCAGCATTACAAAAACCTATTGATCTGACTGCCATGCGCAAGGTCTGTTTTGGGCTTCTTGTGAGTAGGACCAGCAAAACAGTTTTCTTCTTTCATGAACCATCATCATTGTGGTTGGGAACAGGAAAGATTTCTGTACTCATGCTGGAATATTGTCATGATAATATTTTTCAAGGAAGAATTACAGTGTGTCAGGGAAAGGAAATGCATTTCTAGCCAATTAAAAAGAAATTATAAATGCAAGCATACTATATAAAATACTATGAGTCCTTTGCCAATCTTTTAATATGATATGGACTAGTATTGTGAAAGATATTATTTGCTGTTGTTCCACCTCTGTGCTATTATTTTTGTCTATGCATGATGGCCATCTAATCCCCATCTCTAGACTTTCATGGTGTTTTATTTTTGCAGAGACTTGATATAAAAACTTCTATCTGAATTCAATTATCTGTTACTGAAAGCAAGCCACTGCTGTTGCCCAGGAAGATTTTGGATTGCTATCAAGATATGTTCTAACCATAAACTACTAGGTTACCAAAAACTAAACTTGGAGGAGACTTAAAGGTTAGGAAATGATCACAAGTACCGTTGACTACCTTTAATTATAGCCTAGTTTGCCAAGAAGACTTTCCTTGGTTCCTTGGTATAATGTCTTTTCTGTGCAGAATTATAGATGATTATAGGCTCTTTTTTTTTTTCCTTTGGGAAAATCTTGTTATTATACAATATAACATGTTATCTACCTGAAAAGTACTGTCTGCAGGAAAATCCAAACAATGTGCTGGATCCCAAATGTGTTTGTTTAGATCACCTACCATTAGAAGTACTAGGCGTTTTAATGTTAACATTAGAAAAAAAAAAGAAGAAAGAAAAAAAAGTGTATGGTTCTGGAAATGAGGTTTTATGGAATTATATGAATTAGGGTTATGTGTAGACACTTGGAATAAAGCTTGTTTCTGCGGGACTGAGAAAAACTTACTTGGAGCTTATAAAAAGCACCAGCTTGGAATTAAAACAATCCTTTGCCCTCCCCCTTGGCTGGCTCTTGGCACTGGGAAAATCCTTGCAGTGATGGAAGTTAGCGCGCAGAGCCTTCAGTCGTGCCAAGGAAGTCTAGCAGATGCAGTGTGAAGACTCGCTCCTGGTTAATTAAAGTGGAGATCAGAACTCGTTTCTGGATGCTTAAGAAATTCCCTTTTCAATCAGAAATAGATATCTCCCATTCCTCACATTCTCAGACACCTACCTAAGCTTTCTAAGAAAGCTAAGGCGTACCTAAGCTTTCTAATGCTCTTAGATAAGTTTATACTGATTTTTTCACTTCGCAGATATTCCTTGTCAAAATATTCTTTGTCAGTCTTCAAATACCTCTTTGCTTAAATTGCCATTTTCTGAATCAGAGAATTGCTTGGATCACTGTTGAATAGCTGGGTAAATTGCTCATTATGAACAATTTTCTGGTAAATGTTTTTTATATTTAGGAACCAATCCGGGTTTCTATGCCTGCCCTAGTTATTTTTAGATAATTCATAAACATTATCTGTAGGTGTTCACATATTTTTCACTTTGACTATTGCCTATTCATCGCTGGTTCTTCATGCATGCTATTGGTCTCCTAAGACACATGGTGTTTCCCCCTCTCTTCTTGATTAGATCATTGAAGCTTTTTTAAAGAGGAGAATAATTAATAGTTCTTTGTGAATAATCAAATGAAAAGGCAATTAATGAATAATGCACACCCTGCATGATTTTTCAGACATTGATCATCTGTTAATTTTCTGCAATCTTTTGAATTCATGTATGTTTTCATTCATAAACTCATAGTCACATGTGTATGTGGGGTTTGAAGAATGCAGGCCGATGAGTGACAGCAAAGCAAAATCAGCATATTTTTTCACACACACACACACAAATATGTAGGCATTTAGCTCTTCCAGCGTTTCTCACCAGGCTTTTGTGACTCAGTTTTTCTGTTCTCATCACCACCTATAAAAGCAAGGGCTAAGGAAATCTGCTTTACGACGTGTCATCCAACAAGGAGAAACTTGTGCCTTTGGCTTGCATGAGTTCTCAGGGTTCAGTGTAAAGCTGCATGTAGCACTCCACTCTTCAGTGATTTTCGGAAAAATATATTGCAAAGCTTCAAAGTCCAAACAAAACATATTTTGGAACTTTATTAGTTGTGACTAATCCACATGGCTTTGAATGTAGCTTATGGTGAATTATGAATAGACAATTTATAGTTTTCTCCTTTATCATGTTTGTCTAAATGAGCAGTATTTTATTAATACAATAAAAATTCAGTGAGCAAGCAGAGGAAGTTGGTTAATTTTAACTGAAAATAAAAATAATTTCAGCATTGCTAACACTCATTTACTTCTACTGACCTAAAGTTGCACACATTCATTACGTGAGTTAAATACATGAGAGTGCAGGCATATATATGTAAAACACATAGATTTTTTTTTGCTTTTATTCTTTTAGTTGTAATTCCCATCTCCTGAGCTGCAGTTTATTATAAGGTTACTCAAGACAAACCGTTCCATTTCCTCTATTATCCCAACAGGATGGTTTATGGTCAGCGTGGTCAGGATCACATTCAAATGGCTGCAGAGTTCAAAGCAGTGGAGATGACTCGAGAAAACCATTTTTGTAATCTGTAAATTCCATTTCTACAAAAATAAGTTGGCCGGGGTTTACAATGGGTATGGAAGGATTTTGCAAGGTCGAGAGAAAAAGCTGGGCTATGTGTTTTGACTGTCTCCACATAGACGGTGCATATTTGTAAATGAGTTTATATTACCCTCCTTCAAAGGATTTTTTTATTATTATTATTTCTCTCCTTTTTTCTTGCCTAACATGTACCTATGCACAGATATCTGTGCCACTGCATTCAGAGAGTCAAAGCCCTGGTGCAAATCAAACCTTTATGCTCGTGCATGGAGTGGGTAGAGCTCTGTGTGTGCTGTCTGGACGAATTGTTAGGTGGAAATAAACACATCCAGGAGCTGTTCCCGGCAACGTGGGACCAAAGCAGTGAGTAATTTCCCACGAGACAAGCACACCACAGCACCTGAAGTTCCAGCCAGGGCTGCAGTTCCCGTTCCACGTGGGCAGTAGATCTGTGCACCATGCATGGGTTTTCCCCTCTAGGAGTAGAAAAGGACAAGCCCTACTTGTCTTAAGTTAAGTCGTCTGCATGATATATAAATATTTTTCTTTGCCAGCTTATAAGATGCTGCTTTATGAACTTGTTGCCTTTGTACTTGCATAGTTTGTAATGATAGATGTCTACACACCTGCAGATATTATGGAGCATTTTATTGATAATATTGTTAGAAACAATACAAATAGGTTTCTAGAGAAAAACTTTTTGGACTAATTTCACACTTGGTTAGAAAATATGCAAGCAAATGAGAGAGGAAAAACATGTTGGACTTTTCAGAATACAAACGTCTTTCTTTAGATTAAGAAACACTTGAGAACATTTGAAAGATTTGGGGACTATCCAGAACCTCTCTATTAGTTTTTGCAGCAATAAGTAATTACAGCTCAATCTAGCTAAATATTAAAAATAAACAGATAAATAAATAAAATCTCTCCAGCACAAGATAGTTTGCGTCCCCCTAACAAGTTTCATGAGTGTCTCGGACTCAAGGTTTCTTGGAGGATGGTTGGATTTACAATCAAGATGCCAGCATTTATGGTTGCAGCCAGCGCCTGTTGGAGTGACTGAGCTCAGCTAATGGGGGCTGACTTATCTCAATTTTATTCATCCCAACACCTAATGACTACATTACAAATCAGCCCAAGATAAAAAAAAAAAAAAGTGTGAAATATGCCTTCTCATTTATAATGCAGATTTTTGCATAACAGGATCAAAACTGTTAGCCTGTTGTGAATGTAATATCAGAGTAAAATAACAAGCGTTTTACCAGTTAACATGCAAGCTAATGTGACAAAAGCATTTTTACATTCATTTATTGAGGGACTATCACCCTAAAGAACTCTTGGGAGGTAAATGGAACAAAACAAAACCAAATAAAACTTTAATCATTTCCGTGACAAAAATCAAGCAACTGTGGCCTGTGTAGGGAGGTCTAGAAGGAAGGGGAGAAAAATAAGGGGAAAAAGAAAAGGAGAGCTTTAAGATATACTAAGCTGCAACAGAGACCGTCCTATCCAGAAAACAATGGTGAAAAATTTCTCATTTCTCTGGAGAAAATTTGTAATGAGACGGAAACACTGGTACTGAACCAATTCTCTTCACAATATTCAGATCTCAATCATGTGATCCTCTCAGGATCCCCAAACTTGGTTCTCCTAAAGGCCTGTGTAAGCATGTTCCCCGGAAAATCTATCTGCCAGCAGGTGTCTTTTAACTTTATTTTGTCTTCTCCATGGAATAGAGTTTATAAGAATGGCATGAATTTGTTGGTCAGTATTTGGGAAGCAGGTGAGAAACAGGAGGATTGAGTCACAGCAGGAGGCTTCTCACTTATTCACCCGCTGCCGCCCTTAATTAGGGAACTGGGAGCCATCCTTCTGCTCGGGAATATATGTCATCTTCTCAAGATGACCACTGCAAAGATTAAATTGCATATATAGAACTTAGAATTTGGTATGCAGCATTAAGTCATAATGAGCTTAATAAATTAATTGCATGAAGGTCTGCAGTGAGTAACTAAAAATATAGCTGATGAGTTACAAAAGCAAATAGTTTTGCTGGTGGCATCAGGTTATTTTGATTATTTCCAAAGGAGTATGACGCTGCACAGATCATTCTGCAATGTCTTTTTTTTTCCCTTTATGAATCAACTAGATGACAATTTCTCGTCCATATATTCAGCAGGAGGAAATAATAATAATAAAAAAATGTTATTTTCCTTTCCGCAAGAATTTATGAATGTTCCCTCCTAGTTCCCTCCTGTCTCCCCATTACACTGACAAGTTGGGGCCATTCATTGAGAAAGTAAATCAATAAGGTGGATTTGAACACAATGTTTGTTTTGGCTAATAACACACACAGGCCAAAAAAAAAAAAAAAAAAAAAACCCCTAACTATATTCCATGTAAAACTTGTTAAAATTGTTGTACCAGAAAACGAGCTTTGAAATATAAACAATATATATTAAAAGGAGGTGGCAGGACATAAATATACAAGTGAAACCATTACTGCCAAGTCTAACTGGAGGATATAGCAGCTTAGTCTACAAATTGTCTCGAACTATAGAAGCACAATGGTAAGCCTGCTTTATTTTGGGAAGCAGAATATTTTCATTGGGTGCAGGATATCTTTGGGTTCTTGGATTTTAGAGGAGTGAGGAGTTTCAAAAAGAGGATGAGATCCGTATGTTGTCATGACGCAATGAAAGAAATGATGTAAATAACTGTGTTTGAATAGCCATGGTAGTGACCCCATGTTTTTTTTGGAGAAGGAGGTGAAGGCACCAGGAGTTTCTCCACACCAACTCTCATCCCAACCATGCCCAAAGGAGCAAATGCAGGACACAGAGCCCATTCCCACATAAAAAGTTGCTTCATAATTAACACATGTAAAGCA
>JAUBOD010000991.1:1292411-1337053 GCA_032353885.1 Nothura maculosa
TTTGTTCTATGCATCAGACTTTAACAAGTGACCTGAATTAGATTGCCAGCTAGAAATGCAGTTCTGTATAAAATATCTACAAACTTTTAACAGCAAAATAGTAACATGATTGGCAAAAATAGCTTCGAATTTTCATATATGTATATATGTGTGTGTGTGATAAAAAAGGGGATTTTTGTCTTAGTTTTGAGCAATGAGATCTGTACCTTTTGCTGGTGCTATTATATTATCTGATCAGAGGAGCCAGATGTATCTTCTGAAAGAGCTGAGGACACTGGCAGAGTTTTCATCCCTGCAAACTTTATGGCTTTTATTATTTTAATAATTTGAATTTTAATAATTTAATAATTTGAAAAGTGATCCTCTTATGTCAAGTCTTTACTTCAGCTCAGGCATGGTGAACAAGATCATCGGGATCTCAAACCGCTGTGGGTGGGCAGTTTCCAAAAGAGTGCTTGCCAACTCATTTGTTGGTGGAGAAAAGAATTGCTTTGAAATATGAGGCAGGTAAGCTTTAACCTGCCCGACGTCTCCTGTGTAAGCCATTTAAATTCAATTAGTGGCAGAAAATACAGGTGTCTCTTGGATGAAGGGCTGCTTTCAGCCTCCTGGACACACAGCATGTGATACCCACCCAACCTGCCCGGGGACTTGCTGCTGGCACCTGAGGGACTTTCCCTCGCTTTTATCACCAGGTTGAAGATTAGGATCGCCTAAGATTACAGGTACTTAAAGCTCATTAGGTCTGCTCGGTTACCCACCACTTGAATGCCCCGTGTTTCTGCAACAGTTTTATTCATATTGCAGAGTGTGTAGTCGCGTGGCCCCATCCAGGCTGGTAAAAGGATAGCCTTGCACGTGCCCTTGTTGGACGTCTGCCTTCAACGATATAATTATGCGATTAGAGGGGAAAAAAAGGAAAAGAAAGTGACTGTAAACAAACCATGCTCTGCTCCTCCGCAGGCTCCTGCAGGGAAGCCTGTGCGTCCTTGGATCTGCTCACAGAAGACCTGCACCTTGCTGGCACGCCAGATCCATGTGCAAGCGCATGCACATCAGTCCTTATCTCTCCTGTTTTTTCTCCCAGCTTGCGAATGATAGCAGTATACAGGTTATTAATGCAAAAAAAAATCATTTTCCATACACATATGTTTAACTTGGGTTCAGAATAGAATTCAATCGTGGCTCGGATTTACAGTAATTATTATTATACGTAGGGTTAAGTACTGGAAAAATAGAATTCTTATTTGCCATTTAACAATTCCCCCTTCTATCTGTGAGCTCTGATTCTCCCATTATTGTTTCCTACAAATATCCCAGATACTTATAAATATTCTATTGCCATGAATTTTATATGACCCTTCAGTTCTAACAGCGGAAGCTGCATTTTGAACTTAACCTAGAATCCAGTAGAGTAAAGCCAATTTTTAAATGCAACCTTTCTACCAAGTGGTAAAGACAGTAATAAAACCACTCGTGGTTGCTCAAGTCCCTCTTGACATATAATTAATCCATCTCAACCCCCTATCCAAAAATCCAGAGGCAGCAAATCTTCCCTTCCTGCCTGCGCTGTGGTGGTGAATGATCTGCAGCACTCCTGACGTGTGCAAGCACGGAAACGTGCACCGTGAGAAGGGGAGCCCAGATGTGAACTTGGGAGAACGCAGCAGCATTAAACTCCAGCACCAGGAGAGAGAAAAGGAAAATGAAAAGCTGAAGCAGGATTTTAGTTGCAGATGAACCTGCTCCCTTCTTTGCCTCCTTATGAGAACTGCCAGTTCTCCTGGCTTAAACTGTAGGATTATTTCATAGCATCATAAAGATGATTGGAAGGGCCTGAGGAGAACAACTTACCAAACAAGACCATTGACAGCACTAGATCAGGTCAGATATAGATTTATTTAGCAGAGTCTGGAAAATCTTTAGAGACAGATCCCACCTCAGGGTCCCTTTATTTTTTTCTCTTATATTCCGCCTGAAACTCCAAAATACAGTTTAGAGTTTTTTCCCCAATGTATAATTAACCTTTTAATAAAGTCCCTCTGGACCTTCAGGTATGTTCCTTGCTGCTTTCCAGAGGTTCACAACATTTCCCCCATTATAGGAAGATGTGAGAGGAAATTTGAGGATATTTTTTTATGTGGATTAGAGATACATCTTATACTTTCCAAAGCATGCTAGGATGCTGGCCCTGCCTCAGTGTCCATTTTTTTCCTAGCCGAATGGCTGTGAAATGCTCTGATGACAACTGGTTGCCATGTAGGAATCCAGACATCCATGCATGCATGAGCAAAGAGTAAGTTTCATTTTGCATTGGATTCAATAGCTGTCTGACTTGTTCCCACTCTGAACACAGCCCTGTAAATGATGCCATGTCCTCCAGCCTCAACCAAAACCTACCAAATACCATCTTTCTATCCAGCTTCTTACAACTATCCTTAACCATAAATGGCAATTTTCTGAAGCACAAAGCAATGGAGCCGAGTCTAAGAAAAAGAGAGGAAGAGGGTAGGAATTTAAACATTTTTTTTTGCTTCTTTTTAAACAATAAAAAAAATCTTCACAGGTCCAGTTTCTAAAAGTATATGTTTGTTATTGCCATTATATCACTCTTACTTTTCTCCCTGTATGTCTTAGACATCACTAATCATTGTAGCAACTAGATATTGATATTACATGAAAATATGCTTGAGTAGTCTCTAAGCAGAGTGTATTGAAGATAATGTAGTCCTCCCATGTGTTTCCTTTCACAATAATCCTTCAATATATGGCACTATCCAAACCCATTATTGAATATAAAACTATTAAGTTTGTCAGTGCTGTTTCCATAAAGCTATGAATCTATGGTGCAATATCCCTGTGATGAAACATTGCTTCTCCAGTTTTATTGACCAGAAATGCTGAGGTAGAGAAAGATTAAGATCAAAACCCTCCCTAAATCTGAGGGTCCAAATTAAGACATTTTCAAAGTAGCCAGCAATTTTATAGTGCTCAAGTTGATCCAAGAAAAGAATACTCAGTACCTCAGACATTCATGTGTCCAGGATCCATTTCTGGGTGAAGTTTCAGGGAAACAGCTAAAAGGACAAAGGAAAGGTTGTTTTCTTTTATTAGACCAGATGAAAGAGCTAGAAAAGGAAAGCAGGCCATAAGAATATAGCCCCATCACATAAGAATATGGTCCTGCTTGTTTTTAACCATGGTGTGTACCTGAGATGGAAATCACAATATCACTGGTACAACATTCTAACACAAACAGAACAAAATAAAAACTTATTTTCTTTAGTATTAGCCTGAAAAATGGGCTTATGCTAAGTTTTCCAGGAATTAACCCTGACTTAATACCCAAGATTCAGCACGAGCAGTTACAAAATTGCCAAGCCATAAGTGACAGAAAGCAGGGATTTTTCCCAGAAGGTGCTAGGCAGCCTTATATAAACAAGGAGAAAGTGAAGGCAAAGGAAAAAATAGACAAAACAAAAGACAGTACAAACATATACCACAAGCAACCCTACCTCCCCAAACTGCCACAGAGTCGCATGACCTGCTTAAAAACAATATCTTCCTCTAACTGCAGCCACCTGGCTGGTAATTAGCAGCCTCATTAGTAAGGCTGCGGGTCAGGAGGGGTTGGTTGGTAAAGCAAGTAGAGCTAGACAATGTGCTAGGTGGGACACCTTGGCTTGAAGGGTGGCCCTGCTGCTTGTCACAAGATAGTGGGGACAGGCAGAATGTCACATAGCACACCCTCAAATTGAGGATATACAGGCCATTTTTGGGCTAAGGAAGCTCAGTTTTAGCAACTGTGTCAGGTGGTTTTGATGACTTGTTTCTTGGGTAGCTGATATTTCCTGATAGAAGATGGCAGGTGATGGAAAAAGGGGATGGAAACAAAGTCCTAGAGTGCAGCCAGGGATGCTGATGTGTTCAGGCATGGTGATGGGCTGAACCACCTCTGCAATTAGGTACTCTGCTAAATGAGGAGCCTTTCAAAGCAGCCACCTCCACCTTGTGCTAGGTAAAAGCTGAAGGACTTTCCCTGCTCCTATTTTTGAAGCATGTGGCTCTGGCTGCAGTTGGAGATCAGTGTAGGACGGAAAATAGAAAAGTGGATCAGCTGTCTTGTCCAGGAGGTCACTAACAGGCCTATGTAAAAATAATCACATTCCCACTCTTACTTAAAACATAGCTGAACATAGCTCCTAATCATTAATGCATTTAAGTAGCTCAGAATTTTAGTTTATTTCCTACTCTAGATAGAGGAAATAACTGTTGCAAGTGTTCTTTCGTTATGCTGAAGCACTTACTAAAAGATTTCTCTAATAGTTACCTCTCTCTTGTCCAATTACAGCTTTTCTGCTGGTGTTCTGGTAGGTGTTTGTGTAGATCAGTATCTAGCAATAAAAGTGCATAGAAATAAAACAAGACCAAAGGGCAGAGCAGCACGAAGGGGCCTCTTTTTCTGGTGACTAACCCAGTTCATTTCAATGAGAGTTTGGAAAATAACCAAAAGTTCTCTGTGGTGGAGAGGTGGCAATGGGGTCTGTGGGAAGCCCAGATCTTCCTTGCCCAGCAGGTCACTGCCTGTTTGGAGAAAGCAGAACTTTCTTGCACTGGTGCAACCTCTCTCTTTGAAGTATTTTGCTTGCTGTGTCTTTTTTAAAGGTGTTAAAGAAATATGACTGTAATTAACAACTGACAAAAATCTCTGGGCTTGAACTGAAGTGGGAAATCACAGAGGTTACTTATTTCCCTGTGCTTTTGCCATTTGTTCTCTTTTCTCGAGGAAGTTGAAAGACCTGAGGTTCAAACTTAATAAGGCCCCATGCCGTCTCTAAGAGTATTTACGACAGGCAAAAAATAAGCCAGAGCGTTTCTTATATTTAAATTTGTTTTCAGTCATTGGAGCTATTACACAGTATGCCATCCCCGAATCTTTTGTGAGAAGCAGTAAATGTTTCTCAGACAAGGCAAAGGACAACGTGTTCAGCTGCGCTAGCTACGTTTGAGCCTAGGAAAATGCAAAATAGGGGTATGCACATTCCCAGCTCTACACCTGGAAAACAGGGCAGTCCAAAGCTATGGGAGTTCACTGGGATCCTTCGGAGCTGCAAAACAGGGAAGCGTTAACAGTCGAGGCTCAATGCTGGGAATTGCCTGGCTGCAGCATCACCGAGCTCTGCTCGCCAAGCTCATCAGCACAGAGCTTCACACCCAGGATATGCAAGCGAGCCCAAGCAACGGCCTGTCATACCCTCACACCTCCTAAGTAAACAGTATTACAGAGGCTTTTCCAGGGAATCTATCTTTTAAACCGCTTCTGATCCTGCAGAGACTCTATCTTTTTAAGCAACAAGCAATTACACATGGAAAGAACTACGGATGGTCTTGGTAGGTAGTGCTGTTTGGATGAGATACTGGGGAAAACTGTCTTTGTTTGATTTATTTATTTATTTGTGAGTTCCTTTTACAAACAAACCCTAGCACCTACAAGCCTGGAGCACACCCACCTCCACCCCAGAGCTGCAGGAATGCAGATTACACATTTCGCCCAGCGTCCTACTGAGTCACTATAAAAATAACCCCACCAAGAACAGCTGACCAGCACTCACTTTCATGAAAATCTTTCTCTCTCTTTTTTTTTTCTGTAAAAATCAACTAAATAATACTATTTAAAGGAAATTTACAAATTGAGATGGGGTTCTTAGTTGGAAGATCCAAATCAGTATTAAAGAAAAACAACAAAAAACACCTAAACAAAACAGTCAAAGTCATGCACATCTTTGCCATGGAAACCTTGGAAATAACATAGAGCTGAGTCATGTTTAGCCTGAGTGGGCACTGAAGGGTGCATGGGGTCCCCTTTGCCAGCACTGGCTAACTGTTATGGATTCACCTCCATACGGGATGTGCCATGGAAGAGGCTGGATGGTGCTCGTGCTTTCTGGTTAATATGCCATGCAGTGTTACAAAGCAAATATGCTTGTCCTGGGCTGCAGTGTTGCCAGCAATGATTATTTTTTCTCATAATATCATGTTTTCTAATTGACCAAGTGAACCTTTAGCCTCTGGACAGTTATGTAGCTTTAATTTGGCTGTGTTTAGGTTGACTCCTTTGAGAAGCTTAAAGAAAATCACCCCAAATGGCTTCTAATGGTCAATTTTATTGCCTGCTTCTCTTCATTTACATCCTCTTTCCTCTGGATCTGTTGTGACTCTTCAAAGTATTTTGGATAAAATTGATTTTGAGCACTCTAACCAGCCTTTGGTTTGACTGCTTCCTAGCTCTCCTGACATGACTTGATGACTACAGCTGAGAACTGGGTACAAGGAGTTTTAGTTTTCTTTAGGTAATTTCATTTCTTCTTTCTCGTAAAGCTCTTTATATTCTTGCTACAACTTTCCTCAGTGAACTGCTTTTATTTTTATCTTCATTTTATATTAATTTAATTGTCTGAGCACCCAAGAGACAGCTTTTCAGCTTGAGAGAGTTATCCTGAAAAATACCCGGCAAGATTTGCAGATCAGAGAGCCATGGATTCACATAAACATCCAAAACATTGTATCTTCTATCATTCATATGACTTGTTGTGGGTATAGATTCCCCAACCATGGTGTGATTCCAAAGTGTAAACTGTTTTTTAAAGAAGTGTCTCAAAGTGCTTTGATATTTATCATCTCAGTTATATCCAGTAACATACAATAATGGCCACAACAACACGCACATGGGGATCTGTGGAGCTGCAGGTATTAGACACTTCAGAAAAAAAACAATCTCGACATGGCTTCAGACTCCCAGCAATCTGATTCTTTATTCTCTCCAATATCCAGCTCTACAGACTGGCTTGCGGGCTTTCTATCTACTCAGTTGGCAAAAATTGCCAGGAGATACAGTGAGCACAAAGAGGTGTCCAAATACCCAGGCTCTGGTCAAAGATGAAAAGGCCCCAAACCCAACACTTAGATTAAAAAACTTTCTGTGCACATTTTGTGTTTGTAGATGACTTGTGTATGTATCTACAGCCAGAAATCTTAAGCAGAAAGTTATATACCCTGCATGTTATTAGAGCTTTGTCTACACACCTATATTTTGTTTATTTTATTCTCTGAAATCACAAATACTTTCTAGATATTATGTAAGCACTTTTGCCATTTTCTGTGTTTACTTCAAGTATAGAAATGTTTCAAGCTGTGAAATGTTTGTCTTTTTTATCGGAAATGATTAAAGAAGCTACTCTATTTTTAAAGAAGAAAATTAAGGAAAAAATAGTAAATAGGAATTTATAAAACAATAATTTTAAAAATTATGGCAAATAGTTCATACAGTATTGATTACTGTAATGTAAAATCACCTGTATTGTCCTGTGTATGCTGGAATCTCTCTCACTGAATCCAACAGGAACAGTTAATTAAAAGGCAGCTGGAATCAAACTAATTCTCTGCATAGTGAAACCAGTGATTTTCCCATGAATTTGTGATTTGAAATTACATAAATAACGGTTGTTGCCTATGATGTATATTATGGTTGCGCTCATCCTGTTGTTTTTTCCTCCATTGGGACTGATAATGACATCTCCTCTGCTGTTAGTCTAATTTTTATAAAAATTATTAGCAGGTTTTCCTACTGTAGTTTGTCTAAAACTGCTCAAAGAGTGAAGAAACAACACGAGGAGATAGTTTCCTTCTGATCAATAGACTAAAGAAGAGAAAAGTTGCATTTGCTCTCAAATGTGTGGCTACACCGTCCCTGGAAACCGGTTGAGAGAACCACTGGTTGTAAGATAAACTTTAGGACTTTTTAAAAGCAATGAATGCAGTCAGAACTGGATGGAAATTAGTCATAATTCATGACTCTTTCCCTGAAGGAAGTCCATGATGGGTCAGATCTTTTAAGTCTTTCTCTTGTCTCTACTAGGAACCAGGAACAGATGCTCCTGGGAAAGGTCTGGCTTGGGCCAGGTACTGAGCAACCTTTCTCATGAGAATCCCACACACCCTGAGCTGGAGATTAGAGCCTCATCAATATATTTGATAGCTTCTGATGGCTATTCTTAGTTGTTTTGTGAAACTATTAAAGCTTTGGCTTCCATCACATTCTAGTGACTGCACAGTTCAACTATGCATAATTTAAAGAAAAGTACTTTCCATTTTTGGTACCTTATTTAGTGTGAATGCAAGCACAGAAAAAAAAGAAGAAAGACCATGTTATTCTCAAAGCACATGGTACCTATCAGAAAAGAGTCCTGAAGGCAGGGAAGCTAGAGACAGAGCACCACATATGTTCACTCTTCATAGAAGTCTTAGCCAACTTCCCTTTGGCCTTCTATTTTTATATATTATATGTATTGTCTTTACATGCATCTAAGTTTTACCTCTCATGGGAAAAGGATAAGGTGCCATTTTCAGTTCTCTGAATTTGCTCTGCACCCTGGCATGGTAGTTTTCCCACCTTAGCAAGAGCATTCAAATTTTTAAGGGTATTTTAGATAGCAAGAATATCCTCTGCTATCAAGCGAGAGCTGAGAAAAAAACTTCAGTTTAGGAGGACATGAGGCAACTTGTAGAAGTCACAAATATGAGTTCTGCATTCCTACATGTGAGTAATTTACTCTGAAGCCCCTTTAAGCATATTCTCATAGGTGTTAAAAGTGGAAAGGGCTGAATACCATCATTTATAGGTAAAGTCAGTGTTCATCTGGGATGTGTAAACGTGGGAATATAAATGTTAATTTGATTTTGGTCTTTTTCTTCACATATTAACTGCTTTAGTATCTCCTGTTGGTTTAAGACAGTATGTTTCACTTTATGTTTGTCCCATCAGTTCCTAACAGGCAATCATTTCCAGAGGCTGGGTTGGCTGTTGTGGTGAGGAACACTCCTAAGTTCAGGTGAAAGGAATTTAGTTCTTTTTGGGGTCAATAAAAGCACTTGTTTCATACTATTGCCAGCTATTACCAACAAAACATCCTCCTGCAGTGGTTGGGCACCCCTTTCTAAAGGATGTAGGAGGCCCTATCTATATGGAATAATACCATTTCTTACAAATTACATATGCATTTTTACAGATTGCAATCTTTATGGAGACTTTTCTCAGTTATACTCTAAATTATCTGGTCCATTAAAAAAAAATCACATTAGACATTCCTTACTTATCTCCATGAGATTATATGATGCATGTTACAATTTTCCTGAAGGTGCTCCCATTTCTGATTGGTTTATTAATTTGTGTTTATTGTAGGTACTCTGGTATAATGTTTTATCTTAATTAGTATTTTTATGCCCACTATATTAAGTACGTATGTGGCCATATTTTTATGCTGCATGTCTTTCTGGTGCAACTAAGGTTTAGTGTTTCACTTCAAGAAGGAGAATTTATTTTCAATTAAAAATAATTACATAAATATTTTGCTTCAAAAGCAAACTTTTGTTTTAGTAAGAGACAATAGTTTAAGTTCAAATCTGTCAGCTCTTAGTCTGGTAAGATTCCCCGTTCTCCCCTTTATGACACAGACTAACCTTAAATACTTAGAATAAAATATGAATTACGTTTTTCCTTGTAATAATATATAATTAAATGGTTACTAGCTGGTATTATTTGTTTGCAACTTTATTCAAAGAATACTTTTCAGTCTCAGCTTATGATGTAATAGAACTTTTGTTTCTGTAGACTATCTTTTGTGTTCAAGAGAGAGAGAAACATTCATTTTTATCTGATATTTTCTCTATGAAAATACTTAATACTGGAGTGTCTGTTGCACATCACCTACCATGCAAACAAAGTTGGTTTTTGACCTCCTTCTGCTTAGTGCAAGTTTCACAGCTCTGGCACAGTTCAGCTTCATGAAATGGAGTCACCTTAGGTGGACCAAAGGAGAAACCTTGCAACGCTTTGTCCTTAAATTGGAACTTCTTTTAGCTTTGACACTGGTTGTGCTGCATTTGCATTCAGCAAAGGTTGAGGAGGAAGCACTTTAGTTTGCAGGCTCGCGTTAGGCTTGCAATGAAGAGCGAGCTGTAAATTACCCACCACTGAGTTGCTGAGTCACTTCAGCACTTCAGCCTGCTCTAAATGCACGATCCAGTGGGGCTGCGGAATTATCCTGAGCTGCTTTTCAGAAGATCCTTGTGTCATGATCTCATTCTAAATATGATTTTTTCCCTGATAAGTATTTAATTTGAGATTTCAGTAGCGGAGAGAATTGAACAGAGACATTTTAAGTGTTCTTCGTCTATCATTAGAGACACCAAGTGACACAGGAAAAGATAATGAACATAGAAAGAGCCCCCAAAGCACTTTTAGATCGTTTCTTGAGAGTCAGCAGGCCAATATTGACTTTGATTAAGCACTCTCGCAGGTCCCATTAGTTTGGCAAACTGTGAAACAAAAGTGAGCTTCCTCTCCAAGTTGGTTTTGCATAAACTCCTTTACAACTTCAGTCCTAAACTTCGTTAGAACATCCTTTTTTTCTTTTTTCCTCCTCAAGAGAAAGAAAAGGTCCTTTCAAGTTCTGTAAAAAGTTCATAATCACGAACTAAAGGAAATTTTTATGGTATCTAGATGCTTACATTTAACAACCTGATATTCTTATATCTCTCATAGCTACAGAGGGAACTGAGGATACATCTTTCCTTCTCTTCCTCTGGACAGCATGAGTTTGTTTATAGTTTAATTTTGGGACTTTAAATGAACATGATTTTCCATATAATTTTCAAGAGTTGTTGAGTATTATAATTATTATGATACTTCTCAAGTCACTGTTCACATTTGTAGTCCACCATTTACTGGGGGAAGACCTCACTATGTCAGCTCTTCTGCATTTTACAGATTTTTTTGATGGGGAGGATTAAACATCTGAATTTGACCTTTTTTTTCCTTCTAAGAAGGACTTAACAAAGTCTCTGCTCTCATGGCACATGGTTTCCATTTGATAGCTGGCAAAAGAAGAGCTCGCTGCAGCTGGCATCAGTATTGTGAAGCTCTAAAGAAAGCCAGTGAACATGGATCCTCCTAATAGCCAAAAAGCAGATGCCTTAATAGGGTCATTACAGAGATGAGGCACCCTGACATGTTTCTGTCATCTGGAGAGGGACCTCCAATTCTGCTTCACATTCCCAGGCTCTGCTTTGACTAGACACTCTTCATTAATTTGCTACTTCTGTGCTCTGTAAATCTCCTTGGACCATAAACTGATCTAGAAGATACCTGAATATTTTTCTGCTGTAGCTTTTAGCTCCTTAGAGTTGCTTCCATGTTGACAATATCATCAAAATTATCCTCTTTTTTATTTTTATTTCTAGCACCAGATTTTAAAAAAATATCATTAAAAAAGAGAAACGTAATGGAGAACAACAACAAAACTAAACAGAAAAAAAAGAATAATTCACTCCATCTTAATATCCTTCAAGCCAATTAGCATGAGGTCCCATGATCAGACATCTGACAGATTGGCTAGAGCTGGCAGCATTTTATGTGGCAGTTTGCTACTGCTCTTCTGCTTCACCTGGAAAGTCTCTGAAGAGGTTGCAGCGCCGGAATGACATTGCAGCAGTCCAAGAGCACGTCCATCACAGGTTTGGTGTAAATGCTTTCCTTTTGGGAAATACTCTACGTACTCGCTCGCATAGGCTTGGCACTATATGCCACCGAAATACACATCCATTTGTTGCTAAATATTTTATCATCAAATAATGTATTATAAATAAAAGTGGAAAGTAGGTTATTTCTTATCCCCGTATTGTAATGAGAAACACTCTGATCGTTGTAAGGGTGGATTAATTAGCTTAGCTGCAGCGCAGAGTCCAAGATACTGCTAGATATTTTTTATCTCAGTATCTTGTTTTCAAGCCTTAAAGGTAATCCACATTAAGGTTTATATGTCAGTGCATCCGTGCGCAATGCATAGCATATATAGACACAAATACTCCCCTGCATGTATACACCGAGTCACATATGCGCGCACACACATGAGTACACTAATAAACACATAGGCTATGTGCACACAGTGTATAGATTTCTACATGAATTTGACATTGATTTCTGGGGTAAACAAATGGTTTTAAGTCTTTACTTGCCCAAAGCTAGATCATAATATTCTGCATTTCAAAGTGTCCAAGTACCTTTAAAGTGATGGCTGCAGACTCCCCTAAGGCATAAAGCAGATAAAACATTCTTTTAAAAGTATTTTGCTCACCTTTGTTAAAAAAAAAAAGAAAAGGAACTTGGGGTTTATTGAGTGAAGGAAAGCCTCATTCCCATAGTAACCAATGCACGGCTGATATTGATCAGTGGAGTCAAAGGCAAAACCTACTGACAGGAATAAAGAGGGACTATTTCTTATTCTCATACGTATTCCTGCTGGAGCTCCTGTAGGTAACTGATACCGCTGGGGCGGCATTCTCCCCTCGCTGCTCCTCTCCGGGACATGGATATGCTTCTCCACCAGGAAAAACATCCGCTGCCTCCCCATTTTTGATGGGATCCTCCACTGCTTCCCAGAGGAGCATCCTGGCCTCGAAAAGCCTGGATATGCCCTTCCTTCCTCTGTTAAGGAGATCTCGCAGGTTTTTAAGACTCTGCCTTATTCACCATCCTAGTGGCATGCGCGAGATCTGAAAAATTAACATTTGCAATCGTGCCTGGTCTCTCCTTAATAATTTCATTAGGTGTTAAATGTGAAGCCCAGCAAGCTTTTCATGCTAAGGCATTCTTTTTTGAACGGCAGAGCTTGGCGGAGAAGACCTTTGAAAGCCAGAGCTCATGAATTATTAGCATGCAGTACAATACATATACATACCTTAAATCCTCATCATGATTAGATCATTCCCAGAATTGACAAGTCTATAAAAATGAAGAAAGGGGACCTGTGAGAGCCATGGAAGAAAAGATATTTTGTAGAACATGATATCACATAATAAAGAATAAATTCTCTCAAGTCTGATAGTTTTACAAGGTTTTATATACTCCTAGGCAGGTAATAATCTTACTTACTTTTCTGGACTGGCAAGGAGCTTTAACATTTTTTTTTTTTCTTCCTGACAAAACTGCTAGATAACAACTGAGCCCAAATTAAATAACCCCAAAAGTCTTCCCCTCTAATCCCTTCTGTGCATGCTTAATGTTTCATTGTCCCACTTCAATTATGCCATCTGCATTACGTCTTCCACTCGCCACTCGTGAAGTCGTTAAAAGGCGACACCTTCCCCGAGCGCGGCGGCCCCATTAGGCAGGTCCATACCTGTGCGGGCAGCAGGCTCTTCTTCTCACCTCATATTGCCTTTTGCCTGGGAAGGAGTTCCCCGCCGCGCACGTCGAGATGGAGAAGCGGAGGAAATTAAGCTGGAATGCAGGAGGTGGCAGGGGTTATGATGCACGAGCAGAGAGGAGACTGGGGGGATGGTTGAACTTCGTTCCTGGGGATGGAAATGATGCATCTCGGATGTCTAGCACAGGTTGTACAGCTTGAAATCCCAGCCTCGCTAACTCAAGAGCGGAGTTGGAATCCTAAATCCTTAATAATTCCTAATGTCCACAGGTGCTAGCAGTGCTGCACAGCTGTCCCGGCCTCCAGACGTTCAGGTGTCAACCTGTAGGCACTGATTGTAATATATTGGGCTTCAACCATTTCATTTCCCGTCATAATCCGCCTCTGCTTAAGGCGTCATCAAGACCTGCGCCGAGGTCTCTGCTGAGAAGCAGATACCCTGCTCAGGTTTGTGGGAACATATTGGATTTCCACAGGAATCCAGTTCTGCAGGCTGGTAATGAGTAACACTCACCACTCATCTGCACGTCCTCGGAAAGCCCATGACTTCCCCAGGATCCGCTCAGAAAGATTCGCTCTGACAAATTTAGGGTCATTTGGAGAAGTGCACAGATACATTAGTTTGGGAATAATTCAACAACAAGTTTTGCAAAGATGTTTCAAATTTGCACCTTTTACAACCACCAAAGTAGGCAGTAGTTAGGCCCTCTGTTTCATATATTTTCATTAGAGCCTGTTTCCAGTTTATTTCTAGCTTACAACTGTAACACATAATATGTCAGCCTGACACCCCATATGATTTGAAGTTTTTAAGAAAAAGACAGAAAAAGAGCATACATAATATTTATTTATAAACATCCATATATTTCAGGTTTAACCGTGCATCAAAATGCAGGGCCGTTTTTCTCCGAGTTGTTCATAAAGGCTGCTCTTGGGAGACAATTTTATTATCAATTTAAAATGATTGCAACATCCGACATAGAAAAGTGCCTGTTGTTTACAGCTTTTGTAGGCACCATCTTTTCCTCATTTCTGGAAACATTTGAATTCTTGGCCCAGGGCACCCTTGAGCCCACATTATCATGAAGATCTGTGAGCAGCTTGACGGTCACATTTGGTCCAGCTGCAACAGGCTTTGGATAGCAAGAGAAATAACTTGTGTGACGGCTCATTTTCACTTACGGAGTTCTCAGAAGTTTTTAATTAATATGGTTTTATCTGAAGCGTCATGCAGGAGTAGCCATATTCCTTTTTTGGAAAAAAATATCAGTTGAACTGATGGCAACAATTGCAGTAGTACTATGGAAGCAAGGCCATTGCTGCACCGCAATAATGCGGGCTGGACATGGTCTTATGGGGACAGCAGGACATCTCTTTGGGAATCCTTTTTTTTTTTAAAAAAAAAAAAAAAGTAAAGATCCAAATCCTTGCAAGATCTCCATAATTGGAACATTATTTGGTGCCACCTCCCCAGGTTTGTAAGTTATTAGTAAGTTGTGCAAAGGAAGAACTTAGAAAAAAAAAAAAGAATTTTGTGGGTGTGTTCTAGGGAATGGAATAGCCTAGAGTCTATTGATGCTAAGATAAAACAAATTATTTTGCTGTATTTTTTCTGAGCACTGATAAGAAGGCAGAGGTCTATCACTAAAAAATATCCAGGGTTGATATTTGTTCTCAGGTTGAATTTGATCTAGGAGTCTAAATTTAGATGTGCCTACAGAATTAAAAAAATAGTGAAAAAAATATCCTGGAAGCATTGAGATTGTTCTTTCAAGACTAAAAACTATTAAAACTGATTGATAGGAGGTAAATATTTTACCATAGACCCTTCAGAAATAAAATTGGGGTGAAATATAAATCCAGTTTTCTCTTAACACCAATTTAAATATTTCACTTTAAATTCTGTTGAAATCTGTACAGCTGTGTTTCAATATAGAAATAAAAATGATTTTTTATGCTGAATATCCAGACAATGGCTTAGAAGACCAACAAGATCTCGTTAGTTGGATCACTGGCAATTTATATATAATAACAACTTATTGGCCTTAAATTTCCTAGCAAACACTAAAGGTCTTTCAGTGCTTCCAAAGAAGGAGCAAATTAAGCCCAAATGTCAGAGATACCTGGATTGGGGCTGTAGCTGGTAGAGAGCAAAATTCCATCCAGAACTGGTTCACAGAGCTATTCTGAAGATTTTACAATGTGGGGTCTCAGGTTAGGCCATGGATGGTCTCCTCTGTGCATTCCTTTGAGACCTTTAGTGTGATAAGGCAAGGTATCTGTTCAGGTTCAACTGTTTGAATTTTTTTTTTTTTGGAAACCTCATGCCAAATAGATTTTTCATGATCACAGCAAAGAGAAACAAATTATTTTCTACTCTTTCCGGCACACGCTCCTTGAAAGCTAATTTTCAAGTGCAACCTTTCGTGTGCTTTACAGGAGATTAAAATGAAATTAGTTCAGGAAGGATACTGCTCAAGATCATTTTAAGATTTTCCAAAGCTCACCAGCTTGTTGACCTGTAAACCACCTTTAGCTGGACAGATGGTAAGTAACAAATTGATCTCAGCCAATAAAAATCTGCCAGAACAATCTGCTGTTGGCAGGTGTCGGATAATTATCTCAATGAATAGATAAGCAAAGTAATAAGCAAATTAGAAGCATCTATTGTAAATAGCATGAGGAATTTTCTTTATTTGTTGTAGTGAGGCCCTTGATCGTGTGTTGGGAAGGGGGGAAAAAAATGCCAATCCCACATCCCACATTTCAGCAGGAAATTTGATGTTGTGCTCTATGGGATTGCTGATGGTGTTACCAAGTTTTTCCACTTTTGTCAGTGTGATTCAAGCTGCTGGAAATAGTTGGCTGAGATGCACCAGGAAGCTATTCCCAAGAAGCTATAAGATACCCTACACTCGCAAGCCATGTCTTACAATTGGACTCGCCGATCTTGGAGGCCTTTTCCAACCATAATGTTGCTGTGATTCTATGAGCCAGGAGCTTCCATGTGAATCCAGAACCTCTGTGCTCAGCACACAGAAGAAAAGATGGTCCCTGTCCCAAAACTCCTACCATGAGACAGAAGACCAGAAAAGACACACTCAGCACCCCAAAGCAAAGCAATAGGCTTAGCAAGGTGGCCTGGAGCACTTGCTCTTTGCTGCAGCAAGGTGATATCTACCACCAAGGCCAGAGCACGATCCACCGCTGTGAGAGGTTGCATGTTAACCAAACCTGCCTGTCATTGATGACCAGGGCCATGAAGAATTTTGACATGCGCTGTGTTGCCTTTCAGTAGGAATTAGAGTTTCTATAAGAAACTCTTTTCATCATCCATTGCTGTGATGTAATTTATCTCAGCAAGTAACTTTTATCTAAAAGAGTAGGGACTCCAGATCTCCCTATCCAATGTACTGCAAGAGATGAAAACTTCAGCAATTGAAGTCACAAGGGGCCTTTCAGATCAAACCCCAGCCTAAATGGTGAGTTGCATTTCACTGATATCTTTTATCTGACTTTCCAAGCTAATTCTGCACCATGCTGTGCACATGGCTTGGGAATTTCATGGCCCTTTGAGGGATGCAGGATGTTTCCAGGTGGTTCAGTTTGCTTTCTCCAACCTAGGAGCTCCTGGACCAGGAGCTGGCCAGCTATGTTAGACTTACACATAAGAAAAAGCACATCTGCTGCATGCAACACAGCTATTCCCTGCCCATCCCATCAGCATTTCGCTTTGCACAGTGCAGACTTCAGCTGGAGACATTAGCTGCATAAGAATTATGCAGAAATGAGAATTAATTACACTATTAGCTCAGGCATTTATTTCTTATTACTTGTGATCCTGCAAAGCACCATCATAAAGGCTAGTACTTCAGGCTGAGCCCCAGTGGCCAGGGTTCAGGTGGCCTTGGGAAATTTAGATTTGAATCTCCTGGTTTCCCAAGGGTTAACGTCTCAAACTGAATGCTAAATTCAGCACATTGTTTTTTTTCTCTCTAATAGCTACAAGCCTATATTCACTTAGACACCTAATTTCCCCTGCTTTCAAGGGGAGTTAGAAGTCTATCCTGCCTTAATATTCTTGAATATCCTACTAAAGGCTGGGGTTTACAGTGGGATCGGATATCTTGATTTCTTCTTTACACTGGGATTGCAGGCAAGACTTTGTATGTCTCATTGACAAGCACCATCAATGAGAGACATCATGTATTGGCATTTTCGTGCTGGAAAACTGCTCTTTAAAGCAATGTTTTCTAGAAAAATGATGGAACAAAATTTTTTCATTTATTAAAAAATAATAAATAGAGAGCCACGTTGGGGATAAACATATTTTTCTTTCAACAGTGGCCTTGATTCTTTTTTCTCAAAAAAGAATAAGAAGAGCAATTCCGAACTAACTCGTAGTTATATGAGTGCAGCCTAGTCCCATGCAAGTCATGCAAATACTTTTTTTGGAACAATTGAACTATTTTAGCTTCATAATTTTTAGTCTGAAGGAAGAGACATTTCCATAGATCCTCACTGACAACCTTTTTGTAAACAACAAAGTTGTAACTTATTGTATAGAATATCCTTTTAGTGCTGAAAACAACCTGTCTGTGAGCTTCATTTCTGTTGTGAAAAGTGTTCCATGATCAAGGTCATATCAGCAAAATACTAATTGATACATAAAATCAAAACATCCTGATATATGTTTCTATTCAGTCTGTGAATGCCATCACACACACAATTCCAAAGTAGTATTTAAACAAAAAGTTCAAAGCTGCTTTCAACTTGCTGCAGATTTTACTACATTTTCTTAATAAACCCTCTTCATCTGCTACTGGTGAAATGTAAGCTTTCAAGCAATGTAAACCTAGCAAAAAGCTTTATGTTGGTTTTTTTCCCCTAAATTCCTTCTTTCCTTACCAGCACTGCTATTATCACATGGTGTGTTCCACATGATAAGCCATTCATTAAAGCAACACCTACTGTTTTTTTCCTCCTCAGTACCAGCTAGAACATGATCTATCTCTGCAGGAAGACATTGGACCTCTGACCTCTTTTGTAGCTATTCCAGGCAAATATAATAAACAGGGTTCACTGAGTTTGTGTAAATCTCTGATTATGTTTACTCTGAGAACCAAGTGTTCATCTCAGGCAGAAAAATTAAGGCTGATTTTCAAATATTATGTACAAACTCTTGCTACTAAGCATTCCATAATGAGCACTTTGGCAATTTAAAGCAAATTAGGGTTCCCACTAGGCAGAGAAGATATACAGTACAGTCAAGTAAAGATTGTACGTTGTTTGATGAAAAATAGGCATGCAGAAAAACACAATGCAGACTTCTGGCTCCCGATGAATTAGGAGATACCATGCTGCATTACTGAAACCCAACATCTTTCCTCACTTGCAACAACATTAGTTTTGTTTTGCTGATGATTTTGACTGTAGTTTGAGCAGACATTACCCCAGCCAGCCACCCATTGTGACAATGTATGCTCTTCTGCTGCTGTCACTCATGGTAAGCTGTGGATGCTGTAATGCAGGACGTCATTAAGCTCCGTACAACCTCCGTGATTGCCAAGTTCATCTTGGCTTGATAAGCTGGCCCTGACCTCTCCAAGCCTGCGCAGGTGGGGCCTTCTCTTAAGTCCATTTTATAAGTATATTGAGCCTTTACTAGCTCAAGCATTCCTCCTTTTTCATTTCATTCTTCGCTGTTTGGGTAGTAGGAGTATGTCTACTGACTACAGAGTAATTATGCTGCTTTACAGGAGGAAATGGTCTACAGCTGTTCTCTATTGAAGATGGGGTTAAAAAAAGAACAAAACAATACAACACAGAAAAGAAAAAAATAAAGCAAAAAATGAACAGAGTACCACCTGAAGTGCATTAAGTAGGTCTCTTGAAGAAACCAATGGACCTAGTTTTGCTCTCATTCTGAGCACTGAAGTTAAAGATGGCCAGACTTCTCTTGCTGGTTAGTTTTGATTAAGAAAATGCTGTTCTTAAAATTCAGTGAAGATGAATGTGAATGTGATGGAGGAAAAAAAAAAAAACATTCGATCTTTTGCTGAGGAAAACTAATTTTGGAGAAAATCTGAAAGTTCTATTGGAGTGGTGAACTTTACGTTCCTCCCTTAGGCCGTGGGTTGCTGTTTAACTTGAATAGGATGCACAGAAGTACCAATACCTGACACTGTGCCAAAATACCATCTTTAGTATCTGACCTTTACTTTCATTTGCCCTGAAAACTGCTCCTCAAAGGTGAGTGGAACTGGATGTTAGCAGTTTTCTTTCTGTTTCTGAAATTTTAGTTTAGTTTGATTTCATTTCTCCAGTGGCCTTCCTTTAAGGGTGACTAAGCAAACAGAATACGAAACTTAATGTGATTCATTGTTTTCCTCTTCCCACTGGGGTTCCTGTGTAGTATTACTGATTTGAAGTTTGAAGGGGATTTTATTAAATTTACTTCAGAAAAGCAGAACTTGTGAGTTTAGCACCTGAGCAGAAAAGAAAAAAGAAAGAAAAAAAAAAAAAGAAAAATAAAGCAGTGTATTGATTTATTTTCCTTGGTTTTCAAGAGGAATTAGAAAGATGTGGGTGTTTAGGTTTGTTGTGCTGTGGACAGCCAGAGGATAAGAAACTGAGACAGACATATATACACACATTAGTTTTGTGTTGCATACAGGTGAATTATCTGCTTCTCCATAGTAAGAACATGAAACATTTCTGTGTCTCTTGAAAAAGTAAAGTACCAGGGCAACAGAAATGAGTTATTATTATCACATGAAGTCATTTCATAAGGGTTTGTATTTTTTTTTATTTTTGCATCGTACAGCTAAGACTTTTGAAATTTCTACAGAACATTACTTGGAAAAGAAGATGAATTAATTATTCATTGCAGAGTTAGTACCAGAGTCTTCTTCTCTTCCCTTTATTTATTTATATAGGGATTTTATTTGGTAGAGGGGTAAGCCCCATAATGGTGAGGCATTATTTTGTGTGAATATGAGTGGGAGACTCTGAATCATTACTAATTGCAAATTGATCAGTTGCTTCTTTTTGTTAATGAATTATTCATGAACAGATCCAAACTTCTGTGAATATATTCAGTATTCACCTAACAGTTGGGATGAACAATTTTCAGAAACTAGTGATTGACAGTGAACCTTCTGGTACACTATTTAAACAATATTGATTCATGGGCATGCTAATACATTTGTCTTTATTGTAAAATTCTACCAAAACCTATCAGCTGGCAAACACACAAAACAGCTACTTGTGTGACCCTCATGAATAAAACAAAATATACTTTTAAAAAATAGGTCCTTTATGTTAAAGTTCATAAAAAGTAATACAAATTATAAAAATAATAGCTAGTTGAGTGACACCTCACAGGCAAGGAAGGTGTGCCATGCTCTGGGTGGCAGAATCACCCTCTCATTTCTTCCTGCACAACAGGAGCTGCCTGGTTTCTGCTTTCAGGCTTTCCAGATATGTGTGGATTTTACAGACTCGTGGCCTTTTATTAGGAAATGCCAAATCAATGAGAACTCACTAACTTACTGCAGGAATGAAACACGGGCTCAAAAATTTATGCCTGGCGAATCGCAGTCCTCTTGCTTGGCAACACCTTCACGCTCTTGTGTTGCCTGCAGGCATGCTGCAATTGATGTCAGAGCTACGGAACTGGAAATGTTTAAAGAAATTGTGCATGTCAAGGCGAGAGGAAGGTTAGCACGGGCAGACTGCACAGGAATAGGTCAGCTCTTTGCAAGAAAGGAAGATAAAGCCTTATTCCTGTAGCATCCATGTAGCTCTCATAACTGCCTAAGGGCCCTCGAGATATTAGTTAAGGTCTAGGAAGATTGTACCTGTATAAGAATATAGACTATGGCTTGGACAACATGCTCCAAATGCTATTGAATAGATGAAGTACCATGTGCTAGTGCAACACAGTGGGAAATCTGTTCCCTCCCTGCCTGGGGGAATTAATTGCTGTGCACATAACTTTAAACCTAGTTTTTGTTTCCCAGATAATTACAGAAATAATGAATACTGATTAATAATGTTGATTGGATAGGATGTTCTACCTCCATCGTACAAATTAGGAAGATATTATAGTGAAAACAGAGCGATGGTTTGAGGCAATATGCTTATGAATATCTGACTTCTATTTTTGTTTATTAATCATACAGTGCTCTTCTGTCTCCTTGCTATTGGAGACTTAATTCACTCTCTGTAGTGCAATTGACATCTGATGGAGGGAGATGCTTGGGAAACTTCGATAGAACAGTCAAAGCCTATAAAAGGCCAGTGTCTCCAGCATGGAAAATGTGTTGACCACCAGCTTGGACATTGCTGTGAAGTCTTTGCTATCCAAAAATTTCAAGGTAGAAGTGCAGGAAGGGAGCCACAGCCAAGGATCCTGGAGAAATGTCCTGTGAGCATGAGCACTTCTACACACAAGATACTGTTTTCCACAACTTGTCTAGATTCTCCTTCAGTCATACAAAAGGAAAATGTGCACAAAAGTTATTTCACTCATTCTCTTGCTTTCAGCAAGTAACTGATTCTGAAACTCTGAATGTTTTGGACTTTTTTTTTTCAGTTAACTGAAAATAGGCTGGGCTTGCCAGATAAAGAGGGCAAACCATTAGACACACCTAGAAAATACTGCATTCCCCATAAAATCTGTAACCTGAGCAAAGTATTTAAAGCAGAGAGATGGAAAAGATGAAATCACACAAGAGCTTGTAGAAGATGTAGGGCTGCCAACCTGTCAGTTCTGGGGAAGCAGAGAGCTCCAGCCATGCTCTAAGGAGAACTCCATGGTGGGGTCACCAAAGTCCTGACCAACCCATGGTGAAGCGAGGGCTGACCACAAAACAGCAGGTACAGCTAAGTATGAGTAAGGGCAACACTTAGACTTGGTCACTCCAGGTGGTTCTCTGGGACATCATCCACCACAACAGAAGGATCATGGCATTCCCTTTCTTTGGGATACACAGTGCTCTTAATATTTTGAGGTGCAAATATAGGAACCTGATTATAAGCATGTGTGGGACATGCATGAAAAGCCCATAGACAGTGAAATTGAGATCAGGGGGCTCTGCTAGAAGATAATTGGCAGCAAAAGATGCATGGTTGAAATTAAGGTCACAGGCAATGAAAAGCACTTTTGTGTACAATAAAATGATTTTTTTTTGGTGGAGCAGAGGAGACTGAAATCCTTGGTGTTTTCCTGAGCTTGACAAAGCCAGGCAAGGAGGCCAGGTGCTCTATAACACAGCTGAGCTCTAGATGTCATGACCTTAAACATTGCAGGGTCTTGGGTGTGCACTTATCTTTGTCTGCTGGTCCCCCGACGTTGGGGTGAGGGTTACTGCATGCCACTGGGGCCAGCAGATCCCAAATCTGCCTTTTTTTCCCCCGACAGTGGCCACCAGAGGAGAAAAAACTATTTTATTAGAATTAAAATAAGCAGTATATATATATTTTTTTCATTCCGTTAAATCCCATTTTCAGTGTTCCACTAATGTCATACGCTAAAGCTGTAGCACCTTTGATCTCATTCTAAGCCTTGAAATAACTGGGAGACATGAGGCAGCACAGCTGTGGTTAAAGTGAGATAGCACGTAGTACCTGTTCTCAGTGCCATAATGCCAACAAAATATGAATGAAAAATCACATCTCCTCCGTTATGATTTGTCAGAAGACTGTGCCCACAGTAAAGCTTTAGCAAAATGTCTTTAATTGTGTTTTGCATTGAGCACTTCTTATTTTGAACCCATATCTTTTCTTCAGCTCTCATTCACCATATATAATCATAATCACCATAATAACAAATACAAATGGAAAATATCTTTGAATAGTAAATTTTAGCCTACTGGGACTGTCAATTGTGGATGGGCTCTTGATTGATCAGAATATTACACAATGGCATGGTGTAATTCTTTAGTGCGATGTTGTAAAATGGAGTATTGCTCCTGTTATTTTATCCAGTTTGCTTTTATATGACAGGGTTTATTGTGCGTTATGTTGTAGCTCATTCCTCTGTTCACAATGCCTACTGATGTGTAATTATGACTTGTCTGAACTGTAAGAAGGAGCAGTAAGTGAAAGAAAATCTGCAAGCACACTTGATTTATGAGCCCTGATACTATATTACAGTCCTAATCTGCCTGCTTAACTTAGCTTCAGGCAAACTTACTGTATAACATGCTTACGATTAGCACTGCAGCAAGTTGTAGAAGATTTACTCTGTTGGAGCTGTGAGACTTTTTTTTTTCCTTTTTAAATGATTTAGTCATTATTTCAGTTACAGGTACGGCAATAAATTATTGCACATATAAAGACTCTGTGTCAAGGAACAGCCATTGCAAAAAAAAAAAGGCTTTTTATACGGTAACAAAGAACAGTGCTTGGAGTGTTTTCCTCATACAAAACATCTTAATGTTATTGGTCATTTTTTTATGATGAAACTTCTTACACATTCTTCTCACATGCATACAATTTGTTTTATTATACTGCAGCTTTTGTGGCTCAGTACAATCTGCTTATTATCAGAACATCCATTTGGATCCAGTGAATCTCATATTTTCAATAGTGCCCCAAAATAGAAATTACTATGGGTGTGCAAATGAAAAGAAGGCCATAAAGCAATGACCTAATGTCAGGAAGAAAAGATGTAAGGAGATTTGCATTTTTTTCTTAATCACCATTCATGAAGACAGATGCATTCGTTGAGTCGCCTTGAGACTATAGCATATTCAGAGCAGCCACTTTTGGTAAACTAGAGGGGAACATTATTACGCCGGTATAATAAGGATCAGTGTTGATCATCCAAGGCCTAGTTTCGGTCTCGCTGCCATCAGTGTGTGGCTTGCCATTTGACTTCCCTGGAATCCATGTTATGTATTAACCATGTCGAAGAAGGAAGGGATCTCAAGCCTAGTCATTGACTTCTTGATAAACAGAACTGCTTTCTGAAGCAAGGCCAGGTGTTTGTGTTAAGATTTTGCTCTTGGTCCCAGAAAATCATGTGTTTTGCTTGGTTTTATTCATGGTACTTGGAAGAAAAGAAAATTTGGAAAAATATCTGTAATTCATGTTGCAGTAAATGAGAACCCTATCATCAGATGAGAAAACATGCAATAAGTATCTGAGATGGATGGAAAAGTAACACAAGCAGTTCTATGGAAAAGGGCTACAGAAAATGATTTATAAGCCTATTTTGCTTTGATTCTCAAGTGCTTATTAAGTCTTTTTCCTTTAAAAGGGACACTGGTTGTTCTAAATACTTTCTCCTTTAAAGATAGGTGCTCACACCTATATAACCGAGTGATTACCAGTGAAAAACAGACTTTCTGGAAAAGACTGAGTGCAAGTTATTTGCTGGCAAGTGCACCATAATGGTCAAGTGAAGAGGTCTCTGGAGGGGGCAACAGCTCTGGAATCATATATGAACAGAGGACAAAAGCATCCTTCAACTATGAACAATAGTATTTCCAAGCTTATAGTGCTCCACTGAGTTTACCATAAACAATGAACTTTTGATGATGTAACAATAAGTCCTCTTAATTTCTTGATTTCTATTACATTTTTTTTAAAAAAAGCTTTTGCTACTTATTTTTAAGTGATTCTCTCCCAAGGAGTTAGCATTTCTGCAGCAAAGCAGGCATCATCCGCAAGTATTTGTTGATGTTATTGACTGAACAAAAGGGTTATGAGGTTGAAGTGTTTTTTTTTCCTAAATGCTGCTGTGCTACCTATAACGTAATTAACTTTACTTTAGCCAGCTGAGTGTACCTGGAAACAAAATATATCATGTGGCAATTAGCTTCCTCCCTTCTGGCTTAGTACACTTAAGTTGTTTATTGAAAAGGTTAAATATTGATTGAAAATGGATAATAGAACCATATTATGGTCGTATGCTAAATGGCAGAAGTTGCCTGTAAAACATTTCCAGTTACCCCTCCGTAATGCAGTTACAGAATGGCAATCTGCTGCTAAGCACCCAGGCAAAAATAAATAAAATGAAAAAAAAAAAGAACAAAAAGGAACAAATATAAATCACCCACTATGCAGCCGCTCTTATCACCATGCTGGATTCACACAAATATGTTTGGAAGTTCAGTCATTAATTATCATGATGTTGAAATAATATAATAAAAATAATAATTGCTTGTGAAGTGATCTGTTGACTCCCTCCTGTTTCAGCGGAGGCTCCTCTCTGTCTCTCTGCCTTCCCCTCGTGCCATGTGAAGCCACATAGACACAGTATCAAGTGATCACATAGCATGAACTACAGCCCCGGGCAAAGCTTGTTATTTTACTTGAAACGGTGATGCATTTAGGACCCAGGAACTGTCAATAATTTTTTCTGACTTCCAGGGGATAAAAATCCCAATTACAGCAACTTTCCCGCGAAGCTATATAGTGGTAGTGCCACGTATTAATATTACGATTCAGCCTTAATATCTATCAGCTCGGTTTTATCAGTAGTTCCAACCAAAGCTGCAGGAATCCATGAGGTTAAGCTGATTTAGTCTAATTGTTGCCTGTTTTGAAAAGTGGAAAGTGCGTTTTTTTCCCAAAAGCCTGGTTGGAGTTGGGTCTGGAGACAATAATGCGATGTAGCTTGGCACACGCCAGCCAGTTGACTTTGGTAATGTGCGTTCAAGGACATTTGGCTCTTCATTCCCCCCTTGTTTTGCCTATAAAACACCGTGTTGGCTTTTCAAGATGTGAGAGCAAGGAGCTTTGTCTGGAGGAAGATGCGGAGCAAGTAGTTGGCAGCATCAGCCTTTGGCTTGTACAAGATGGGAGAGCAACCCAAGGGCATGGAGAGCAGGGCAGAAAATAATCCTGGTGCGTATGTTCTCCCAAGACATGGGAAATCATGCAGGTGACTAGAAAAATACACAGATAAAATTCATCTTGCAGGATGTATCCTCAGCAAAGAGGGAGCAGGGGCCTTGCAGAGGCTTAGCATCTGCGTGGAATTCAAGAAGCTCCACCTTTGGGGTGGAAATCCTTGGAGATGGTATCTGCAGAACACTTTGCCATCCCCCAAACCCTTCATTCCTCACCTGCACCGAGCTTTCTTCCCTTCCCTCACCTCACAGCAGCAACCTGTGCTAGTGTTATTCCTGGTTCGCTCCCACCACGCGTTCCCATCTGTCCTGCTTCTGGGACGTGAGAAAGCGATGATATAAGTGGAGTTAATGCCGAGGTGGTATCGAGGCACCGGAGACACTGCCTCCCACTCGCTTTTCCCCTCTTCAGCCTGCAAACCCCACTCTGACTCACATCCCTCTCTATCAGAGGATATACTCCCTTTTTTCGACCTTTCACAGCAAAAGGGGACTCTGGTAAAATTACATTTTTTAGCAACCCAGCACTGCTGCATCCTTTTGGAAAGGACAGATGCATAAAGCAGACCCTAGGAGACAAAGCTGGCAAATGTGTTTATTATTGACAGAGCAGGAGCTGTCACACAGGATGATGGAAAGTTGGAGAGCCGGAGGTTTCTCTCCCTGGTTAGCAGTTCAGAGCTTTGTCACTCTAGGTCAGAGTGTAGAGAGATGTAAAAGGAGCATTTTCCCGGCCATGGAGGTTGGTCCGCAGCAGCAGCAATGCAGGGCTACATCTGTGCTCCTGCTCTTGCTAGATTCATAAGAAAATCCAGGACTGGAATTACTATAGAGATGTTTTCTTCATGAGACAGTGCTCTGAAAGGAAAGTTCTCATTTCTCAGTCAGGGACTTCCAGCTATAAATATTAAACATCAAACTGTACTGTGTTTCTTTCATTTTAATAATTATTGCTATAGCTGCAAAGGTCTGAGATTGTAAAGGAAGAAACTTTATAGGCAGAAGCAATGCCTCAGCATCGCATTTGCCTATGCATTGCTTTGCAGCTCTATTTTACCATGAGGTTTTACTTGTGCTTCCCTAATTCTGCCTTTGAATCCGATTAACATGATGCAGTAGGATTATATACTCCATGCTATTGGAGCGGCATCAGCTGTTCATTTAGCTTGGTGGCAGTGGGTATTGTGTGTTTACAAAAGGTGAGCAAATTGTACGCTCTAATTATTGCACCTTTGGAGGCAAGATTGAAGTGGCTTGTCTTATTCTTTATTTTTCTTTTCTCTGCAGTTCAAAATCAGACTTTAATAGAAATAATCAGACATCTCTGCTAGTGTTGCTTAAAAATATCTGGGCAATGTGAGGGACATACAAAAATGCACTGACTGTACAGTCAGGTGCTGAAATCCTAATATAAATAGGATGAGACAAGAAAACATGTAAGATGCATAAAATTCGGTATACGGCTTGAGGTTTTTGTTTGTTCAGGAAATTATTTCAGACATTTTTTTTACCTATTGTGAAAGCTTGGCATTTGAAGAGATATTTAGTTCTGTGCATTTTAATTTTTCACAAGAAACATAACTGCTTTGGAAATATTAGAATTGCTGTGTATTTTATATTTTATATGACTGTAAAAGAGGTGTCTTCACTGTGGTTAATTATTAATCTTTCCTTGTGTATAACAGCATTATCTTTAAAGAAAAAGAAAAGAAGAAGAGGAAAGAAAAGAAAAGGGAATGGCATGTTTTTCTATGTTATCTCCTTGCTTGGTTGATTTTGGTAATGAGGATCCAAAATGAACCTTTTGCAATTTATACACTACCGTGCCTGCACCTCCACGCTGCATTGCCAGGGCTTTCCTCCATCAAAACGCAGAGCCAGGCAGACATGTAGGCCCAGGGTGCTCTGGTCCTGATGTGAAGACCAGGAGAAGACCAGGACATCTCAGGAAAGGCATCCTCTCCTACAGAAATTTGTTTCTTCCAAGTGAACCAACCTGGAAATGCAAAATATAGGTCATGGTCCAATGGCAGAGTGGTGGAGCTTAGGCTGTACTGAGAGGACAATGACATTCCATATTATTGTGGGATATTGCTATTAATGTGTTGCAGAGGTTTGCACCTGCCTTTTTAGGAAGACAGGTCTTCCTTGCACCAAGGCCAGATCTTGGCAATCTGTTCTCTTTCAGGCACTTGGCCTTTTCCTGACATTTATAGACCTATGCTCACTGGCGTGAACAGAGACCTGGATCATCCTCTGCCCCCTCCCAAAACAGCATCCGAGGTCATTCAATTTATAATTAATGGGATGGCACTTGTGGACAGCGGTTCCAACACAGGGGTCTTAGCAGGTTGCCCTTACAGACTGCAGTGCAACAAGACACATTTCTATCTGATTTGTACTTAAAAGTCAGATATTTTTTTCTGGATAAACTTCAGAAATGCTCTTCAATTCCCAGTGAGGCAAGCAGTTCAATTTTCTGCAATATTAGCAGGGGTAACTAATGATGGCTAATTTTTGCCTGTAGTATTTCCCTCAATCTGCTTGTGCACTTTCAGCTACTGTGGCAGCAGCAGCATTTGTACATTTTCTGGTCACTAAACACTCAAGTACAATTGTAAGTGATCAGTTTACAGTTGGCCAACAAAAGAGCTGCGGGAATGTCTAAAAGAAAAAGAGATGGGAATAAATACGTGCGGGTAGAGCCTGTATTATGTAGGCAAGAACACAGTTCCCACAAGGGAAGAGGACCTAGTGCAACTTAAATCTATTTTAGAAAGCAGAATTTATTCTGAAAATCATGGTCATATATTTATTCTATAAATATATTTATACCCCCACGTAAGGGTCTGGTATAAACCCAAAGCATACATTTTATTTTAAAAGTGCATTACTGTGTTTCTTCATGCTCAAGGTAAATTCTCCTCTTCACGATTTTTGTCTCTTTTTTTTTTTTTAGTATTTTTCAAAATACATTCAATATGTAGGCTTGAGAGAGAGCCTGGCTTAAGTTACACTTCAAAATATCCCTCTTATTAACATATTTGAGAGCTGTCTAGTTCAAAGGGATTATTTTAGATGGGAAGATAATATTTTCATAATGTATTATAAAAATACACAAGTGTAAAATGGAACTGGAGTCTTTTCTCTGGCAATACCTCTAGAGTGGGCGACTTCAATTTAATTTGTTAATCTTCATAGCTCATGACTATTCGGAACACCCGAACATAAATGGCAAAGAAATATTTAAAAGAAGGGGCAGCTCACTTGGGCCCTTATTAATTATAATTTCCCAGTGAAATTTAATTATTGCCTAGCATTTTGGATGGTGTTGTTTATGACAGAGTGACAGGAATAGTTCAAATTAAATCAGGACTCAATGGAGACAGTTCAACAGCTCGTGTCTCAAGGAAGCTTTCGTTCGAAATCTCACATCTTGCAAAAGATATTTTTCCCCCTTTTTTTCTATTTTTTTCCCCCTTGAAGAGGTGTCATCGTTCGTGACACTGCTCTGCAGACATAATGCCAGAGAAGCAGGGGAATGTGTCGTGGGATTTGCATGTTTTATACTAGAAATCGACTGAAATGCAGGGAAACCTGCACAGCTCCGTGCATCAATCGGAGCAAATCAGCACGCACCAAAAGGGAAATCCGTCACATTAAGTATCAAAATATTAAAGGCTAAATTAGGGCTTTTGCAGCAAGAGCCTCCCGGGGCAGACACGGGGCTGCAGCGCCTCCGGGCACTGGGAATGCACTTGGAGTGGCGGCTCTCCAGTGTGGAGATGCTGGCTGGGATGCTCAGTACCACCTCGCAGTGCCAGCAGGATGTGTCCCCATAGTATTTCATCCTGCTACTATAGCCAGGGGGAGTGATTTAAATGTCAGTCGTTATTATCCCTTTTTGCAGGGATATATGGGGAATATTACTCTTCCCTTGCCGCTTTCCCTGTCTCTGGGCGTTAACGCGAGCAGGAAAATGCGCTTGTGCCCTGCTCTTCATGAATGACTTCCCTGGGGCTGGAAAGGACTCAGATGTCAGATGTCTCCTGCCACCTCCTGCCTTGGATGAGTGCAGTGAAGATGTGGATCCATGAGAGAATTCCTGCTGTCACTGGTCATTGGTCATTGGAGGAGAAAAGTCCTTGGTCCAAGACCAAGACTTCTGCTGATGAAGGCAGTAAAAGGGGACTGCAGCATGTCTAGTGATGTTGTCTTATCAGGATGGGTCTTATCTGGTCTCCATCCCTAACGCTTGATGCTGTTGACTTGGTTCTACTGCCTAGACTGCAGGCCAGGATGGACGTTCAACAGTTTGGATCTCTGTTTATGAGGGATACTGGAAAGAAAGCATTGGCAGGTTCAAGTTACAGGTAAGGAAGAGAAGCAGCAGGAGATGATAGATGACATTATAAACATTAGGAAGATCAATCAAATGTCTTTGAGAGCTCTGTCAAGTATATGCCAACCACTGTATAAAGCTGTTCAAGTGGAGATGAACCCAGTTATCCTAACTCAAAATATTTTAACTCATTCTTATATTTTTTTTCAGCCATGGCTCTCAGAAATGTCTGAATATTGTATTGGTGCCAGTTCCATGTAAATCACTAAATCCTAATCTATGTCTCAGTCAATGCTGGGTTACAATATTGTGTTTCAACACTTATTTAGTTTGGAGAAAGGCTCAGAAGTGCTCATCTAGAACCTGGAAACCCATCAGAATTTTTAGAAGAGTAGGTTTTCCTTTTCTATTTTCAGTGTTTCATCATATTTCAGAGAGGAATGGGGTTTTTTGTTTGTTTGTTTGTTTCTATATTTTATCCTTTCAAATTCTTGGTGAGGTGGGCAATAAGGAGTTACCAAAAAGAAAAGAAAAAAAAAGCATGAAAATATCAGAAAACCTCAGTCTAGCTGGATTCTAGAAATGGCTGAAGTTCAAGAGACTTCCTGTGTTTTACAGCTTGGCTGACAATTTTAGCTCCACACTGAGGCAGATGAGAGCATTTGCCCATAAATTCATCACTGTGATGAACTTGGGAATTCCTTGGCGGAGAGGTTGGAGCCTGGGTGAGGGAAAACCTTGCACAGATTCAACACACATTTCTTTCTCTGTGTCCAAATGGAAAAGCAGGTATATTTTGCATGGTGAAGTAAAAGAGCATCTGCTCCCTAATTTCCTCTTCCTCCAAGGACAGAAAGAGGCTGATCCCATGAAGACCTTGCCACCAACAAAGGTCTACTCATCTCTGCACATGGGCATTGGTGCTAAATCTTGAAATAGACTCAAACCTGAGATTTCCAATTTCCCTGGGCTAAGAGGCTACCATAATAAAATATATATAATGGATAGATTTATTCAACAAAAATTAATTACAAACAAATCCTTTTTTAAAAAAAGAAAAATATTTAAAACAATATTAAGTCACCGTTTATCCACTTCATAGTGATACATCAGCATTTCCAAATCAGGTAAACATCAAGTATGATATACTGTATGTAAACAGATTGACAATTAGAATAAAGGGAAATTTTAATATTTGGTGACCTTACAAATGAGGCCATTAATATTTTTCATGGTTTCTCCTACTAAAAGTGTGGTAAATTTGCCTTTTAAAAATTAAAGTAAAATTGAGGTCTATCTTTCCATCGGGGTAGATATAAAGAGAGATCTTTATTTCGGTGTTTCTTTCAGTAGTCTTTAGAAATTTGAAACCCAGTCATTAAAAATCTGTTTATTTTTTTTAATCTAGTCTCTATTGTCATTCTAAGCTTGATGGTTGATTCACATATAAACTCTTTCTGCTATTTTCAAAGAAGTCACTCATGATCTGCCCCCTAGGGAAAATGCTCATAAGCTATTTAGTAAAATACTAGTTTATATTCAGCCTATTTTTCCACATCAGGAAAAAAAAAAGACTGTTATGATCACATTGAGCTCTATTACATAAGTGATATATAGGGAAAAGAAAAATTCAAACTTTTAAAATATAAAACATAGAAGATAATTAAAAATGTAAAAATATATGATGTGAAGTGCATTTTCAATTTTTTTTTAATATCTAAATTGAAGCAGCATCCTGAAATTAAAAAATACTTCTTTGATCTTCAACTACATATTGGTGGTGATGTCTGGATATTTTCCTTTAACAGAATATAACTTCATTGTGGGGTGGGAGAAGACAAAATGAGGCAGAGAGAACCAACAGGAATATATCCTTGTATAGAATTTCCTAGAGATTTGATTGCATTGTACTCTGCTTTTGGATCGAATTTAAGCATAGTATATAATACAAAGGCTTAGTTTAAAAGTGAATATCGTGAAAAGATGATATTTTGGTTCTAATGGCTGCTCTGAAATCAGGAATTCTGATGACTATGAGAAAATATGAGATTTCATCTAATGGGTACTTTGTTTTATCAATGATCTCAGCCAAATGGCCTGGGATTTTCCTAAAGCTAAATGCTTTTTCAGAGAGACAGACAGTGATTTTCCAAACTGTGTCATGTCCAAATATCTTTAAGCAGCAAAACTACACAAATTTAAAGCAAAATGAGCCTCTTCCTTTCTTAATTGTATTTTTGGGAGGTTGAGGGAGTAAAGAAGGAGCTTTAGGAAAAAAAAAAAGATCCTAAAGGGTGAAGAACTTATCTTGCCTATTAAATCCAGGCTGCAAATACATTTACATTGACTTTTAGTTTGAAAGTAATCTGGCATATAGAAACCAATAAATGTTAGGTTTCCAGTGGCTTCCACCTGTTAAGGAGTTGCAAGACAGCAGTACCCTTTTTAAAGCCATTAATAATGCAGAAGGTCAATATCTGAACAGATATATTGAATTACACACTGTATCATTATAATTGCCAGAGTTTTTGTATTGCAGGTGATTTTTCTGCCTTTTGACCCTGCTAAGCTAATTACAATACATAGTTTATATTTTAATAATGTTAGGAATAAGAATATACTTTACAAATGTGCAGGTGGTAAGATTCCTTAGAACAGATAAAAGGACAGAATCCACCACAGGAAAATATATATTGATCTTTGTTAAGTCTGCAGCTCCATTCTCCCACCTAAACAAGCCCTAACCCCAGAAAACAAACAAACAAAAAACCCTAAACCCAAGGGGTTTGTTGAACATAACAGCATTATTTTTTCAGATAATTTCCAATTTATGTTACTGATGGGAGATGACAAAAAGTTAATATTTGCACTCTGCAATTATCCACAATATTTTGATATTGAGATCATCACATGATACAGTTACTGCAGGAAAAAAAAAAAAGCAGTCAGTAATTCAGTGAAGAATATACTACTATCAAAATACAATGCCAATATATGAAATCTAGCATCAATGTCCCCCTCTGATGCATTTTACCTTTGCCTAAAGTGAAATTAGGTCAAACTCAGCCACAAAGCATACAGTCATAGGCAGCACATTGCAAGTGTGCTAGATTTTTGAAATCACTGCTGGATCTTTGGGTCATTTGCAGCTTCATCAGTGTTCACTGAGACCTTAAAGCACACCTATTGTAAAGTTTCAATCCAAAACTCACTGTCTTCAGTGGTTAATTGAGTCAGAACTGAAATGCAGAATGCATGAAGTTTACTTATTTATACCAATAAGGACTTACCTAATAGCCTTCAAAATAACAAAGACATACAAAACTTGAAATTTAGGAAATAAATCAAAGATTAAATTCTCTTCCTTTCTTTTATTCAAAGCTGTAAGTTTAGTACAAATGTTCCTTAAAATTAACTCACTTTTCTGTTCAACTAATTTATTGATTCTTGTCCAACAAAGGAAATTTCCATCGTTCAAACATCTTTCAAGGAAAATCCCTTTTATTTAAATATAGGAATCACAGTTGCAAAACAAGATATTTTTCCTCAGTAATCTCTGAGCCAAAAAGTCCTTATTTTAGGTCAATCTACCTTGGAATAGAGGACTACTTTCCCCAAACTAGTTTGTCTCCTATCCAGGAACAGACTGAATTTTCCTTTGGAAATAACTCCCCAATTAAAGAGGTAACAAAAAAATTCTGTTGTTGTTATTATTATTATTCATGATATAAATAGTAAGAATAATAAGCATCAATTCTGATTTTACTAAATAGAAGAACATTAGATCTAAAAATATATATGGGCATCTCCTTTCAGTAACTCTGAAATGCACAGAGAGTTGGCAATAGAAAGGTGAGGTGGGACGCCGCACATTTATATAACTTTTTATGTAACTTACATATATGAACTACAAAGTGTATTAAAGGCATGCTCTTTTCAAGAGGCTGGATACAAGAAATATCCTCATTTCTCTTGGTCTGACACGATTTGTACATGTGGCATAAGAAGTCAAGCCCATGGTTTTCCCCAAGCGACCAGCTCAAGTCCAGTATGTGACGCTGTCTCACATTCTTCCCAACATTCAGATACTGCCAAAAATATCATGTTCGGCTTTGCTCAAAGCTGCGCAGGCACAAAAATGTTTATTGTACAACGTTTGTGTTCAGAGAGGAATGCTGGACTCCAGGAGAGGCTGATTTTATACTTTATACTTTGCTGTCAAAGATTATGCAGCGTCTCACAGAGCATGAGCTGAGCTGCTTTGGAGAAATCTTTTCTTTCCATTTTTATTTGATGTTTGCTTAGTTTTGTTTGTTTGCTTGATTTTATGACTGTCAGTGTGATTTCTGGTGACTCTATGACTCAGAGAGGCTAGAAATAGAAGTCAGAGACTTTAAACTATAGGTCAGCAGTTTTGCTCTGGTGCAGTATAGAGGGACCTACATAAAATCCCCCACTGAGCTCACACTGGTCCCACTTGGCAAGCATGTATACTACAAATTGCTACAAATTGTAGTCTTAAAATGGGTGATAAATTGGAACGGGGGCAGAAGGGAGCTCCATGGTGGAGCTGCCCCTGCTAAAAGCTGCTTTTGCGGGACACAGGTTTCTCCTGGATTCAGGACTATTGTGAGCTGGCTGCTTCTGAGATGTCTTTTCCTCACCATTCCTGGTGCTTGAAGGCTAGTCAGAAAATTCTGTGTAGTACTGCAGTCTGCCCAGCACTTCCTCCAATCACTAATTCCATGTATTTGAATGCTAATCTGTAGGAACACACTGCTCTCCCAACCACACAAACTTGGTTGGTAGCAAGTCTTTTTTCTGCCCAGTGAGCCCCATTACATCGCATTCCCCCATGGGAATAGGGGTAATAGGAAATAGGAAAAATACCTGGTTCAAAGAGACAGAGGTGCTAAAGGACAAAGGCTTGGGCAGCCCTGTGCATTGCTGGATTCTTGTATTTTTCTCCTGTTTTGAGCAGCTCACTGGGCTCTCCAGCAGTGTGGATTGGATGAAAAAAAGCCACATGCCTGGCAAAGGACAGAATGCAGAAATAATTGACTTCCATGGATTATTAAAATATTTCGTAGCTACTGCAAAGGGAGGTGTTCTTGCTGCAGATGAGCCATGCTGGTTTGCATCGCCTGAAAATCTTGCCTGAAGCAGTCAGATCATGGATAACTCTCCACTCCATCACAACTCTGAAATCTACCCCCAAAAAACAGCTTTTTAAAACTATTATTATTATAACTGTCAAAATTGGAATCCACTGAGGCAGCAAAATGCATTAATGCCACATTGCATTTGCCCTGTCCCCTGAGCCTCCCTCCCTCCCTTCGGTTCGGGCTACAGTTGGATTCAGGTTGTTAAAAGAGATCCTATTTCATACATTCATACGTTCTCTCACTGAATCTTATGTTCTTAGAGCATTAATCTGCAGGATTGTCCCCAGAGTCCGTTTTAGATGGGCGCAGAAATTTAGTTCAGGTAATTATCCTTTCTTTCCCAGTGAATTAAGAAACCTCCAATTCCTGCTTATCTGCGGTAAGTGTAGATTTTCCTCCTTAATGCTTGTCACCTGTGAGACAAGTCACACAGGTAAATCTGAAACTGTGCCTTTGTGCCCCTTCTAAAGTGGATTTTGGATGTCTCCGTGGAGTAATACTCCGAGGATGTTATAGTTCAGAGAAAATGGTAATGTCTGTGTGTAAAACGTGAATTACTTTAATAGGCTTTGGCAGCACAACTCTCAACAAGACGATCCGCCCCTGCTAATCTAGCGTGCACGGTTTCTCTCTCCCCTTTCTATTTTTTTTTAAGTCTGAATATGATTTCTATAAGCTGCAATTTATAATGCTAACAGTTTTACCTTCATTAAGGAGGGGAAGAAAGCATCTATCCGACTGTATTAAGCTGCTAAAGAATATCTTACAGTTAAATTCTGATTTAGAGATAGTTACCATACATCTGCTTTGCATATCTTTGCCCTTTAACAACATATTTGTGATATAGAGCACACAGCTTGCATAGTAGCTGGTAAGTCTCCTATCCATGGGGTTTGAGCTCTGTGGATGCACAAAATGACATTTCTTTCTTTGCTTCCTTTTAGGTATTTTGAGAAAGTTTTGTTCAAATGTAAATCAGTCCAGCCCACAAGGACATACTGGCTTTACTGCTTAAAGACTACCTTATTGCACTAGTAATGGCCTAGTAAGGAAGGAACACATGAAGAAGGATGCAAAAAAGGTGCATTTGAGAATTTTTCCCCACATACGCATCAAACACAAGAGTGATTTGTAAAAAGAAAATTACAGGTATCACTCATTTTACAACTATTCCCCAGCTCAAATTAAAGCTTAAGCAGCTATATATTTATCAATTAGCATTATTTCGCTATCCCTGTCTGACTCTCTATTGTTGTAACTCCATCAAACAGTCATTTGCTTTTTTATGGTAATAATCCCTTCAAATTCACTCCTTTCATCTGGATCCCTGTATGTTATTTGTTGTTCTGCTAAATCCCTATTACAGAGGCCTAGGAGTTCCAAAGGCCTGATGAATAATTAGAAATGTTTTATCCCTAAGCTTCAAAAGGGTGCTAGAAATAATTATAAGCAAACATTTTATGTAGCATTCTATATCAATGCAATCCCGGATTTATGTTGTTTGTACTTTAGATAGCGAGGGAGAGAGGGAGATGTTGGTTACAAGCGCCGTCAGCATGAAGAGGACATACGCTCAAGCTGCTGCAGCTTTTTTCTTCTTTCTTCCTGCTTCCTCCTGGCAGTGGGATGTTCAGCAGATTTCCCTTCACCAGAGATCTCAAAAGGGGATAGTAAAGTATTGATCAAACCAGAGGAGCTTCATCACCCCATCAACAACCTCTACCAAGCTCTCCTGCCCACCATGCAGCTTCCAAGCCTGCATTGCATGGGAATAACGCCTGACCAGAATGGAGAAGACGGCTCAAGTTGTATGAATGGAAAGTTTCTTATTGAGTCAAGATCAACTCTGTCAGTTCAGTTTCATTCCCAAGGAAATTTTGGGAGCTGTTGCCGTTACAGACGTCCTTTAGTGGAATAGGCTCACAATACAAAGTTTTTACACATACGGCAAGGAGAGAGATCTGTGTCTTGAAAGCCTACAAAACTAATTGGAAGACACCCAATGTCATTACATTTGACAGCATTTTGAGAAATACCCAATCACTTTGTCATCAATTTTCAATTTTGTCAAAAGAAAGTAGTTTTTCATTGGCAAACAACCTGCTGTCCCCACAGTATTTGTGAAAGTGTCCTGGCAGAGAGTAGTGTCATCTCCAAGAACATTTTTCAGGCTCACTTTCTCTGTAAAACTTTTATCAAGGAGCTTTTAAAAAATCCTTGAAAATTATACTAAGATGAAGGGATTTCATCCTTAAGCTACAAAACATTTAGGACTCAGTACAACAAAGGATTTAAGTGTATATACACATATATATATATAACTTCAAACTTGTGAGCAATCCTGCTGGCTTTCCACTAAAACCAGTACAAGTTGTGGTTATAAGGGGTATTATCTCCTAGCTTCCAAAGAACTGTGAAAGAGGAATGTTGCAAAAGAAGGAAAGGAAAGAAGAAAGGAAGACATATCAGTCAATCAATATGACGAGGACTCATAGGTGAAAAATACATAACCATATGGAGCAGCACCTTTCTACCACTCTGCTACTTCTTATTCTCTGGCTATTTTGTCTGTTTTCCCCCAGCAGTGAGTTCAGTCATCCTTCCTCTTATTTTTGCAGAACAAAAGGCAGGCTGGTGTCTGTTTTGCCAGAGATCCATGCTTTTAATCCATTTCTGTATTTTTATGAGTACATTGCTTTTGCTAGTAGATCTCTAATTTTCTCTTCTTTTTCTGCCTGTATACTATGAAGTGATGGTATGAAGAAAAAAAATGTCAGACGGAAACCAGCCCTTTAGATGCAGTTTTCAGTGGGAAAAGAGTTCTTCCACGGCCATGGAAAGGTCTTTCCATAGGACTGGCATGGTTGACGCATTGCCTGGTTTTGCTGTCCTGTTTGTTTTGGGTTGGAATTTGAAGTGAAGTCACTTACCCAAGTGGCTGTGTTGTTTGTTTTCCTGGACGTGCATGACATCAAGTCTACAGGAAACAACTCGCCATGCTTCATTAGTCCCTTCTTCCTTCCTAGAAGAATCATTTATTCTGGGATCTCCACATAGCTCTTTGTGAAAGGGATGGATACTGCTCCTTTAAACTGAGGTCCAGCCTTGTATCTAGCACTGGGAGAAATCATCTGGGTCACTGACTCCTATACCCTCCGTCAGTAGCTGTTCACTCAAGAAAGGCTCACTGGGTGAATCCTGCTCATGCCACATGTGCCACAGTCTGCCAGACACTGCCTGGGGCCTGCTAGCAACCCTCACATCCACAGCAGGAGAGCAAAAAGTGCGAAGGTAATGTGCTTTTGGCAGCTGCTTGATAAAGCCATTCTCCTTCATGCTTTTGTCTTCTTTTTGAGCAGCAGTGTGGGATTGTGGTGAAGAAGGCCAACAGCATCCTGGGCACCATCAGGCAGAGTATCACCAGCAGGTTATGATCCTTCCCCTCTGCTCACCACCAGAGGGGCCACATCTGGAAAAATCCTTTTTCACTGTGAGAATAGTCAGACTCTGGAACAAGGTTGTCTAGTATTGGTTGTGGAGCCCCCATCTTCAGAGAGACTCACAATCTGACAGGACATCGTCCTAAGAAACCTGCTGTAGCTGACCTAGAGGGGAGTTGGACCTGATGATCTCCAGAAGTGCATGCCAACCCAAAACACTCCGTGCTTTGGTGGTTCCCTAGTAGCACAGGATGTAAACTATTTTTATTATATTCTTTGATGAAAATAAAGGTGGTTGTCAGTGACAGAGTGCCTGATGCGTTCAAACCATGTGACCAAACCCTGCCGCTACAAGACTCAGCTCTAGTAGTGTAGGAACAGCTCAGGTAGGCATTAACGTCTAGGTGAGGCTAGCTGAGATAACACTGAGTTGAGGCCTGGCAGCACAGTTGTGACTGCTTTGCATTTGGACCCATGCTGGTAGCACTGTGCTGCGGCATGCTGAGTTAACCTGTTGCCCTAGGCCTCATCCAGGTTTGTTTCCCTGCACTGTGCCCCCTCTCAGCATGGATGTGCCCGAAGTATCTGCTTTGCTGAAGAAACCTCTCCAGATAGTGCATGTTTGCTCACTGTGGAGATTTGCAACAGTTTCTGCCCACCAGACAGAATATGGGGTAAAGCAGCAATGAGTTATGGCAAACCCTATCTTCCAATGCAGGCACAAAATGGAAGTCATTTGGACTCCTGCATATTCTCAGAAAGACCAAATGACTTGTCAAAATCACAGATTGCAGCATCTAGAGTAGTTCAGTTGGGATTCAAATCTCCTATGACATTCCCTTTCCAAAAAATAACTAAAAAAAAAAGTTATTTGAAAACATTGCCTATCAAACTATATTTTATGTTCACTGTGAATGCCTATTTGCTTTTTTGATTAATATGCAAATCATGCATGCTTCTAGCTTTTATCACTGCTTAAATACTGTACAGGCATCGTAAATAACTTCCCTATTCAAGTTTTATCTTGTCCACTTTACATTGCATTGCTCTTGTACAGGAAATGGACTGTATTTAATATTGATGGCTCTGTATGTGTCATTTAATCGTCCCTATTGATTGGATTTCATCAGAGTGTGGGGCTTGGACAGAAGCTTTGATTATACTGTAAGGATTCTTTGCAGTTTTCTGTTACTCAACACCATATCAATGCACCTTCTGGTGTGATATCACTTTCACAATCAATACCTGGAAAAAAAAATAAAAAAAGAAGCCTCCAGGAAAGGAAAGAAAAAAAGCTGAATTGGCCTCTAATTCCCTTTTTGCACATAGATTAAACCGCTCCAATTTAAAAAGTGTTTATTGTGTGGTTTAACACTAGACTGGAGGCGGAGGGGGAGAAATGTGAAAGAGTCTCCATGGGTTGTTTGTTTAATTTCTACATCATTTTTTATTTATAAGCATCAACTCTTCTTTTGAGTGTCCCTCGCTGACATGTGATAGTGGGTAATTTTTAACAGATACATTTCATTGTTTCATTTGGCTCTTTCTCCTCATTTAATAACAGCACTGTAAACACATTATTTGGATAAATGGAGACCCGAAGAGGACTTGTTCTTGTCAAAATCCTTATGGCTTAGAACGTGCCATCTCAAAACCTACAAACTGCCCTAATTTAATACTGTTCCACAGCGGCTCCCCCTAATCCTGGTGCTGGTATCACAGGCTGTGTATGCCCATATCTCAGACCCCAAACTATGAAACCGTGATCTCTTAAAGAGTATTATTATGCAACAGATGAGTATTTCACAAGGCTGGGGAGAAGGTATCCTCATCTTAGAATCCTCACTGATGCACTTACAAAGTCAGACCCTCAGTGGATGACAGAAAACATCATTTTAAGCTTTATCAAAGCATAAAGTAAATACACAGGTTTTCCAAATGGCTCTTTCTGCCCTAGTTTTGTGCATTCATTGTCCTTTGAGGGAAGGAAATTCGTGGGCAATTTATGCTTTCCACTTAATAATTAAGAATAATGGTAATTAATGCCATGTTTTTTTAGGAGAAGAGACTTAGGACATGTATCAGGAATAGCACATATATTAGGCAAAATGATTTTATTTCCCCCCAAAAAAATGCCTGTGTGTGTGAGTAGGTGTGTTCTAGAAGAATAAGAAACGATAGCCTGGACTTTGAAGCACAGATTAGTGGGTGTGAGAAATGAGATTTCATATTGGTTTAGATTGCAATGCCATTTTTCAACCCCTAGCACACTTTGTTTTCAAGGTTTTTGTGGTCCTTCAGGTTAGCAGTCCATGGCTACTTAAGAATATGTGCTTGAATAACTTCTTAAGAACACGTGCTTCTTTATTTCTCCCCTTGGCAAGATCAGTGTAATTCTATTGACACCACATAGAGCCAGTTCTCACTAGCAGAACTCTAGCTCAGTACAAATCTACCTGTTGTTTGGGAGTACCCAGAATGGTGTGGACTGATTCAAGCACTGGAGCTGCTGGACTTGGAGGAGCTTCAGCCCAGAAAGGAACATTGTGGTATGAGCAAAGCACAGTGCCTGAATAGATGTACTGTATTCATAGAACAAACTGCCTGTAGGCTTTCCTCTTCCCAAAGTCAGAAGTGACTTCTAGATCTGAGTAGATATCTACTATGAATATTCTTTGGAACTTTTAAATTAATCTCCTTGGTCTTCTGTTGCATTTCTCTATCTGAATAGTTGCATGTATATATTTACTGGCAAGATCTGCAGAGAAACAATAGCTTTAACGTAGATGTTGCCAAACGGTAATGAACCTGAGTAATGATTTCATTAACATGAGTATTTGCATGAAAAGACCAATCTGAAGAGTTATACCAGTTAGGGAAAGGAAACATATCATTTAATCTTTGTTTAATTCCATCTGAATGAGGTACCTTGAATTGTAAACACTGAATTTTCTCAGAACATCCTTGGGAACAAATCCCAATAGTTTATTGATAAAAAAGTAGTGAAATAGCATGTCTTGTCAAATGAACAGGAAAATAAATACTTTATTCATCAATTGTTCCCATGAATTTATCCACACTTCTAGAAAAAATATAAGTATTTGCAAGTCCTTTTTCTGACACTTATTTGTCATAGTCCCAGGAAAGGCTTGCAGCCTCCTGAATGAACCAGTGTGGTTCTTCTGACATGGAGGAGCAACGCTCAAAATAAATATTAGCTGGTGGAGCTGGAACTTTCTGTGATGGAAGTTGTGTACAAATGATGCAAATTGCATTAGAGTCATAAAATGTGACATTAAAAGAAGAAGATCATAGGATATGACTTCCTGTCGTGTAAATTCAACTGAAAAATATGTAAGGGTCAAGATTTTGCTTGTTTCTTTTGAGTCTTGTGGAAAGTATCCACATATTTGGATAAATAAAGCTTTCATGACCTTCCCATAGTTATACTATAATATTGTTATAACAGAGCTTCCTTGCCATTTGACATGGAGTACAATAAGTTTCCCAACTTCCCTCTAAATTTATACTTGATCATCTTTATACTGAAGTAAGAAGGTAAAACTTTAAATGGATCATACCCAATAATTAAAACTGAATGTTTCAGGATGAAAATGAAGCAAAGAGAACCGCATTATTGAATTAGAGACATATTTATTTAAATGTTGGCTTAATGCTGGAAGATTCCTGATATAGCTAAAACAACAGTTGCAAAACAAAGACCCAAAGATCTTTGGAGGAGTATGTAATAAGAAGATGCTTTATGATTTTCAGCTTCTTTAATTTAATTTTTCAAAGTTAATTTCATGATTACGACAGTCATAAGGACTGGATCAGTCCATCCAAAGAAGAGCTTTTAACCTGTTATAGTAAAAGCAGTTTTATTGCATCTCCTTCTCAATGTGCACGATTCTTTTACAGAGAAAGATGTCATTATTTAGGACAACACACCACAAAAGCTCTGTCCAACACTAGAAATGTGAAACCTGATGTCTTAGTAATGATTAATTTGGATGAACAAGTAGCTGCAGTAGTAAAAAGCAGTGAAACCCCCAATTGTAACCTTCTATATATATGAAGTCCTGCTGAATTAAAAGCTCCGAGTTGCTCGTATCCATTTGTCTACTATTGGATCAGATCTACATATATGACACCATTCTGTGTTGTATAGTCCATCATTCAAGACATTTAAGGCAAATTCTCAAGTAATTTCTGCAAAGCTTCTCTCTTCTACTCGTTTCTCTTCTGGTGGGCTGTTGAGCTCATGAGCCCAGTTCAGATGGTCCAGGCAGTAATTACCAGATAGTAATGACAGTTGTTGGTCAAGACCAATGTGCGACACCTTCACATGAGTGACCTCAAGGTGAGAAGCTTTGATTCCCATTAACAACTCCTTGAGCCTCCCTAACCTCTGGAAGGTGATTAGAATCCTGTTAAATCCCTCTGGTAGCTTTGGATCATCTTGTTTGCATTTTGCATTATTGTCATGTATCATCTGATAATCCAACATGATTAATTTAAAATGTAACTATTTTTTCCATTTTGTGTCCAAGAATGCATCATATCAAGTGCTCTCCTCACCTAGGAAATACCTTTTTCTTTCACTCTTTCTTTCTCAGCAAGCGAACAAGCTGCTTTCCTTTGTCTAGTTGCTCAAAATAACAAATGTCAAAGCTTGGAAACTGGTAATTTGGCAATTTTAGACAATCGCCTCATAACCACATTTTAGTACACCTTTGAAGCGGTGCAAGTTCAAAGACTTTGCAAAGACGACTATTGCTTTGCCTGTTGCTATGAGTCATTTGAAGTAATTGGTCCTGTCTGATGTATGTTTTGAACTGAGGAAGTGGTGCTTTATTACCACAATCAGATACAGGTTTTTAGCTAAGGAAGTGGAGTTTTCCTCACAGATGTAGATGTCTGCTTGATAAGGCAGAAAACAGACAGATGTGCCTCTCTGAGCCAGGGAAGAGGTGTGGAGCAGGAACAAATACAAGGGTTGAGAAAAATTCCCCAAAGCTGCATTTGAGTGTTTTTGGAATCCTTCCCAGCAAGAATATTTCCCACCAACAGGGAAACTCATATTTTAGAGAGACAAATACTTAAATTCTCGTATATCATATGAATATGCCTATCACCTTTTTTTTCTTTTTTGTTTTCCCAAGTGGTTAGGTGTAGATAAAAATGAAATGAGGGAGTCTAAAAGCATTTGAAAACAATGTCACTTAATTTCAAACCAGACAATGTTAGACTGATAGCCCACATCTCCTATATACAAATATATATACTAATTAATGAATATAGAAGGTATTACAATTTTGGTGTTACAGAGGTTTTTCTCACTGCATATTTTCTTGAAAAATATGGTATAAGATAAAAAAAAATATATTTTTACTTCTTCAGAGGTCCCCTCACAACTTAGAACATTCCTGTAAATCCAAGGTGCAATTAATCTCCATCCTCCTCCTCCTGGTGTTCCCAGGAGTAATATGGGCTGATGGTGCAGACATTCATATTTCTTCCTGAGTTTTTTTTCTTTCCTTTATTTTCTCATCAAGAGAAAACTA
>JAUBOD010000991.1:1337153-1365260 GCA_032353885.1 Nothura maculosa
TGGGCTGATGGTGCAGACATTCATATTTCTTCCTGAGTTTTTTTTCTTTCCTTTATTTTCTCATCAAGAGAAAACTAAGGAAATCCTAAGGAGTATTTTTCCACTTCTGCATTGTAAAGGCCAGATAGAAACAGGAAAATGATGAAATTTAATGGTAACATACAATATCCATTTCAGTTTGTGAGTGGTTTCCAGAGCAGACAAAGGGAAAAAAAAAAGAGTCATATTTCAAAGGTAAAGGAGCCCCTGGATCTGGTTGCTGTAAGTTTTGCAAGAGAAAGTCAATACATTAAGACTCGTGGACTCAGGTATTTCACAGCACCTTAATATTCTCTTCCAGGTGGTGACTGAACACAGAGATGGACAGAGTCCAGATGGTGAGAAGAAACTAACTTCTTATCAGATTTATGATATCAAGGCCTGTTAATATCACATGGAGCAATGTAAATGCCTGTGATAGGATGCCAGGTTGCTACTTAAGCTAACAAATGTGCAGCCTGATGTTTTATCTCTCATCGGTATCTATGGACATTCGGCTGCATTTCCAAATCCATGTGCATTTCCCCCTCTTTTTCTCTCAATCTACACCAGTTTGAGCTGCTCTGAGCAGCGGACACCTACGCAAACCAGACAGCTGTACGAGCAATTTTTCTAGGCGATGGAGGCAACAGTGTTTTTTGCAACAGGAAGAAGTGCATGAAGAAGATGTGTGTGGGCACAGTGCTGGAAGGAGGGCTTGAAACCTGGCCCTGATCGAATGTCCACTGAAGACAGGAAATGGTCGTCTTCAGCTTTTATGGCATGTGGATGGTGCCCTTGTCCTAGGGCTCATCCAGACGATAGTAACAAGCTGTTACCTCTTAGTCTACATCTTGCACACACATATTCAGGCAGAAATATTTGCAGATTTTTTTTCTCCTTTAAATTAATTTTCAGTTTTGTAGTAGATCAATGCTGAGAACACAAAAGGATCCTTGTAGAGATTGTGAAGTGATAGGCACTGATGGTTTTGATTAAGTCTCCAGCATTCTTTGCCAATAGAAAAATCACATTTTTGCTTAAAGAAAATGGTGGTCTTATCTCCCATTTCTGCCCATCACAAGGTTGTCACACACTTGATTATAATAAAATTCTTAGGATCACTGAAATTTGCCAAATGGGATTATGCCCATAGTAGGTACCCCAGGATCTTAGATAGCTACAGCCAGCTAACAGGATGCAAGCCATGATATAGTAGTGCCTGTTTCTTTATGTATTTCATATATTGTAAAGAAAGAAAATGCATATATGTAATCCCTTTTTTTTTTAGTGCACTAACACACGTTGAGCAATAGTTTTGGTATAAAAATGCATAAGCTCATTTTTTTGCATAGGAGAGGCCCATGGTTTAACATGGTTAAACAGGCAGGGGCAAAGCAGTTTGGCAGGGCTGTTTCAGAAGCTCTGGTTACAGTTTACCCACATTTCGCCTGGCAAGTCACGAGTATTCTTTGAAAACGAAAACCTCACCAATAACTTATGAAGTAAGCTGGTAAAAAAAAAAAAAGAGAGAGAGAAAAAACCTACGATCAGCCTCTGCCAAGCCCAACAAACTGGAATATTAATAAAAAATGGAATTTTACCCTTTCTACAGAACAAGCTCAACGTCCGGGTCTGGGCACAGTACTGAGCAGTACTCCCTAAGCCAGCAGGGATCCTTGTATTACAAAAATAGCATTGCATTGCAAGCCTGGGTATATGTTATACAGCAATGGTTCCTGCTGAGAGCATCTCCCAGCCTTCAGCCCAGCCATTCAGAAAGGGAAAAACCTACAGAGTGCTGATTAATGGGAAGGCCTGGCTACACTGGTGGGTCTGGAAAGCATCTCATAGTGTTTGACAGGCAAAATGTTTTCTTATTCTGATGGGATTTGATCATTGTTTATGAAATTATGTGAGTGACATAGCATCACTTCAAATGCACTGTTATTTTTATGCTGATTTTAAAGTTGATCTAATAATTTGGACTAATGAGGTTATAGATTTTAGCAGTAGCTCAGAATTCAGAGTTCTTAACTACATATTTGTGTATCAATATAAATACCGGAATCTTTATAAGTATGTTTCCATGTTTGTATGCTTTCCTTTCATCCTCTGAATAAAACCTGTGTTCTTTAAAAAAAATGTGGATTAATTTGAAATGGTAACATCATTTTACTCCAATCTGTAAAGATTTAGATTTTGCTTAATTTTAAGCAAAGGAATAGCCCCATACTAATCTAGAATATTTCTAAGTTAGCATATGTTTATTTCCTAGATACAGAGCCCACTGAATTTTCATTCCCATCTGTACCAATAGGTACACCTGTTCTTGGACATACATACATTTTTCCCATCCAGATTCCTTCTTGTCTTTTTCTCTTCCACAGTAGGTACTGCTCAGCTGGTGCAATTGAAACTTTCCAAATAATTTTTGGGAAAATATTTAGAATGACTTTCTTAAATTGTAACATGGATCAATTTCCAGTAGGCATTTGATAGAAATGTCCTATCCATATCGAAATCACAGAGCAAATGCGATTGCCTTGAGAGCTATGGGTTAATAGGAGGACGCCTGGGAGAGGTTCATCACTTACCTTCCTTGAGTCACTCTGTTGAGCTCAGTCACCAGCACCCACTCGGAAAGACCTGCAGGTCAATATAGCTCTTCAGCTGGAATATAACAGTAGTCATATGAACCCCAGTATGCTAACATCTGCCACAGATGCTTTGCAGAAATCTATATATTCATCAGACTGGCTCAATTCATCAAATTGGCTTCTTCTATTGCCCGAAACACCTAGAAAGGTTTTGGTTTAGAAGAATTTTTTAAAAAATAGCCCCGCTTTTTCTTTTTTTGTTTTCACATATTTAAAGTGAAAGACATTAGTCCTGATCTAGCATGTGCTAAAATTCATTCATATAAACGAGCATAGAGATGGCAGCAAGGTTTCAGAATGCCATTTTATGCCTCTAAATATTGGAAAATGATGCTTTGATAGTATCCACCTACCTAACCAGCACAGCACAACAGAGAGTGTCAGGCTGTTGATGTAGTCATATGCAGGGTGATAAAAAACATTAACGATATCACTTTTTGTGGGCACCAAAGGCTTTGGCGATCCAAAGGGTTAATAATTTCATTATTCATACATGAGACATTTGCTCACAGCACTGCCGTCCAGGACAGTTCCTGCAATCCACGAGCACCTACAAAGGCACCTATAGATAAAAACTACAAGGACATATATTTAGCAGCTACAGTTTCTTCTGTCTATCGGCAACATAAAAGGCATTAAAAAAAAAAAAAGCCTAAATACATATTTAACCAATTGACCAGAATGGCACTGAAGGAGTTTTAACGTATTTTGAAAAATTGCCTAAATACATATTTACCAAACAGACTGGAACAGCTCCTTCAGAGTCTCTCTGGTCTCTTGGGTCCGTAATACGTGTTTTTAAAAACTGCCTGACTATATATTTACCCAATAGACCAGAACAGCTATTAAGTAAATAATACACATTATAAAACTCTCTGTCAATGATTTTTTCCCTCCCTTTTAAAGATAACAGTAAAACCAAGTGCCAAGAGATGAATAAAAACTATTTACTAATCCTGTGAATGGCTAGGAATCTGAAGTTAGTGCACTTGTGTCATTCTGTAGAAAATACCTCAAATTGCTTGTCTGTGTGTGTGTGTGTGTGTGTGTGTTTGAAGTACAGGACATTGTCAAGTACATCAGAGCCTTTGGTTCTTAATATAGAAGGTAGAACAGCAGTTGGGAGTTGGAAAGGTCTGGGAGAAGACAGAGAGAGAAGGGGAAAAAAAAGATATGGAAGATATGAATCATATACTCCCAAGAAGGATGGGCAAATCAAGCAGTTAATTTTGAGAAAGTCTAAAGATAGTACCTGAACTACTGAGAAATAGAGAAGAAAGAAGGTTTGCATCATGGCGTGCAAGACCAGTACACCAATATGTGGTGAATAAAGACAGTCTGCTGAGTGCACGTTGCACTTTGCCCTCTATACTTGCCTTAAAAGAAAACCATCATTTTCATTTATTGAAGCATTAAGACCCCTTTCTGCCACCTAGAATACAAGTGGTCCTAGCATGATACATGAACTAGGATGTTTTTACAAATCTTCATGTTTGTTTCAAGTAATTAAATTAATTGGAATTAATAGCATGCTCTGATCAGGACTTCCTTTACTTCCAAAATGTAATTCATTAACACTTTCTGATTTCTTTTTTAAGCACTTTTTGGCTTATTTTGAGATGATAGGGAGATTAATTTGTCTGGCTCTTGGACTCCCACTATCTCTCTGTTGTGCAAAATAGTGAAGGAAAAGTAACAAAACATTTGAAAAAGTTAAATATCATTAAAATTTGAAAGCAATATTATATCTCTGTACTTGCCCTTTTTTTTAATTCAAAAGAACTCAGCAGTTGATGAGAAAGCAAGGAAGACTTTCCATACTTTGTGCAGCTCTTCAGGTTGGCAGAAGGTGAAAATGGTAAGGAAGTGATAGTAGCTGTGAATGGACAATTTAGTAGGTCTTTTCCATAGACAGAGTTGCTATTTTCTGGCAGCATTGTTTTTTCAGTGAGGGCACAGATGAACCAGCATAATACTGTGCTTCTATGGGTGCATATCTGCCAGTGTGCACAATGGAGGTGACAATGATGGACAAAATATGAGAGCAATGAAAGCATTTTTGATAATCAGACCTGCAAAATATGTGCATGCTGCAACTCATGCTCAAGAGCTCATCTCTGGAGATGCAGGAATATATGGAGTATTTCACTGCTTTACCTTGTTAAATCCTTTATCAGCCCAAGCTCAGCACTATGTTTGCTTAATGAATGGTACAACATAACCAGGACCCATTGGGTGAGGAATTGGACATGACATGGAGACATCACGTGCTGGATATGGACCTTGTCCATACAGCCAACTCAGACTGCAAGCACAGGCTCTGCAAGATCAATCCCTTGTGATCACCTCTCCAGGCCTCTTTTGCTGGCAAATCAGTGCTTTTGTCATTGTTGCCCTATTCAAACTAAGACGCCTCTATCTTGTTTAATAGATGCTGCTAAATAATCTTCAGATAATTTTTTTAGTCACTCCCAACTTCATCTTGGCTTTGACTCAGCAGCTGCCAAGTGCAAGAGTCTATATCCAGCTACTATACTCCACAGCTCCTATTTCCTGATCTTTTTAAATGAGCGGCTGCTATGCTAGCAGCACTACGTTGAAGGTAGCATTAATCAGTGATTCTGTCTTATCTGCAAAGTTTAGAAAAAAACCCGCATATTTATATCCATATCTCTCTATCTGTTTGTTAAAGTAGGACATTACTTTTGTTGTATCATTTCCAAACACGCTATTCACTATTTAGAAGCCTTCCTGCAAGACACAAAATCCATTGTGCAATAATTTCTAGCAGACTGTAGGAGTGTAAAAGTAGACAGTGTTTCCTTCAAAAATGGAATCATCTTTCACAGATGTAGATGTGTACTTGTTATGCCAAGATGAGACAGATGTGGCTCTATTCACTCAGGGACAGGTGCGGAGGAAGAAGAGATAAAACATTTGTAGAAAGTGTAAGCAACTGCATCGCTGTTGTTAAATAAATAAACATTCTGCCAAAAAAAAAGAAAAAAAGTTTATTTGCTTATTTTTCCAGAATGTTTATTTTAAGCTGCAGCTTAGCCGTGATTTATTCAGATTTATGTTCCTCTATTGATTTAAATTTGTAATATGGATTCTATATATAAACATCTGCTGGTGTGTAATTATGGGAAGGCACATTAGCACATATGAATAGTATGTGTGCTCAAACATGCATAGCTACCACATGCAAAAGAGGCATAGAGGTAGGTCCCCTATTGGCTAAAAAATGGGAAAATATCTTTATTGACATGATAAGGCTTCGGGCACGCAGGGAAGGAGAAGTGGGGCAGATGCCTGTGTGGCCTGCTCTGCTGTGCAGCATCTAAGCTGGTGCACATACAAAATCCTAATCAACATTTGACCACATTGACCCTCTCAGCTCCCGGGGAATATTCCACGGAAAGGGTCCAATTCAGATGTATTTGAAATCTGGCAGCACGGAGATGAGAACACATTTGGGGAATCTGCCCATATTGAAGCATGAGCCTGTCGCCTACAAGAGGTGGTGATGGGCAGAGCTGCAGAGTGTCCTGCAGCCATGGGAAGCCCTCGTGCTTCCCATGCTTCCATGGGTTGTGGATACTTCAGCATATTTCTATCTGTAGGCACTGCCTGTTCCTACTCCTTAGCCTTGGGAGGCAACAAGGACAATTCTGTGGTGGAAGGAGGACAATTTTCTCATCTGGAGAGCTTCCGTAAGAGCTACTGTAGACTCAGGAGAATTGGATGAAGATTTGGGCCCATTGATATATAATTCACAGCAGTCATAAATGGTGGGGGGAAAAAGAAGGTAAGGAGAGTCTTTCTCCTGCAAGGGCAAGTGAGATGAAGGAACTGGGAGGGAGGAAAAGGAGAGCTGGAGAGCCCGGGATAGAGCCGGGAGGAAGGAGAGCAGGAACAAGAGCAATGGAGCCGGGAAGGAGGAGTGAGAATCTGCAGCTGTGAGAAGGGATGGGAAGAGGAGGGGGAAGAGGGGAGAGAGATGATGTGATTCTTATTTTATTAAAAAAAAAAATCACAGCTCCAAAAACAGGAATCAGAGTTGGAATCAGCAGCTGGGAGAGGGAAAAAAAAATGGAACAGATTATTTTTTTCATTAAGAAATATATATACCTTCAATCACTGCTTTTCATGAAAGCAGTTTGCAGCTGGGCACCAGCATTGTCACCAGTTTGGGGAGAACTATAGAATCATAGAAACAGGAGCATTTGAGCTGGCAGCGGCTCTGTGGTCTGGTCGGGGCTGTGGGCCACGCTTGGGGTAGGTGAGAAAAAGGGAGATATGTGGCCAAAAGAAGGTAGCAATGCTGAGGTTGGCAGAGTGGAACACTGCTTCTAACCTACCAGCCTCACCACTGCAGCAGGGTGTAGAGCAGGAGCACGTCCAGAAGGAAAGGCAAGTGACTCCACTTGTATATTTGCACAAGCTTGTCAGCTTAAAGAGTTTTTTTTCTTTCTTTTTCTCTAAAGAGGGGAGAGAAAAAGGAAAAAAAAAGTAAGTTTGTTCACCGAGTTTTTTTTTTTATCCTAGGTTTTTATAGCTTGACCAATGAATTCAGCTTAACAAAACATTTCCCTTTGTAGGCTGAACACTCAAAGACTTCACTGCTTTAAGTCCAAATGTGAGATGCTACTTTGTTTGAATGCCAAGAAGCATAGATTTAAAAAAAAAAAATACACTTACTGGAGGCTTAATATTCACCCTTAAGAAGTGTTGAGGAGCAATGGTCACACACTGTTCAGCAATGCTTAGGGCAATTCTTTTACTTTTTGCATCCCTGCAGCACTGCATGCATGGGACCTGCCAGGTGTGTCAATAGGACCAGAGGAAGGTAGATACTGTTTTAACTTGCCAGTGAAGCCAGGAGTACAAGGTACCCCATGACAAGACCATTACTTCCTTTACATTTATATTTTCTACACCCAAGCACTGATTTGCTCCTTATTTAAGCAACATTTTCTTGATAAATTAAAAAAGCAGCAATAGCCATTACTGCAGGCTATATACAGCCTCTAATATCACTTAAGCATATTACAGAATATAATATCTGGTACTTAACGACTAACTTGCATATGAAAGCTCACATAATGTCTCATAAAACCCTTAAAATGGCTTCAGTTTAAGAGTCTCTTTAAAAAAAAAACACCTTCAGGGAATATTGTAAATGAAGTAGCACTCCAGCCTCAGAAAAAAAATTCACACACTTGCAGAAATTTTTAATATAAATTGAACACATTAAAAATTAATTTTGCATGACCATTTCGCATTGCGGTGCCAATGCATAGTTAAGATAAGGCCTTAACTCTTCTTTGTTTAAAGCAACATGGAAACATCTTTCTCTCTCTTTCTCTTTTATCTATACATAATTATAATTTTCATTAATCAGGCATTGGAACCCCATTCTCTCATAATGACAACCCTAGCTGGGCCTGAATGAAACCCTACCTGTGTCGCAGAGGAAACTTACTGTAAACTTCTAGCAAACTCATTAAACAGAGGTGACCTTGTGATTCGAGACGGCAATGCAAAGCTGCTTACCCATTTGCATTGCATCTGCATCAGAGAGAGGAATTTGGTTTGCCAGAAAAAGACAGTCTCTTTTTACTGGACTTTACTAGCAGAAATACTGCAGATTCTCAAGTGCTGTCAATTGTCAACTTCAAAGATTCATAGACTTAAATACTGGCATCTGAGATGCTGCCACAAGAAACAGTTTTTGTTAAAAGTTACTCTTCTACAAGAAGTATATATATATTTATAAGCATATCTATAATGTGTGTGTATTATATATATGTTTAAAATCTTTACCTAATTTTCTCTCCTTTAGCAGCTTTTCGATTGGATTTGTGGCCGCAATTTCACAGCGGGAAATTCCCGCGGCAGGAGTCAGTGGCAATGAGACGTTGACGGATGCCTCCTGCCACCAGGGAAGCGGCGTTCCGTGGATCCGCAGCCATGTCCGGGCCCCGGAGACTGCCGAGCACTGTTGTGAGTTACATACGGTGTCGAGGGTGAGCAGTCCATGCGATGGAGATGGGTCCAGAGCAGCCAGGCTTCACCACACTGCAGCAGGCAACAAAGTCTTCATTAACTGGACATGTACAGAAGACTCTATGCATTTCCTTCTTTTAATATGCAAAGTGTATGATGTTTTAAGTTCTTTCTTATGTTATTTACCTGAAAATCTAAATCAGGTTGTTAACCCTTTATTTGTATGTTTTTTTTTAGTGTCCTGTAAACACTCTAGTAGGTCCATAAGATTGTCTCTCACTTGTCAAGAACTGAAAGTTCAGGTAACCTAGTTGTTCATCCTCTGCTTTAGAGATGCTGGAAAACTAAAATAATTCAAGGCATTGCATCCATTGCCGCGATGATTTTTTAAACCCAATAGTCCTTTCTATACCTTTCTTTGAAGGTTAAAAATATGACATTTAGCTCCAAATCGTTCATACATGGTTATTATAATTAATTTAACATACCTCCTGGTCTTCCAGCCCCAGGAGTAACCCATATTACTTTGGGTATGGAAGAAACCTGGCAACAAAAAGGTACCCTAATTGCATCTGTAGAGCTAAAATGCTGCCCTATTTATTAGACCTTTGAACTGATGAGAAGTTGTTGCCTTTGTGTATCCAAGATGTTAGGGACTACAGCCTTCCACCAGTGTGCAGAGCTGTAGGGGGGCTGTTGTATGTCTTTGCAAGAATTTTCTGCTGTGCTTGATTTTTTTCTTTCATAATTCTGTTAATATTTTTCCCTGTTTTAGCTTACTCTCACTTCCTGGTTTTCAGAAAATACCCAAAAATATCTAAAGGTGTTTCTTACGGATGTGCAGAATATATTAGTAGAAGTACCTCAAGAACATCAACAGGAACGCTTCCTCATGCCTCTCCCTATCGAATCTTTAATCTTTTTTGTATGGTTTATGTCTGTGGCTTACAGAGGATGCCTCAGCACCTCCAGCTACTGAACATAAAAGAGAACAGGTAGACTGATAAAGCTTGTAGGTTATCCTCATTGCAGATGTGGCAAGCTGTTCAAACCACTTATATTTTCTTAGTAACTCTTGCCTTTTGGGCTAGGATCTACTTATGGTAAAAAAATATTGTTTTTTATTTAAGGTCGAGTATAACAGCAATGTCTAGTTAAGTGGTTTAGAACTGGAATCGTCTCCTGAGACAGTCCCTTGTCATCAGTAGAGATTTTAAATCAGGAGCTGCCATGAGGGGCACAGGTGCCGAGAAGATCAGGAAATTCAGCAGATGGGCGACTTGGCCAAGCAAGAAGCTTCTTAATCAGCTAAAGCACAGGAAAAGACTATGTTCTGGTAAGCACATGTGTGAGCTTCATGGTTCTGCAAGGTGGAGACCAAATTTGCTTCAAAACAGCTTTATTTATTCTGCAGGAAGAAAAATCAGTGCAAATACTAATGCTTCCTGAGAACTGAAATATTGGCTTTGACAATGGGACATCATATTTGCAAGGCAAGGATTTTTGACAGTGCTATCCTCTCTGTGTCGACAGTCAAATTTTTCACTTGGAAACTATTTTTTTTTTCTGTCCACCCAAAGGCTTTACTTCTTTACACAAAATCTACTTTTTCCCTGCTGATCCCCTCAAAATAATAGAAACATCCTTCTACTTACACAGCTGATTTATTTTAGATGGCTGTGTATCTTTAGAACTGGGGCACCATAGCAGAACACTGTATAGTGTCCCGGATGAGGTCTATTGCATTGCTTCTTATAGGACAGAGTTTTTCTCCCTTGCTACCGCATAGACATGAGACACTAAAACAAAATAATCTTTTACTGAGAGGCAATTTGTGGGATGTAATGGCACAATTTAGAAAGGAGCATTGTAGACAGTAAGACTGCTTGGTTTAGAAGTCCTGAGCCAGTTTGTAGGGCTATATATTTCTATGGCATAGTCTTTTGTTGTGCTCAGATTTTAATAACAGATGTAAATCTACAAACAGTAATGATATCACCATAAAATATAAAAGAATCATGTATTATAAATAGGTATGATAAATAAATTATTTATGCTAACGTATATCTGGATGTGTGTTTGTAAGCACATGCTCACCTCTTTTTCTTTCATTTTTTATTTTTATCTATAATTAGTGGGAAAGGCATGTATTGTGCATTGCCCCATGCAAGACCTTGAATGATTTGGGCTACTCCAGCACCACTCAGATTAATCAAGACAGTGAACATCACCAGCACAGTGCAGGAGAACCCAAGTCCAGCAGAGCCCAGGGTCTTTCCTGAGCATTGGAAGCTTTCTGGTATTGCAGAGCCAGCAGTGTCAGGGATCATAGGAGCTCGGGACATGTTTCCACACAAATAAAATGGGATCTTACCAATCTGTTGCATGTGCCATTGTGTCTTGCTTCAACCCTACAACAACTGTGCCATGACAGCTCCTCTTCCCGGACTGACAACCGCCCCCCAGGATGTCAGTCTGTCTAGGGAGAACATATATCGTTCATCGGAGGCGAGTCCCGTGAATATCTGCCGGGTACTTATGGCTAGAGATTTCTCCTCGGTAACCTCTGTCATCTAAAGATAGCTGGCTACATAAACGCCTATTTTTAAGAGGGTGGGACACTTCTAAATTAGGATATGAGTAAAGCAAAATTGTCGGAGAGCTCCAGAACATTAGAGAAAAAAAAAAAATCCTGTGTGACTTCAGTTGTGTTATTAACTTTTCCACTTTTGCTGCAGAAGTTGTTTCTGTCAATATTTTACTTTAACGGTGCTGAACGGGAGGAAGGAGCAGGGTCCAAGCAGATGGCTGTCAGCAAACTGATGACGGCAGTTGAGAATTAGTGTCCAAATACAGTATTTAAAACTTGCTACAGTACATAGTTTCCTGCATACGCATGCCAAAATAAATCTGGTTTGGAGAACCTTGCAGGGTCTTTATTTTATTTTTATTTAGGGCTTATTATATTAAGAAGAGCTAAACAGGCAGTGTACCTTGGCTCGGCAGGAGCATGGACCAACCCAACACTGATAAATGACTGGGTGAACCAGAAAGACCTTTCAGAACCTTTGCTCACACCAGCTATTGACTTTCTAAACATACCTTAAGTATCAGGAAGAATAATTACTGGGCGATAACATTAATTTGTACCCATTTCTTCCCTGCCCCACTCCCACATGCACACACACAGTAAGAGAATCATTCCTTCCTGTGGACACGATGGTGTAGGTAAGCATAATTTTCAAGAGGATGGGAATACCTGTTGTGAGATTCCCAGGGCAATGAGCAGAATGAATCAGTCACCCAAAACTGCTGCATTTTTAGCCAACAAGAGCTGATTCAGGTAGTGGCTATCTCGTTTTACACACACACGTCTTCTGGTCTAAGTGGGGCTAATGTGTTGTTTTAGATACCTGGCTGCAGTGAGGTCAGCACAGGGTCGAGCTGTCTCCTCTGCAGTGAGTTAGAGGCTTAGATTCATTATCTTCCCATAGCTCATTAAAACAGCTTTAATGTGGTGAACATTTGATGGTAGACAAAAGCTTTAATCTTGTGCCTATCAAACACACCTGTGTTACATTTCCTCTGGTGAGCAGTTAGCAGAAACAGGTTAACAAGCTATTTTAACTCCTTAATCTGCTGAATTTCTGTGGAAACCAGACTTTCACCAGTCACCTGAGTTTGAACTCGAGAAAACTGCATGCACCCCCAATTTATCAAGCTCCTTTTTCAAACTCTGGCTGCTCTAGACACTTTTAATCATCTGTTTAATTTTGCACCTTTTTTTTTATCCTGATATATTATACGCAGGTTATACTTAAGGCCCAGATTTGCCCTATTTTTCTTCCTCATCTGACCTAGATTCAAATTTACACACTGTGAAATAGCTAATAAATCCCCATTAAGGTTGTAAAAGGTGAAGGTTCAACCAATGTGCAAGTCATCAAGTTCTAATGTAAAACTGAATGAGCCTTGATATTAGCGGCGGTCTCAAAAAAGGGAGCCCGATGGCTCCACAGGTTTCTGGCATTTTTTAATTTTTTTTTTATGGGAGGCAATGCTCAAATTGCCTAATGTAAGACAACACTGTTAAGTGTGTATAACAACAGTGACAACAACAGACTTAATATCACTGACGGAAAGAAAAAACATATTGCCAACTCCAAAACTGATACATCGGTGTTTTCTCCTTCATATCGCCTAGCCTTCCACCAGGACATGTTTTATACTCCACATTTTCTGTATGTTTTACTGCACGTAAATATAGCTCAATAAATATTTCCCAGTAAATACTGCGAGCTCAAAATAGAAACATTCATATAAAGCCCTCGTAAAATATGCTGCTTTTGTGTATCTCTCCATGCCACTGTTGCTCTTCTGAAACGTGGAGTTTGGGGTTTGCTACGGAGAGCTTGAAAAAGCAGTTTGTCAGTTCAACACGAAAATGTTCTTTCTTTTTCCTTTTTTTTTTTTGCTAGCCATAGAGGGTATTACAATGATTTACAGAGACACGCCGAAAGTAAATTATGTTGTAAACGCCTGTCCCTTGGGTCGACAAAGAATCACAGGGAAAAAATGCAAAAAGTTTGAAATTCCCAACAGCAAAGGTTGACAGGAAAATATGGTGTTGTTTTTCTATGAGTAAAAGTAACTTTTATGTTGTGTTTTCCCATGAGAAATTATAAACTTTCAAAGGAATTTTAGTCTCTTGTATGCACACATAAGAGCAATTTATCTGGTACTGCCCCAGTGAAAACACTGTTAAGACTTTAAAGCTGTTAGAACTATGGCTGAACTTCATCTCGACTGCTACTACTTATTTGTTCTTGCTGCCTCTTCTTGTCAAAACATTTACTCAGACTTCGAAGAGTTGCAAGTTGGCAACGTGTTAATAATATTAGAATGCATTTGTGTCGGCCATGTGGCTGCAATATTTGAGTAAATTCATCACTTATTTAATGAATAATGAATTCACAAGAGTAGCTATGGAGACATGGAACCATATGTAGTAAATTAAATGGGAACTTGTCAACGTACAGTAACAGTGAGTGTCACCAAAGTAGTTGTGTCTGGTTTATAGCAGCAGCGATGCACTTAGGTCCAGGCTGGTATACATGCATTCCTTACTACGTATAGTACAGCCACATTTTTCACACCTCAATCATACGAGTGATTCCCAGCAGGTGTGGTAATAAAAAGAGAATTTACACAATTTTCTCCTTGGGGTAAACAGCAAAGATGGAAGAACCTTAAGAAAGTCAGTCAGTAAATTACTTAGCTTAGCTTCACTTTGAGAGAAGGTCTTTTTTTTATTATTTTTTGGAAGTCATAGAAGTAAGGAAGACTGAAACTACATCTCATCTTGGCTCTCAGGGGCCTCAGCCCATCGAGGAACTACAGACATCAAGAGTATGAGATGGCAAGGCAATTCCAAGACATAGTTTCTCCTATTGAAGTTGTGCCATATTCACAGCAGTATAAAGGACCTTATTACTCTGTTTAGGATACTGAAAGAGAAGAAAGGATCAGCTTCAAGAAAGAAGCAGGCTGTAGTACATCTTCTTGAGAATAAATACATTATTATAAAGTTAAGTGGGGCAGGCAAAATTAGGTCGTTGGCAGAAAGTTAGAATGGATTCACTGCTTGGTCATCTTCAGCCTCCTCTGATTTTACATTATTTAGAGCTCGTGGATAAACTGTGCTCATAGACTCAACAGGCAAAACGGTGTTGGAAATATGATGATTGGTGAGGCTTTGATCAAGCTGGTATAGATACGGAACCATGTAATGGCACCAGGTGTATGACATGCCTCTACTTGGAAAACTTAGCTCCTGGGATGTTCTTAAGATTAATTAAAAAGCAATTTCTGACACCTCTATCACACCTACAAAACTTTTGCTTTAATTCTTTATTTTTAGCTGCTGAGTTGCGTTCTATCTCGTCATGTCACGTCATGTTGAATAGCATTATTGCCTTTAGAAGTGATGGGATAGAGCATGACTTAATGTATTTTGAATGATGTGACACAACATGACATATGTCACAAAATCATTGTCACCCATCAAAGAAAGTGACAGATCAAATTCAAACAAAGATTACCATATACTTTTAGTGGCTACCCAATCAACTAAAAACAAATATTTTAAATTGTGAGCCAAAGCGTGGGAGTATGACTCATTTTTGGTCAGTCCTTGTATGCCTAACTTGATATTTTACATTTCTTCCACATTTCTTCACACTAGATTACCCATCTGATGGGGAGGAAACTTGTGCGATTCATCTATATTATTCATCTACATAGCTGTGAATCCAAATTTCTGAACATGTTCTTCTAATCCTTTTCACTTATGTTCCCTTTGTGGATGCATAAGAGTTATTATCACGCTATGAAAAGACTGAAGTACAGGAAAAGTTGAGCTTGACATCTGGTAAGGTTGTACAACTACCTACCAAGCTAGGTCTAGATCTGAAGAATACTGTGTGTGTTCAGAAATATTACATCTCTTTCAGTTCTATGTACCCACTTATTAAACATTTCTAATAAGGAATCAAAGGCAGGATGGGGAAAATGAAGAATACTTTTGCTTCATAAATGTATTCTGTCTAAACCAACATCAGCATGGGAATAAACCCAAACAGCTTTTCAAGACTGGACCTGGGACAACTGGCAGTACTTGGTGTATAGTGTCATTGCATGGTTTGACATGAGGAGGAAGGAAGATGCTTCCAGAGGGGAAAGGCAGTGCCATCCTGTGAAGGGATGTGAAGGATGATGTGGGTGCAATCCATCTCTATGATCACATGAGGGAACCCTGAAATGTCATAAAATCCCATTTTGATCTGCTGTCACTACTGTTGGTTGTATGGAAAATTAACATGTTTAATTAACTGCCTGACCAAAGCAGCTGTTACCTTGTATAAAACCTTGAACACTGATGCCCAGCATGTCCCACTAGATATTTGAATGTGCCAGGGGCATAAGACTGATTATATTTTTATACAGAATGGCTCAGCACGACTCCTCTTGCAATATACTCAAGTCAAGATCTTCCTTAAATTCTTCATGGGGCACAATGATGATCCTGCCCAAATTGCTTAATAATGTTGTTGTTCAGGAGAGCCAGAAAGATACAACACACAGGCAGAACATGTCAACCCAACTCCTCCCCTGCTCTTCTTCCTGACATCGGAAAGTGTACCTGCTGCCTAGCCCATGGGTGAGTTTGGCATGTGATTTCAATCCAAATACTACAAGTACTACTTTATTTATATCCTACTTCTATCACTTATGTCAGATGGTTACTTGCCTTAAATTTTTAAAAAATATCTTAGCTGAAGAATTTCAAATTAGAAGCATACTATTCGAGTCAGGAGTAACTTTAAGTTCATCTATTTTTACCAAAGTTATTTTTACTTTACTGTTCATCCAGTGCATACAAGTTTGCAAGTATATATCCATAATTATATCTAGTTATATTCTGATTAATTTTCTGATTCCTTCTGATGGAAGGACTTTTCTAATATGTATGTATACTTATATATCTCTATATATATTTATCTTGATATTTAATATATAAACCTTGTCTACATTTCTGAAGTAGCAACAGATTGTTAAAGGAGTGTGTCCTATATATATAGAGAGAGAGAGAATATATATATTCTATGCATAATATGTACATTATATACCTACATAATATATCTACACGGTATAATGTATATATAGAAAGCTTTCTAAATTCTATTGTCTGATTATATTCAAAATTTGGAAGACAATAGCATCTAAAAATGTAGAATTTTGTCTGTGTTCGTATTTTTATTGCCAATTAAATCTCCATTCCCTTTATGCTGTAATGACCACAAATGTGTTGCATGTAGGCAGTCTACACTGTACACAGAAGAGGCCACTTTCTCAGCCAGTACAAACTGGCACAGCCCCTTTGATTTCTGCAGAGATACTCAGGCTTAATGCTTGGCCATTGAATAATATCTAACTTGCATACAGTATTTTCTTCCATAGGTTTCAAATCATTGCAAAAGAAATAAACCCCAATCCTGCAAACACTTATGTGTGTGTAACTACACATATGGGAATAATCCCATTAAATCAATGGGATTACTCGTGTGCATAAAGTTAAGCATGTGTGTAAGTGCTTGTTGGAGCTTGGCCTGAGAGAGAAGGCAGAATTTTTGAACCATTAGTAGAATGGATGTCAATGTCCCTCTTCAGTCCTGTAGTTTTAATCAAAATACTCCTCTTCCAGTGTAGCATATATCTGTGAAAGAAATATTGGTCTTTACGACCACTGAGTCAGGATGTTTTTAAGAAAAAAACTATTGTTGGAGGCCAAGAACAAAGTATAAGAAGTTCTTGGTAGAGAGGTTCAAACTAATTGTAGTCTATAGATACACTTCCATTAAAAACAGAATCAAAAACATCTCATATTCACCAATTTATGTGGCCATATAGTTGCTCTTGAGTTTACTACTGATAATTTCAGGTGGAGGAAAACCTGTAGTGGATATTTTAAAATTAAAGAAAATTAATAGATATAACAATTAAATGAACAGGAAAAATCCAGTCTTATCTGTACATCAAGGGCTCCAACTCAATGTTAAGTGAGGACACAAAAGGTCATGGTGTCAACAGGGTGTGGTAGAGCCAGAAACATCTTGGAGTGGGAGCAGAGATAGAGAAGTCACTTCTCTGCCACAGAAAAAATCCTACTGGAGCCTGGGAACTGGCCAAGTTCTCCATGAGCTTAGTGCTGGACACAGAGGGATCTTGTGGTCTAAAACCTTCTCATCTGCCCAACTTCTAATCTGCTTCCTTGCACAGGCTAGGGAAGGTCTTGACAAAGGAAAGAAATAGCTGCTGCTACCTGGTGTCTTACAGCAATGCACTGAAAGAAATGAACTTTTACAAATGTGTTTCTAACCAAAAGAGCATTGCAGAAAGCCCAGGTGACTGTTGACACTGTCTGTGGTCATTCTTAATTCTTGATGCACATTTCCGATATGCATTTTGGCACTTCTGCTCTTAAAACTATTTAGAAAAAGAATATCAAAAATCAAATGATCGTATATGTGTGCATTTACACACTTATGCTCAAATAGACATACTTACATATCAATACATATACACATACACACATAGATATGTACCCTGAAGCTTCATGTTTTTACCAAAGCCATTTGAGAGAAACAGAAAAGTGTACGGCAGTAAAAAGCAGAGGAAGCCGAGGCTTGACCCACATATATTACAGAAATAAAGCTGGAAAAGCGTGTGTGGTCTTCCTCTGATGCCCTACTCAAGATTTTTATTGCAAACACCTTTCTTCAAACATCCATTTAACATGCATCCATCTGTCAAGTGATGTTTTCCACAGCAGTGTTAATGTGCATGTGCCCCCTTCCACTTTGGTAGTTCACACCTTTAACTAGGGCTGGAGCCAGAGTGCAATAAACAGCCCTCCACCGTTTTGAGTATGAAAAGGCTCGAAATGTGAGAGACACTTCATCAAAAAAACAAAGGGCCAGGATGGAGCAGAAAGGGAGGTTTGACAGGCACAGGTCATAGTGGGGCTTTAAACCCTGGCTTGCAAATACCTCCCATAAAAATAAAGAAAAAAAAAAAAGATACGTAATTGCTTAAAAAAAGCAGAGCAGACACTAACATTGCATCTGCAGGGCAAGTTTGTAGGCAGAAAGAGGCAGTGTTTGCCTCATATGGAGCCAGGTGGACTGCCGTGGCTTGTTTAAAAATAATTTGGGTTGTATTTGATTAGTTATTTTTTAAAAAAAAATCAAAGAACATCTCATTTTCAGTTAAAAAATCTTCCTATTGTATTTCACCTTTGTTCATAAAAAAAGTATCAGTGACATAAAAACTTGAAAAAAATTATGTAGTAAGAAAGTTACTGCCTTAATAAAATATTAAAATGCATCAGGAATACTGTTCTGGCATTAAAAATAAACAATAACATTTCTTCCTAGTTACGGTTCACTTCAATTCTTTAAAAATTAATTATTACCTCTTTAAATATTTGATTAAATTAGATTTGGGTGGGTTATCGCTATCCACAAAATACACGTTGCTGTATATAAATTTGCTTTCTTCAGTTTCTGACATGTGTAGGCATGTTGTATGGTTGCTTGAGTATTAGAAAACTAAATTCAGTGACTCTGTTTTGTCAGTTTGCAAAATGCATATTACTGAATCCTGTCACTTTGAATGAAAATGTGGAATTATGTTAGAAATCTCTAATAATGTAGGAAAAATAAAACAGCAAAATTACATTATATGATATTCAGGATTTTCACTTGTATTTTATCATGTTGATGTATCTCACACTGCAGAAAGGCCACATTATTTTCAATAATGGTTAATTAGGATTTGGGACTAATAGCCTAGAAATCATAAGAAATTTTTAGGTATATAAAGTCTATACTGCTCTCAATGCATGAGGATTTATGAATATAACTACTTAGAGAGCAAGAGGAGAATAAGCCCTGCAGCATGTCCTAAGAGAGGTAGGACAATTATTTCTCAGGTGTTACGATCAAAGCAAATTAGCATGTCCATCTGGATAAATAAGAAACATTGCCAGGTGAATGCAGTGGCTGATACAATTATAAAATACTAGTTTAAGTGAAATATAGAGATTATAAAGGTAGTTAGTAAAGACAATTTAAGTTCTTTCTGCCCATATTTTGCATGGGAGCTTTAGAGCTTCTGGACTAGGCTGAGATTTTGCCACTGAGGGCACAAAGCAGCTAGGAAAATCAAGAGTCCCCATTCAGCAAACACAGGAAATAAAATAACCTATGCAGAGAACATGACATCTTTTTTTCTGAAAGACAGCCATCTCAGTTTTCCTTATCAAACTTTTTTGATTTATTCCTATCAAATCATTATTTGCTATTACTCTTCAATTTAGCACTACAATATCACAATGCCAAACAATATCTGGCTGCTGAGCACGTTCTCCTGCTGCTTTGAAACTGCTGTATCCAAACTCTCTTTGAATGCTGGAGATGATACTTCACCTAGACTTACTCTACCACCTGCAACATGCTCCATTGGAAGGTCTCATGGGCACCACATAAGCAGTGCTCTTGCTTGAAGACTTTCTATATGGGCTTAGCTTAGAAAAATTTCTATGTAAATCTGTTATTTGTGGAGACCATATGAAAGAAATTGTGCAAAAACTGAACAACTAAGAAATTCAAATTCATTGAAGATGAATTTCACTCTTCTTTTTTCTTATAAATTTTAAATGTAAATTTTTTATGGGAAATATTTTTTCTAAGCAGACCTGTTTCTAATGACAGAGTTCAATTACTTTTGCAAATTATGCATGCAATGTATAGAATGAAAAATAAAGTGAGTTTTATGTCTGAACAAAAAGCAGGTGTCTCCGAGTGCTATTCCTCCTCCTGCTCCATCCCACTCTTTTCCCCACTGACTGTATGGAGAGCTCAGGTGTTGTCTTTAAACATGTGAACTGACCCCTGATGGGTAAATGTAGCCCATATTGCCTCTTGCAACTCTACCTTTCATTTATTTTCCTGACTGAGATGCCAATTTAACAAAAGGCTTTTGGCAGGAATTGCACCCACCCATGGAAACTGCCCTGACTCCTCAGATGAAAATAGAAGTGGACTGAGAGACTACCAGGGCAGAAAGAGAGTTCATATGATTATATAGGTAAGAACTAGAACAGCAGTTGCAGGTTTTTTTTTGATTCTGCTATTTACCAAAGTTGGGTCCCTGGTGAAACTTCTGCAAGGGCGCCAACAAGTAATGTGCATGAGGTGACGGGAAGCGTTGGCCTCCAGCCAATGAAACCTGTCTGAAAGTGGAAATAAACTGTTTCTGTTTGGGAAAAAGAGAAAAAAAAAAGAAAAAAAAAGAAAGGGAAAGAAAAAGGGAAAAAAAAACAGAACACGATTTGGATGGGGAAGCTGTTTCCACAGCCAGGAGGAGTTATTTAAGTTGGCTAATGCAATGAGGCCAGTTGATCCTGTGCCTTTCGTGTTCTTCCTCGGCTGCCTCCCGGCTCCGTGGGACGAGCGAGGTGGAGCGGGATGGAGCAGACAGATGTTGCTGGCCTCGCTGGCGGGCTCAAGGCAGGCAGGTCCCAGCTCCGCTCCTGCTTCACACGCACCCAGCTGGGAGCCGTGACTCACGGCCCGGTCACAAGGCTGTGCTGACAACCTGGGAAGATGATGAAATCACCAAGCTTTTGCAACTGCAAGAAATAAAATTGAATTAGTTTTTTTTTAGAAAAAAAAAGCCACAGAGAATAGATTTCATCTTCTTTCCGCCACTTCTGTCCCTTTTTTTTTATTGTCGATGGAGAAGGAAGCTGGTGAAGAGGTCAATAAGTTTGTCTTGGCCCCTCACCTACTGCAGCTCCTCAGAGCTGGAGAGAAAAAGGAGTAGAAGGAGAGATGCAGCAAGGCTTAGCTGTTTTACTCACCATTTCCTCCCTAGATGGGATCCCATCCTGCAGTCATGATCCCAAAAGCTTGTGAGGAATTGATCAGTCAGTCTTGATAGGCTCTGGTATTGTAGGGGGCTCCATGGAGTTGCTGGAGTTTTGGGCTGGTGCACCTGGGTGCTGTGAAATTGTTTAGTTTAAAAATGCAAAATTAATTAAATGAATTCTTCAGATAACATACTGACCAGGTGCCTGAGCGGCTTTGGAACATCAGTGAATTATGAGGGGAAACATTTCAATTAGCATTCATAAAACGTCATAAAAGATTATTCCTGTTTTGATTAAACCTAAGTTTGCTAGGTCTTCTTTTCAATTTCAAGCAGGGTCCATGGGCCTCACAACATACCTTTAAATTTGCCCAAAAACTCCTAGATTTTCTCTAAAATCATAAGATAAAAGCATATCATTTTACATGTTGCTTGCTCGCCCAGACTCTAAAGTTAACACAAGAGGATGTCACGTCATATAATCTAATGGAAAGTAAGCCCTGAAGTTATTCCACTTGTTGTGAAATTGTCTTCACAGAAGAATTAAAAACTCAGAGTATCTTGCCAATAACTAAGGAATAGAAATTTTTTTTTTTAATTTTGATGAACGGTGATGGTGAAGCAGGATGCCTGCACCATCTGACAATATGAGGTGAAAGCTGGGCCTGTTGGGCTGCAAGAAAAGCAATTTACAGCAAGCGTGGTTTTAGGCTTGAGGAGCTCCCCAGGTAGTACTGAAATGTCTATATGGTGCACAGAGTAAAGAAGATAGGAAACCTTCTAGTGTCACGTGGACCATAGCAATGGAAAGAGATGGAGCTGAAGAAATATTTCTAGGAAAAGGAATGAGCTGATGAGCAAGGACGAGCTCTACAGTAGCCTATCATGTTTGGAAGACACTTTTCATGCAATTCCTCATGGAAAAGTAAATGAATTGCACAGGAGCAAGGAGTGCTACATGGCTTACATTAAAGATTGAAGTAGAGCAGCTCTTTTTTCCTCTCCAGTGCTCTTCTCTCTCTGCCATGATGCCAGGCATGTGCCCAGCCTGAATATAGTCTGCAGCTTTACGCATTGTACATCCTTCAGTTTCATACCATAGTTAAAATCTTCTCGAATTCATTGTATGTAGGAATGTACTTATATCTGGTTGCTTTCATCCGAGAGGAGGGTAATTTTTTTAACTTTGTTTTTTCTTTACGGTGTTCATTCTCCACCCTTCTCAGGCTTACCATGAGGAATGAATGGTACCATATCTGATGTTGTTGGTATATTTCCCTTCTTATTGAAATTATTTTGATTATTTTGATGGTTTTCCTTGCCTGGTCTCCTGACAGCAGGTTAGGTTCAGGAACAAGATTACGGTTAGAAATAAAGGGCCTTAAAATTAGCAGTCTTTAATAGGAGTAGACCTTTTCTAAAGATGCTAAAAAGACCAAAAAAAGAAAAAGAAAAAGAAAGAAAAAGGAAAAAAGGACTAAGAAAACATTTTTTAGCCGTAATTCCATTCAGGTCATTCTCCACAGTGCTTCAGAGATGTCCCCTCACCTTGCCAGGTCTCAAGTGAAGTTAATACACTAACTTAGCTCTTTCCTGCCACTGTCCTTTCCATCTTTCCCCAAGACTCCTTCCCCACCTTGCTATATCAAGGGTTCATCCTTGACGTTACTTATGTACAACCTGAGTGAAGCATAGAAATCCAAAATCCATCTACAAACTCAGGTCTCCAAAACCATAGGAAAGAATGCAAAGATTGGAGAATCTTGGCTTTCTTTTCTTTTCTTTTCTTTTCTTTTCTTTTCTTTTCTTTTCTTTTCTTTTCTTTTCTTTTCTTTTCTTTTCTTTTCTCTTCTTTTCTCTTCTTTTCTCTTCTTTTCTTGTGAAGTTGAATGTTCTTCTTGGACTATCATTCAGTGTTATAATTAATTATCTGCTTTATGCAGAAATATTCTTTTATTGCCTAGCAATAGGGAAGAATTAGAAGTAAGCTCAGATCTAACTCCGTGTCTTCTGGAAGTGATCTAACTGTTGGATCAGTGTGTCCCTGGCACATTTGTAGAACAAATTCACATGTCGGCTCCCACAAAGAACGGGTAGTGCCTAAGCTTGCCAGCTCTTCCGTTCTCCTGCAAATGAAACAAAATTCAAACTTTAAATTCAGCTTCTGCTGAGTGTTCCAAGGCTTAAATTCAGACAAGATAGATTGAAGGCCTATATCTTCTATATTGTTTCTAGTTAAACAAAAGCTTAAATTGACTTGCTTCATTACATGGGGACTAGATATATTGTTGAAACTTTGCAAAAAGATATTCAGTAGTAATTTATTTGAGGGTAATAGTGATATTTAAGGAATGTTGATCCCTAATTTCAAAAACCTTCTGGCACAGGTAATCTCAACAGACTTGCACACCTATGTGCAGCAAAATGTCATGGTTTAGGTATATGTACTGTATAAAGAGAAAGATTGAAAATGCATATCCACAATAGATTTCCTCAGCAGGCCTCACATTAATTGCCGTGATGCCTACAGAAACTTCACCAGAAACAGCGTCCAACTAGTTTTCTTTTAATCATGCTTCCAATTTGCATCTTGTGCATGGTTCCAACTTTTGATGGATCAGAGAAGACTACCTTGTCCCTACAGGGCTGATATATGATATTTTAGAGGGTATGATAAATGATATATTTTAAACTCAAATAAACACTGTGTCTGAGAATTTTTCCCAAAAGGCTTCACTACATTTATGACAATTTAAATATGCCTCTTGAGGACCCATAGCATGAAGATAAAGATTATCCCAGCACCAGACAAGGGAGCACTTGCATTCTGAACACAAGACCATTTTAGAAGAAGGCAAAGCCTGACATATGCCCCATTTTTGACCACCAAAGCCACATAAATAAATTACTAACTGTGTTTATTAACAACTTATTGTGCTTTCTTCATATACCCACAGCATACATGAATCATATTTTAAAAACAGGTGACAGTGTATTTGAATTCCATATAAAATAATGAGCTGTATTTCCATTTGAGACGTGTCAAAATAAAATACCACTGGGAGAAAGCATGTCTTAGTGAATCCTTTATAATAGGCAACATAACCAGCAATGTGTGAAACTGGAGAAATTCAAAAACCGCATGCTAGGAATCACCTTTAAAAGGTGGTGAGAGTGGGTTATCTTTTATTTCTTCTCGAGTGCTCCTGTTGGGATATTTCAGATATGGGAGAACACTTAAAAGGGTTTTAGAGTCCATAGGGGGATCCGTTGCTCCAAAGCTGTAAGAATTTGCAAAGACAGCCAGATTTTACAATCCAGGCTGACACAGCCATGGGAAAATGCATGTGGCACTGTTGGAAAGGGACTGCGCTGGGATCAAGGGGAGCATGCGTTGCTCTTTGGGAAAGCATCAAAGCATCTTCTCCTTCCACCTTGAGTCTGAATTTGCAGCAAAGGTTCCTCCAGCATGTGGGGCTGCTGTGGGTATTGGCACATCTGGATGGCGGTCGTCACTCGGTGTCGGCATTCCCAGCGCTCCCACATGCCAGGGGAGCTTGGTCTCCCTCCAGACTCACATGGGTGACAGATGCTTTTTCTCCCCCAACCCCATTTTGTCAACAGGATAAAAATAAGTGATTTAAGCAAGTCTCTCTCTCTTTCCCTAGTCCCCAACCAGCTAGCCCTGCCTAATAATCGTAGTCTAAATAATCGCCATATGTGGCAGTGGAATACAAGTTTGTGAGCTTTTTTTTCCTTCTTTTTTTTTTTTTTTTAATAGAAGTTAATCCAGCTTTGAGCTGGATTAATTCCCAATGAAGCTTGGGGACAGACAGCTGTTTTCCTGCTTCTGCCTGGGAATCCTGGCCTCAAAAATCCACCTATATTGGTCAGCAGCTCTGATCTGTGCCCATTTTTTGAACTCTTGATCATATTTAGGACCAGCATTGCTCTGTTATCTATTTCTCATGATGAAAAAGAAAAAAAGGAAAAAAGGTTACAAAATTTGTTTTTTTTTTCTATTTTGCAATGGAATAAAAAAGTCTTCGAGGCTGCTGTCTTCATTTGGAGGGTTAGGAAGGAAGAATATTTGCAAAGGAGACATTTGACAGGAAAATCAGTATTAGCCTGTGGGGCAGCAGTGGAGCCAGATAATCCTGTGCTGGCTCTTAAGGCTGAAACCTCACAGAGACATTTTTAAGGAAACAAACTCTGAAGGGCTTATTTACCTTGTGCCACAAGACAAGAAATAGTGGGAAAAAAAGACAGCAGGAACGAAGAGGGGCAAAGGAGTAAAACAAGTATTATTCCCTAAAAATAACTCACATTTTTCAACCTGCTCATGCCTCGCAAAAATGATAGTCATACGAAGGTACAAGTGCATCCTTATATTATTCATTGGCCTGAGTACCTCAAAAACATATTTGCAGCCAAACAAATTACATGGAGACTCGATTTTGACCCATAGACACAGAGGGTGAATGATATCCAACACTCGCAGCTCAGCAGAGCAATCATGGAATATTATTTTGACAGTAAAGGCAAAAGAAATCATACCTAAGGCTTGAAGTTAAAGAATATTTTCCTGGCAAGATTTAAATCTTTGTCTCTGCTGTTTTGTTTTCTCACCCGGATTATGTAAGCAAGTCAAATCATACCTAAGATGTGTCTCAATTTGTGTTTGCTCGGCTTTTTTTTTATTGCCACATTTGAAAATTAATAATTCAATGTTCTAATATTAGCTGTCATCTTAGCTGTGATAAAATTAATAATTCATCAAACTGATATCAAACAAATGGCACCTTTTTATGCTGGATGAGAAATATACTTTGCTACATCCGTGAAGCTAAATTTGGTGAGATTCTCCACTTTATTTCAAATGAAATCATATTTCACCAATTAGTTCATCATTTTATCATCCTCCTCCACTTCACAATTATCCATACGGAAGGCTTCCATGTAGCAGCATTGGTTTTATTTTTGCTGAGGAGTTTTTCCAGAGGAGCCACCAGACAAGAGCAACATTTTTGGAAAAGGTGAGAAATGTCCAATTGCTTTTTATGCATTTTCCCCTCATTAGCGTGATGAGTTTTGCCAGGGAAAACACTTGATAATGTCATCCCACATCTCTTTCTGGTGTTTCCCCTGGAGAAGGCATCCTCACCTCCCTCAGGAGCTGGAAGTGGTTTGCTTGAGCTGCAAAGCATCTGAAGATCCTTTGGGGTGAAAGGTGCTATGTAAATGCAAGGTCAGCCCTGTTATCTGGGGTGCAAATGCATCCGGCACTCCTAAGCATCTGGGAAGGGGAAAAGAAAAAGAAAAGGTCTCTCAGAAATATTTTGTATCTGACATTGTGCTGGAATACATGTTCTCCCCCAAGGGGAGATGGCTAGTTTAGAAGATCCCTAGGAAAATGTCCTCAGAAAGGAAAGATCACCTTGGTAATGGTGATGATGGTGTAGCGATGGATCGGGACTAGCCTATCCATGGAGGATGGCATAGAGGCCTCTCCATTTTCATCTCCTCCAATCTCCTTTGGAGCTTCTGGGCACTGTCACGACCCACTCACCACTTTTACTTGCTGACAACAAGCTCCTATGGCCAAAGTACCTTCTCGTTTCCTCTTACCCTCAACAACTACATGCTAATTCTGTTGGGTGGCCATCACTGTCAAGGAAGCAGCCTTAAATGTGCCAAATTTCTAATGGAAATTGAATGCGAAAGGTTGCATTCCATGGGGAAATTTCAAATTGACAAATTTTCTGAATGGTGCTCTCCCAACCTTGCAGCATATAATATATGCATTTATTGAGCTTAATTTTTGGTTAGTATCAAAATGCATTGATCGGTAAGATAAATATTGACTTGACCTCGCTTTCTCTCAGTCTATATTTACTTCTTGAGTCAATAAGTCTAGAAACTGATCTGACAGGAGTCAATAACGGTTTAAAGTTCTCAAAATAGCAGCCTTGCTTTAAGGCTGCAACTCCTTACTTTAAAGTTACTGTCTTAAATACATAAAAATGCTCAAGAGAACTTAACACTTTACTGCACAAAACCACCAAGGAACTGCCGATGCCCAGAGACATTCGAGTGACTTGAGGCCAGCAGTGCCATTTCAGCACTGGCCTAGCTACATGGTGAATATTTTAAAAGTGACCTACTGCATCCTGTCTTTTGCCCTGTGGATCCTAAAAACTCAATCTTATCTCTGGAGGTTATGCCTGCGTGTCACTGATTGGATTTGTCAGGGCTAAATTGTCTCCGGCCTTGGGAAAGCACAAAGCTTGCTAATGGGGAAAATTTGTCATTATGAGGATCCCCTGCCTTAATTTCTCTGCTTAGTGAGGTGGCAATTAGCCCCCTAAGAGATTCAGTGTCAAATGGGATCATGTTCTTCCCATGGAGAGCCCCTTCTTCTCCCACGTGATGGACTTGTGGCCATGGAAAGGTATGGTCTTCACCCATAGCTTATCTCCATGGTTCAGAAGCTGGTTCCACCAAACGTGACAAAAGAAAAACCCTGGCACAACTACATATTTCCCTGTGCCCTAGAGCTTATCTGGCCTCCGAGGAAGTGCAGATGAAACTAGGAAAATGAGGAAAAAGCCCTATGAGAAAAAGATATTGAAGATTCCACTCATCTCCCCCTCCTCGGCTTCCTGCAAAAGAAACCTGACATATTATTGGCTTTTACTCCTAAATAGAACCAAAAATAAAAGAGACCTAGCTATAATTTTTATTTCCTTAGAAGTAAGTTCAAAACTTCATATTAACAATTTTCCTTTTGTTTTGTTTTGTTTTATTTGTTTCATTTCACTGTATTTTATTTACTTGTTCATATGAGTAGCTTTCAGAGGAAATATTGTATGGGATAATAGGTTCATAAGACAATAGTCTTACGCCAATAATCATTTATCTGCATATT
>JAUBOD010000991.1:1369812-1383720 GCA_032353885.1 Nothura maculosa
TATATCTATATCTATATCTATATCTATATCTATATCTATATCTATATCTATATCTATATCTATATCTATATCTATATGTTTGTTATCCAGGGCTTATATATTTCCTCAAAAACCTACTATTTAATAATTTTTACATTGAAAACTTATTACTGACACCAGCTAACTTGTCATTTTCTCGAGTAAACTATTAGGATTTCACCTTTTTGGAAATAGAAGTGGAGAAAATGAGTGACTGCTGGGTAACATCAGGGTGAGAATCAGTTGCTGGAGTTCCTAGACCCTTACTTAAAGGTTTTTTTTCTCTCTCTCTCTACCTTGTTTCCCCCCACCCCTCTGTACAACAGAATTGTCTTGTTATTTTTAGGATGTTTGGTACTCCCAGGCAAGAAAATACAGCATCTGGCAGCTCCACGCAGGTTATCATTGTGCATCTAGCACTAGATATATAGCTGACAGGATATATAGCTGCCATCGCGGAGGATGATGGACTGTGCTCTGTTATCTCTGTGGAAGCACTGTGTAAACTTGGGTGTGATCCAGCTGAGGAGCCAAAAGCAGCGTTGTGGAAATTACCTGACCACTCAAGTCTATAAAAAGTGAATTGCAAATAACATCAGCAAAAGAAGATAATTCTCGTAAATAGTCCACAGTCATCCCCTAAGTTAAAAATGAAATAAGTTAAATTAATGAGGACATTTTAATGCTTCAACATGATTAAATAATAAAAATATTAATTATCTTTGTCTGAAAAATTGTCAGCTTATAACACTTGAGCCAGTCTGATTGCCCAGTTATCTGGGATCTTGGGCCAGCAAACAGCCTACAGCTTTACGACGTGCTCCGAAGCAAAGACATGGGCAGATTAGGAGCAAAGTTTAGGCAAGTTGCAGGCAGCAGGCTGCCTTGTGTAGAGGCTGCCTGGCACAGGGAAGCCTAGAGCCAAACCTCCTGCATGAGATTAATATGTGTTCCCAAGTCTCTCACAGTAACCCAAAAAGAGTCACATTTTCCACAAGTCTGTAAACATGACATAGTTTCAAACAAAAGTAGTGAGAAAGTTTTGGAGATATTTGTTTAAAGCATCTAGGGCGCATCGCTCGTGGGATCTGGGAAAGGAAGAGTGTTGCAATAAAACGGGCCATGGGCTCTTTACGAAACTGCATGAGATGTTTTTATCTCATTATTATGGTGATGGTTGTCATATTAAAAATAAAATAAAAAAGAAAGTTAAAATAAACATATTAATTATGTGTCAAAGTCTTTCCGTATCGTAGGATGTTTCTTAAGACACTGTGATGGGAAGACTCAAACAAGAGAGAGAACTTTGCTGCATTGCAATGTGTTCCTAAATGAGTTTTAATATCCTGTAGGGAGAAGCGAACCTCAGAAATGATTTTTGGTATGACAGTCTTCTCTATTTTCTTAGAAGAGGAATAATGTCCAGCGAGCAAAGAGCTGGATGGCAATGATATACATGATCCTATCTACGTATCTGCAACTCCTGCCTTCAGGTGAGTCTAGAAACAAGCTTTGTTAGGTCCAAGTTGATCTCAAAGCTATTTAGTTATGGAGATACTGGTATTGCCCTCCATTCCTTCTCTTATTGAGAGAATTTTCAGTCCACATAGTTCATTCCTCACAATTTCTCTCTAACCCTGTAAAAAGAAGCCTTCTCTGTTTTCCGAAATCAAAATTCAGAGGCAAAACACAGCCCCGTTACAGAGGCAGAGACAACTTGCGCTTTCCATGCTTTCAGTGTATAAAATGAGTCCTTTAATTAAAGCAGCTCTCTGGTCAGGCTGGCACTTCTTTTTTAATTGCACCCTCCCGTCACCCTGCAATTTATTTTATTTTAATTTGTCAGGGTGCGTGAACATTTCAGAAGGCCCCAGACAAAATCAGGGCTGTCAAAAGAGCCGGTACTGCGTCATCACGTAGCTGATGGCCAGGAGCCAGCTCTGTCAACACTTGGCTTTGTACTGTCCGGGGGAGAGAATTTGATTCTTCAGCAATGTCTAATCAGTTTAAAACAAATCTGGAAGATGTTACTAAAAGACTAGATGAGATCCAGGCCACAGCAGTCTCTGCATGCAAAGAAGTGAAGGATTTCAGTTCAGGAACAAAATTAAAGAGGTGGAAACACCACTTGACAGTTTCAACACGATTATAACTGAATAACGAGGGCTCTACTACTGGTTCAGGAAATGGGGTTGCTGGTACTATGGAAAGTGCCTTAATACGCCCTCTTTGCTGTGCAGGGGAGGTATCAACATCTTGGATCTCTCAGCAAACAGTAGAAAAATTTCCTTATCTTAGATTCTGGTCAAGTCTTAAAAGGAAACCAAAGCCTGGGAAACTGGAGGGTTAGAATGACAAGGAGCACAGTTCCATATGAAATCACAGAAGATGTAAGAAAAATTATAACCTTCATACTCCAGGATTATGGGACATGTTTCTGATGAATACCTCAGAAGCTTTCAAGATTTGAATGTTTGTGCCTGGTTTGCAAACCAGAATGCTGAAGAAAAGTTAGATTACTAGCATCAATTTTATATCTAGATTTGATGTTTAAAGGTCTGGCATGCTGGCATAACAGTATCCGACACAGATACCAAAAATATCTTCATTCCTCTTTCCTCTAAGTTCTTCCTGCAAGGCCTGGGTCACATAGATGTGCTGCTGAAGGAGAAAGAAAAGCTGAAGTTTGTGTTTGAACTATTTCTTCCAGAATGGTTAGTTTCTTTCCAATACAGTGTGTAAAAGGTTTGGGTTGAAGGAAGAAAACAGATTCATACTCAACAGAACAGGATCAAGACACACAATCTCCACTTAAGATGGTTTAACTGCAAAAACAAACATCTCAGTACTCAGAAAAGAAATAGAAATAGCTAGAATTGTGATAGAAGAATGATTAGATTTTTCTCTTGATGTTCTTGAGAAGGTTCAGAAGAACTTTGGGCCAGCTCTGTCCTCTCACCATCCGGCTGCTTCCTTCCATACCTGCAAAGACCAGCTGAGTCCTTGCTAGTTTCCCTCCAATATCCTCCAGGAGGTGCTGGGGGACACCGAGCAATCAGGATATCCCACCTGCAGTTGGGATTGAGTGCGAGTGATGTCCTCTGTGAGACATTGACCTTGTCGTATAGGAGAAGATTTTAAGGAGCCAGGGAAGAGGGGAAATATGCTGGCTTTCCCCCAGCTGCTCTGTGAGAAGGGTGAATTTCCATCATCTGCTGCGTAACCCCTTAGGAGTTCCAACAGCAACATCTCCAAGAGATGCCACATAATCCTTTTTCCATTTTTTTTCCCTCTTATCTAAGCATGCTATAATTATAAGACTTCATTTATCTTCTCCTTATGACAGACTGGAACAACAACTCTCAGTGAAAAGGAAGTACTTTCCTTATTCCAGAATATATTCCTCCTTCTAAACATTACAGAGGAAGAAAACACCTTTTCCTCTACATTCTAGACATTTTACGGTATTTTGTCCCAGTTCTTTGCCTTCCTTCAGAGACATCTTCACTGACTTCTTTCTCTTTGATTATTATCCACATTGCTGATCACAGGGGTATCCACTCAAGTGAAATAAAGGGAGCAGAATTTACCTTATGACCTGCAGGACTGGCCCTGCCAAACCTCCCCAACTTTATTTGAGTAAAATGTGTTAAAAGAGCCTTTCACCTGTCGTGGGAATTAACCACTGATCTGAGTGGAGACAAATTCCCTTACCTCTGTTGTAATTCACCTTTTTCACTTTACATGAGGATTTTTCTCATGGTCTGTGGAGCAGGTCAGATTACCTTAGATACTTTGTCGGGAGCTGAATGGATAGGATATTATAAACTCTAATTTATGGTCTGCTGTAATGTGTTGCATTATAAAATACGGAAAGATTACTGATCCGCTCCAGCTAAACCCCTACATCTCTGCATGTTTATCCATGTTTAGCCACAGATTCATACATTGTAAGGCCTGCAGGAACCCTAATCTGATCCCTCTAAAGCACAAGCCATCATGCTTTAGCTCTTGCTTTCAACTATTGAGGTTTGGAACTATTTGTGATCATTCCTGAGGCCCCAGAGCTCATTGAGATCCATCACACCAGCCTCAGGCGTCCTATGGGTCCAAATCTTCTGCATCGTATAAGAGCAGCTCTAAATATCGGTGCGCTACAGTATGCTTTAGCAAAACCTTTAAACCTTTTGGTCCCTGTCCCCTTCTGCTTCATTCCTTTCCCTCCAGATTTAGCCTTCCTTTTCTCTCACTCTTCTTGTTGCGAAGTCTGGCAGCTTCTGCTGCTCTTGAATCACATCTGTGCTGGGAGATGTTTATACCTGGCACGCAAGGTATGAAATACTCTGTTGCAGCTCTCCAAGGAGCTTGGTCTCAAGCAAGACCTCAGATCAGCTCCTGGCTCCGGGAGCTGCTAGACTGGCTGCAATGGAATGGGACAAATTGTCGAAAGTAAGAGAATTTCTCTGGGAAATGTACTTTGAGATCTCAGTGCCGTTCCCAGTGGAATCTTCCCCATAATAAAATCTAACACCACAACTGACACTAATTACAAACCTTGTTACTAAACTAAATTACAGCCCTCGCTGAGGAAGCAAGAGTGAGCAGACATAGACTGCGGCAATAAAACCTGAGGCTGCTTCGTTCGAACAAGCCTGGCTGAGACTCCCCCAGCTGCGTTCACTATCGCATCCTCCTCATCGTCGGGATGTGGTCCTCGCAGTCCTGACAATTCCTGCTGCCACGGGATGCGCATGCAGAGCAGAGCCAAGTCCAAAGCATCTTCCATGGGCACAAAATATACACATGTGCAAGATTCCTTCTCATAAGCACAAGGAAAGAGATAGAATAAAAATAATATATATTTAAAAACTCAAATTCTTAAACACATTCAGACTCAGCTGGAATTTGGACCAAGAGATGGACTAGCTCTTACTTCTCCCTGAGGCACATTCACCCCTCTCTGTAATTAAGCTCTTGGGCTGTTTTGTTACTGTTGTGAAGCAGGCATTGCCAAAAGTCATCTGGCTTTCTCCCTTAAAACAGTGACAGGTTTTCCACCCCCCCCTTGCTAAAGAAACCTTTCAATCTCATTGCTTATGTGCGTTTGGTATAATTATTTTTTTTTTACCTTTCACAGTGTTGTTTCCTAACCATTACATTATAGAAAACTGGTCATCAGCGAGCCTGCTGAAAAGACCTAGCACCATACATTGCAGAAAATAACCTTAATATTTATATATATATATATATATATATATATATATATATAAAGACCATACTTCTTTTAAAGATCTTGCTCTAAACAAACTGAATTATTCATGCTCTGAATTGTACAGCATTAGAACACCTGTTTTCAATCATGCATAATGTAAAATCACTCATTACCTCACAAGAGCCTCTACATCTCCAGCAATCAAATGGCATTGAAACAGCGAAACAGGTGCTTGGCAGGTGGATCCAAACAGATGTTTTGGGCTTGCTTGTCTTTTCTTGTACAGGTGTGACAATCTTGTTTTCAACGGGGTAATTGCTATTTAAATAGGTAACATTTATTTCTTATGTGCTTTAATATTTATTTTTGCTTCTTCAATTCTTTGTTTTTCTCCTAGTTTCCAAATGGCATAGGCTTCCTTGCAGCAGCCTATGAGCTGTGCAAAAGCTCCCAGTTTCACTGCGCTGTGCAGTAATGCCTACTCGAAGCGCTGCACCCTCTATATTCATTGCATGCATCCTCACCCAGCAACCTTCTCCCTCCTGTAGGCAGCTTGTGCAAACCACCAAGCATCACCCTTATAAACACCTGAGTGTGCCAAGGTGGCTTCTCTGAGAATTATTGCAAAGTTGGGTCAACTACACTCTGGTGATGCACAACAATGATCTGAGTGAAACCAGCCTGTGGCCATTGCGCTCCGAGAAAGCTTAGAAAGCATTGAATCTGCACGAAATAAAAACACTTGGAATTTACAGAAAAATGAGCCAACAGCGACCAATAAGGACTTAGGTGTTTGTAATATTCAACCAGTGATTACTAGCTGTCCAAAACAGGTGTTCCTCATTTTACCATAGTTTGCAGCAAAGAGGTGGCAAATCATTAAAAACATTTTTAAGCTTGGCACCCTAAGATGAACCCTAAAAGCTATGGTCCAGCTGAATGGGGCTGAATGAGTGGCCCTATTAGTACCTGCAGGACATGGAGTACACGTGAGGGAGAAAGTGTTCTTGAAAAATTCATAGTAAGTACCAAAATAATACATGGGAATATTTAATCCACAATACCAAGGAACTCTGCTGCTGTAATAATATGATCTGAAATGGATTTTTGGCCTTGTTTTTGTATATTGTAGTCCACTATTTAAAAACAGCCACAGTAATAGAGTGGGAAAAGGTGTGTAATATAAATTAGAGGATATGATGGCCAGATATCATGAGAAGTGGGAAGTAGATGTCATGTTCTAGACAGCATATGCTCCGTAAGCCTTGATTGTGACATGATACCTACATGACCACTCACAACAAGGCTGAGGAGAAATTTCCGGTGTATAGCTAACTTTTAGCTAATTTTTGCTAATTTGGATGGACACCTGAATAGAGAAATAAGCAGAAATTCCTAGCCAGAGCATTCATAGTTACTTCCTCTTCTCCTGCCACCTACCTATTTGTGGAGAGAAATTGGATGTTGCTACTAGTGATGCTCTCCTTTAAAGGGATTCATATGTTGGTGGTGTATGCAGGTGTGCACATATAATAATAAAAAAGATAATAATAACAGTATGGTTAGCATCAATTCTTTATGTTGAGTTACAGAAAATCAGATGTACAAACAAATCCAATTATTCTGCTCAATATATCTAAATAATTAACTCTATTGCATTTATCAATGTTGGAGATCTCATTTTTCTTTGAGTATAAGTAGCTAGTTATTTTCAAGAAGCAACCACCCCAAAACCAACCCTGGAAAGTTAAGGGATTTATTTGGGATTTACCTCAATGAAATAGGTGCTGAAATGCCAGGGCAGCAGGAACAGTTAATGAATCTGTCCCGAACCAACTGTGAAAGAATTTAAATGACTGATACACAATTACTTTACCAAGAAAGATAAAAAGACTGATAACTGTACATACATATGTGCATATATATATGTAGTTCACACTTACATGAGCATGGACTATCTAGATTAATTTGGGTGTTTATCCATGTGTAGCATCTGAAATATGTAGAAACCTCAAGGAGAAAAAAAAAGGAAAAAAGAAAAGCCATGCAAGTAAATGATGGTTTACCTATTCAAAATGAACACCAGCCTCAAAATGGAAACTATTGAGGGTTGACAGATGCCAGCAGTGATGGCTGCACATCCCTTCTTCATACTCCGCTGTCAAAACTCTCATGGAGGGGCTGGTTCTCCCTGCTGTCTGCCCTTCCAAGCTCCAGAAAATCCTTCTTCAGCACCTTTCCTTAGGGACCATGAAGAATCTGCTCTTTCTGGGTCAGATATGTGCAATTCATTGTGCAGCAAAGGTCACCTTCACTGGGAGAACTACACAGAGAAAGGAAGGGTGAATCTGGATCCTGGGTGAAGTGAAATCTCATCAAACACCTCCCAAATTTCATTCAGGAATTTTTTCTTATTGGATTTTCTTTTGTTTTAATATAAGAAACACATGATATTATATTTCACAAAATTGAGTTGATCTCGTGAGCTCCAATACAGGTGGAACATCAATTACCACTGTGAAGAAGAATCCTTGTATTCCTCTTTGTAGACCTTCTATTCATCCTGAACGTGCTGGAATTCATCCTTCTCCTGGGATATGGTTTTTGGTTTGTTTTTTGGTTTTTATTTTTTTTTCTGATAATTTACACAAAGCACTGCTTTTATGAAGCTCTGTCTTCCTGAAAAGAAGCTGTCATTGTCCTCAGCATAAAAAATTCTGATCACTTCTCGCTGGAGTAGCTGTTGCTCTTGCTCTTCCCATTGATGCTCCTCACCAACCACACACTTTTTCTCTTAAAGGAATATCTACACCTTCTCCTCTGTGACGTTTTTGACATCATGCCTCATATTTAGCTTTGGTCTCGCTGATCACAAGGGCATAACGTGGTTTGGTGTCTCCAGGATGCTTCTGGTTGACCCTCCTTTCACATGGAATGTGAGTTATTAATAACCACCAGACACTCCAAAACAACTTGCTCCTGAATTTCCCCAGTCCATGTCTTGCAAAACCCCCAAAAAGTAAATCTCTCTAACATCTTCCCCAGAAGATCAGCAAAAGAGGGCTGCATAGAGCTGAGGTATGAGGGAACTCCTTAGATAAAGAACTTCTAATGAAAAACATCTCTTTACAGGCCAATTTTCAGCTATTTTGTGCCTAAGGCATGAGAAGACACTTTATATCTCTGTGACATTTTATTTACCAATAAAATGCTCATATTGTTCTTCTCAAAGATATAAGGGCTTTACAAAGCATTCCAAGAAATTAAAAGGCTTTTGCGCAGGTGCAGAGCGCTATGAAGACTCCACTGACCTGAGACATGCACAGAGCAGCATCTTAGCCCACTTGTGCCTTCTCATGGCAGCAGACCTCAGACATGTTCCTATTGCACAGTCAAAGCCAGTAGCTCATTTTGCATACTTTAATGGATTGCTTTTTGTTCTTTGATTTTTTTGATGATGATTTTGAACTTCTTCACAAGTTTGGGTGGGCAAGAGGCACTGCCAAGGAATCTTCAAGCTAGAACTGCACAGTCTTTCCTCCTAATTCTCGAGGTAGATGCAAAGCCAGGAAGGACGGAGCTGGAATCAGCTCACTTTTTGTGCATTGGCCTGATGAACATGAGATAATCACTGATGGAAGAAGGAACACCATGATGGAATCAGCTCCAGTGCAGTCCTGCTCACACTGCAGCTCCAGACCAGCAGTAGCTCCAAGAGCAGCCCATGCTTGGAGGCCACCTCAGTTAGATGCATTTCCATTGTGTGCATGGCTAGCATCTGGGGAACCAGAGATGGATAAAGACCCAGTGAGGAATGAATCCTCCAAAAACGTTATCACACAAGGAAATGTTGCTGGGATCTTGACCCATCCTCTCAAACTCCTCACATTTCCCACCAGCATTGTGGTAGGAGTGAGCAAACCTTCTGTTTCAGGTCTCCATGTTCCAACACAATGCACCATGACCCAAACCTTGCTTCAAGACTATGCAAGGAAGGTTTTTCAAACAAGGTCAGTGTGCGCAGATACTATATATATTTCCCAAATGGTTATTAGAATAAACATTGGCAATGACAAAGTGGGAATTCTAATTTCAAATCTTGTATACACCCATTTATCGGGTGTATTTGCATATATTTTATATATATATATATAAATGTAAATTGTTGCAGCATGCGGGGGCGGGTGGTGGGCATCTCCCCTTTCAGGACGACAGCTGCGGATCCCAGGTGGTCTGACATTTGAGATGGAGGCTGCGGATAAGATGGAAGGTGTTTTAGGGGAGAAGAAGGCTGTGAATAACACTGAGCCCTCCTCCAGATGGAATCGCTCACGAAACAACCTGAGATACGCTATTACTGTCCATATGTCTCCTAGGTCTCCAAAGGCCATGCTCCATTGATTTATTAGAAATCTGCTTTCCCCTAGCCTTGGTTCCTTCCCAAACAAGGTATAAAGTGGGATTTATTATCATCTCAAATGCTCTTAAAAAAAAAATCAGGTCTTCACATAAACTTGTCTTCAGAAATCCTTCAATAAACACCAGATTGGAAAGTAAATATGTTGGGGTGAGAGTCCCCTTCTTGTGTACCCTTTTTAAAAGTTCCTTCTTGCTGTAAGGAAGGTTGGAAGGCATTTCTGTGACAAATAAATGGCTGCATGCGTGGTGCCAATGGAATAAAAGCCAGCACATAGAACTATGTTAACAGTCTGCCTTACACTTATTTCTTCCTTAGCATATAAGCCAGGAAGAATTATTTTATTGTTTTAGCACTGCAAACAGTTGTTATTAGTGTATCTTATTTATAGTCAGTTCTTTGAGGTACCACAGTAATATAGAAAAATATCAGTTATTTCATCACACTGGTGAATTTAATGAACCTGAAGGTGTGTGTTATTTTAGCACTTGCTGTAGCTCCTGTGAAAACCCAATGGTGCTAAAATCTGTAAACCTGTCACTGCTTAAGTAATAACCTTGTTAAAAGCATCTTCATTTAACTTATTTTAGCTTTTGCAGAATGCAGGTTTTATTTTATCAGTGTAGGGAATAGGTGTTTCTAACCAAACCACTTATTGTAAATATAGTTAATTGTAGTTCATTAATTTATTCTCAGTGTTATTGCTTTTATTTTAACACTTAGTTTAAATTAAGTATTGTCTAGAATTGAGTTCCTATTTTCAATTTTTTTAAACATCCTCTTAATTTATATAAAATATCTCCGGTTACAACAGTAAATTTTTTTCTGCAATATGGAAAATGCTCTTTGCATTCATTAATATCCCTTTATGCTGCAAGAAATGGGCTTTCTTCCTTAACAGTACAGACAGGAAAACAAAATGAGATTTTTTTTAATCTTAACACTGCAGAATTGGACTTATTCCTTTCTTACAAAAGGAGAGAGAATGAATATTCAAGGTATATGTTCCAAATTATCAATTGATACCTGAAAATGCACATCTACAGTTATTGAAATTATGGCAATTAAAAAAAATAAAGGAATTCTCTTCTATTTAGCATCATTAAGTAAAAGGGAACTATAATTTGCACCATCACTTTTTTATAGCAACCATCATACTCCCTACATTATGGTACTATGGACTTGTTTGTGACAAATAATAAAAGCATTAGGTATCTACTAAAGTTTTACAAGGTACACAATTATCCATCTATTAATGGTTCCTCCTTCTTGGAGGTCTCCCATGCTCCCCTATGCTGCTTGTCATTCATGAGACATCTTGAGCAGAAAAGTCCACAGAAACTGATGTTCATTGGCAAAGCATCAAGAGGCAAAGTAAGGCTGTAGTAGACTGTGTGCATTGACTGCTTTAAAACAAGCATCAGAACCCTTGTTCCATTGGATTGCCATTTCATTTGGTGCTCTATGTCCTTTTTTCTGTAGTTTAGATCTCTCTTTCAGCATGATCCCGTGAGCAGGATGGGAGGCAGAAGCGAGGATGCTTCCAGCCTTGCCAGCTGCAACATGTCTTGGGTAACCATGAGCTGTCAGTGAAGCCCCTGAGAAAGAATCCAGTTGTTCAAGCTTAGCTGGGACTTCTGTTTATGTTTGTTTTGCTCATGGCCTTCGGTTTCCATGTGTAACCAAAAAGCCTGACCTTGAGTTGGGCTTAAGAAATCTTCTCTACAAGTTTCATTCTATTGTGGAGCCTGTCCTTTCTAGAAGGAACTTGAATTAGGAGTGAAGGCAAGCACCTGGATGCCCTCTTGGCTTTTGGGGACATGCTGCTAATTCCTACAATACAAAAAGACCGTAACTGAGGGTATATATAAAGGTATAGAGCCCACAATGATCAAAGGCCGCCTGGGCATAAAAGAGTCCTCTGCAAATGTATACACTGAGTTGCAATCCCAGAGTTTCCACAGGAAAAAAAAAGGAAAAAATAGATATGTTCTGTCTTGCTGCAAGAGCCCTGAATGCAGGAGACAGGTAACAGTGATATCATCGTGTGCTTGAGCTCGTGCGTGATCGAGCAGCAGAGCCAGGGAGGGGAATTTCCTGTTTAATAAAACAGTGAAGTGGCTCTGTGAGAGGTTTCACTCACCTTTAACTGGCGTTGACCTGGGTTGATCTGTAGCTAAACTCGCAGAGCAGATTAAATTCCAGCCTATATGCTGCTGCTTTCGTGGATGCAGTGAACATCTGTGTGCTCACGTCCAGTGCAGAGAAACAAGCCGACTCCAGGTAGGATTTTATCTTAATGACCTTTCCCTTCTATAGCTTAAAGGTTGGACGCTGTAGTTCTCTGCACCTATAGCAGGCACCACAGTAGAATTAAGTCAACACTGCATTTACAAATGCAATGCTAAAAGAGTAAAATTAAATTCAAAATTACAGAAAAGAAAATTTGAGTTTACTTAGATTTTTGTTCAGACAGCACGCATTTCTCCCTCCCATTGACACAGGAATAGCAATTTGACCCACATAACTTTTTTTGTTTCTTAAGTTAGACTATCACAGACTAATTACACATTCTTTAAAGAATTGTTATTAATTATTGAAATATTAAAAAGATGAAGTCATTGTTTTTGTGCACTTAGCATAGCTTTTAAAGGGTATTATATAGCGAGAATATTTCAGTAGATGGCCTTCAAATATGCACTAGTGCTAGAACAATTTAATGAAATTCGCATTTATTTCAAGGATTTTTTTAATTAAATCTATTGGTTGTTGGTATCCGTAAACCCTTAAGAATAAACACCTGCAGTGTTTTATTATGTAAAAAGGTAGTTTAATTGCATCATATTTATCACAGACAAATCAAGCCCTATTCAGAAGATAATAATGACACAGTAATTGGACCAGTAATTGGTTCAGGATGATTCAATATTGTACTAATAATCATAAATACAACTGTCTCCTGCTTGGGTACAAGGCTGACACTATATTATAGATTGGATTTGGTGCAATAAATATTCGTGAACTGGGTCCAGTAGTGCCTAGGTCTTTAGTTCAACTGCATTAGTAAATAACAGGTATGAAATAATGCATCCCACATGAGCAAACATTGCTGGAGACACAGGGAAGACTGTGCTTTATCTGTGTCCAGAAATGCACAAAATAGATATCTTTGCCTCCCTTTTCCTAACTCCCTGAGATCCCTAACTTAAGCATTGCCATCTGCCCCAGAAGGACTTCTGAAGGAGAACATGGTTGTGAAGATGGTCCAGGTGCTTTCCACCATTCTGACTTTCCTTGTCCTCTTTGCTTCTTTGTTGGGATTTGAGTGTATTCCTGAAAAAAAGGAGAGAGCAGAAGCTTCAAAGAGGTCCCATGTGCAAGAGGTGCTGAGCACTTCGCCTCAGGAGAGGAAATAGGAGGATGAAGAAGGTAACCTCAAAGTGCCCAGGTCAACACAGGCACCATGCCACATCCCAAAGGCAAGGAAAGATGTCTAGCAGGATGACCCTAGATGGCACCTTCCAGTGGCACCTCCATGACTCAGCTCATTGCTTTCTTTGAACCTAACTTCCTCATTTTTCATTGAAAAAAAAAATCCTTGAAAACAACTAAAACAGATCTTTCTTGATGCTTTGCTCTTACCTAGTGGTGACCATTAGGCTGAAGTTTCCCCAACACAGATGCATCTAAGGAAGACCCATCAGTCATAACCCAGCATGTAAATAGGGGACATTCAGAGGTACTTCACCTCCACTGAAGCCTCAAAGAGATTTTTATGATCTGTCTCAGTATGATTTAAGCATGTACTTAGCTTTGTGCCATCAGGAGTCCATTATTAGGTTCATAAAAGCCTGATCCCAGTAGTGTGTTGGTACCAATACAATCTACCTTTTTGTTGTTGTTGTTCTGTTTTTATTTGCATGCGTAAAATAATATACCAGCCATATTTTCTTTCTTTTCCGGATGTGCGCAAGGGAGAAAGGGGGGGCAAAAAAAAAGAAAAAAGCAAAAAGGAAAAAAACAAATCAAGGAAAAAAAATAGCATCATGGAAAACAGTGGTAGGAAGTTGGGAATGGAGATAAGGTCTCCTCTTTATCACTGGCTCTGAAGTGCAGACTCTACAATCCTGCCTTCAGAGTAAAGTTCCCAGCAGTTGCAACTGGTGCAGTTATGTGTTTTTAATATGCATTTGTGTTTATTTCCCTTCATTGTTTTGCACTGAGGAGCTGGTGCAACAGTTGAAGCAAGGCTTGGGTACTC
>JAUBOD010000991.1:1383820-1397381 GCA_032353885.1 Nothura maculosa
ATGCATTTGTGTTTATTTCCCTTCATTGTTTTGCACTGAGGAGCTGGTGCAACAGTTGAAGCAAGGCTTGGGTACTCACCAGGGATTGGAGTGAACGCATCGCTGCCAGCCTTCGCTGTCTCTTTGTGCATAATCCCCTCCACTAATGCTTGCTTTCCAAACTAAAGAACCCACAGCATCCAGGGAGGCCAAGCAGCACCGCTGGGGAATGGGGACAGCCACACAGACAGCCCTTGCTGCAGCAAGTACTCAAGGAAACCTTCCCAAGATGATCCATTGTAGCAAATGTCCTGTGGGCACCAAGGCACCATTAGCAGCCCATGATGATGGTAGATACCACAGCCAAGAGGCACCATTGTAGAGAGCCAATGCTATGGAGCCCAACCGCTTGGGCTCCATAGTGACTCCAAACCTTCGTCCCTCTCCTCTGTTCTCCTCCTCCCTCATCTCACGCTCAATCGCGAGGCTGTTTCACCGAGCACCTGGTCTTCCCCTACCTCCGCTGTGGGGAAGGAGGACAGGTGAGGCGGCAGGAGCGCCAGCACCGTGTGCAGCCCGCCAGGCAGGCCGCCGAGGTAGGGGAACAGAATGTGTTGAAAGCATCATGATCCGCAGCCAGGAAATAACAGTTAGCATATCCCTGAATGACATTTACAGGAAACCTATGTTTCCTTTTCGGGGCCATAAGCTGCAACAAACTGGTGTGTGCAGTCAGCCCTTCCCCATGTACAGTATGGATGCCGCAATTTTCTCAGCATATGCTCAGCTGCGTCCTTCTGATGGCATCCACCTTGGCGCCTTTCCATCTATAGGCATGGAGGGATGTCTTCATCTTCTGCAGGAGGCTGGGGCTATTGCCAAAGGCAGGCATCCAAGCACCGCGGGCAGGGAAAGTGGATCGCTTTGGTTCCTGAATAAGGATTAGGCTTTTGCAACACCTGAGCAGGCAAAATCCTGCGGAGACTCCATGGCCAGAGCCAGGAAATGCTACCGCTCCGCTCCATACGGCTGGGAAGAGGCCTCTCTAACCAAGGTGGATGTCTTGCAGTAGAGCAAATTGCAGGACGTTTAGGGAACAAATGGCAAAGCAGCAGCCGTGCGCGGTGTGTATGAGCGCTTTGGCAGCCTTGGCACCAGAGCTTTCTCGGCATGCAATAGATGATAACACCAGGCAAACCCCTTTAATATATACTTTTTTCAAATTTATTTTTAATTACAAGCAGCCAAACAAACAAACAAACAAAGCCCTCTCTTTTCCCCTTCCCTTGAAGCTTATCTCCTATAAAAAGTCTTTTCACAATACGACCAAAATGTCCTTTTCTCAGTTTAGAGAGACGGATTTCACTGGAATAAACAGGATACCCCAAAATAAGGGCAGAATTTCGCCTCGTGCTGTTTTCTTCACTGTACATTTGCTGCATCTCATGCACTTAGTTGAGGAGAATAGACTTTATTTAGATGTTGAGTGGCCTGGGAAGTCACTCTCAGTAAGGAGGCAAACATGTCTTTTGCATAAAGTCACAGTGTAGGATGTTTATATTAACTTAAAAAGAAAAAGAAAAAGTAAACTAAATAAATAAATGAAAAGCGGAGCCACAGACGCGTGAAGAGCCACACACAAAATCAGATCTCTCCTGCACTGGAAACACAGAGATATTTCTTTTTCCCCCCTTTCTGATCAGTTTTGCTGAAACGAGCAGATAACCTCATGGATTGGGCACAAGTCTGGCGCACACAAAGAAGATATAGATGTGTATTAAAAGCTGTTTTATGGCAGTTCACCTGACCAGAAAACCTCTTTATTTAGCTCAGTCTCATGAAAGAAGTTGTCTCCCACGTGCTTTTCCTGAGAAAGGATGACAACACAGGGCTAATTAACAACAAGGAATAATTGAACTATGACAGTAACTATCTACCTTTAAATCAAAGGAAGAAGGCAACCAATACTAAAATTTAATCTGTCCTCTGGGGCTGGAGGCAGCTTACAGGTTCAAGTCAGATAGCAAATGTAGCTAAATGGCAGGCAGGAAAGATCATGTGACTGGGGGCTAAAAACTAATTAATCTCCATAAAGCTGTAAGTGAGGTAGGTAAGATGACTTGGAATCTGATTACATTATTGCATTTAAGGAGGGAAAATGCAGCATGTATTTTTCATGTTGATTTTAACCACCTGAGCCCTTAATGACATTTTGTACCTTGGAAGGGAACTCATATTTCATCTATATTTAAAAAGAGCTGCGAAGACACTATTGTCACCCACACTGGATTTACCATTTAAGCCTAAACAACAGTCCTCTGCATCATGGGGGATGCATTTATAAACTTTTTATTCTGGGATAAGTCACGGGGAGATTCTCTAGAACTGTGGGAAATCAGAACACCCAACACTTAACAAAAGTTGCAATAAATCTGAGTGAACGAATAGTTTTGCTATATGCTTTATTACAGGGGGGAAATCAAAAGCAAAAAGTGAGTTCTTTCTAACTGACTGCCAATGACAGATACCTAATAGACACTGCTATGTAAGGATACAGGAGCAATAAATAAATGTTTACAAGCCTACGTTTATTGGTATAATAACAGCATGACGCTCTCTTGCAACACCTTTGATCCCATCGGTTCCAAGTCCTGGGCAAAGATTAATTAATTAAGCTCCCTCCTCCTCCCCTACATGTTATTAAAGTACTTTTATGGCTTTCAAATGCTGCAAAAGCCTATGCTTGTATGTAATACTGAGCGTCCAAGGCAGTGTTTTTTGCCCACTGTGGCTGCATAGGAAGCGACATCAGGACCCTCATCCCTACAGCCGCTCCCAGAATCGCTGAGTGCAAAGGCAGAGCAATCTGGCAGTGATGTTTGCAGGACAGGAATGTGAGTTTCTAAGGTCTGGCACAGATGAACATACCCTAAGCCTTCAGGAGGAAAAAGGCAGAGCATAGGAAGGTACTCAGAAGATGCCCCTCTGCAGAACATTTCTGTAGTTTTAGTGTCATCGTTTTTCTTCTCCACACTACCCTTTCGCTGCTGTAAGAATGGCTCACCAGAAAGCAATTCTAAGTTTCCTGTATTATCCTCCAGGCAGTGGGAATGAACACACCGCCAGGCGGATTTTCAACAGATGCTGCTGCTGCTGCAGGAGCTGCAGCACTCTTTTAGCTCCCTTATTTCCTTTATCGCTCTATTCGCTTATTTAGGTCATAAGGAGCAACTGCCTAAGCGGTGGCTATGCATAATTCAGCTCCAAAGACCTGTTTTCTTTTGCTTTTTCATTGCACGGTACCACAACATTTTGTTGCATGCGTTGGTGACCAGCATCAACCAGGGCCTTGTCTTAAAAATGGCATTTTTTCCAGCAGTAATTTTGTTCTTCTGCAGTCAGGAGGGAGAGAATTCCCATGGCAAAGTTTGGATTCCCAGCTTCATTCTCCACATACTCTACCATGATGATGGCCAACCACAAGCGCATTCCCACTCAAGTCAAGGATATTGTAGCTGCCATTAGTTTACAAAGACCTGTTATCCCCAAGGAAAGAGAAAAGATGGAATTGGCTATGAAATGCAGTTTCTTAGGAAAAAAAGAGAATACTTTAAAAATAAACATTGATCTTACCTTTTTCAGGTCACATAGATAACACAACTGAGCCAAGTTGGACTGAAAAAGTATTCGTACCATACGGATGTTGATACCACAGCTCAGTGTGCTTAAATATTTAATTACACCAAGGTACTGTACAACCAAAATACCTTGACTCAATTTAGGTTGCATTTGGAAAGATGTCTTTTAAAGTGTCAAGAGAGAGCTTACTTCTTCTTTCTCTTCTTTCTTTTTTTTTTCCTTTTTTTTCTAAGTCTAAACTTTCTAGGTGTAACTTTTAAAGAATATAAAATATTTGACTTTCTAGAGTAGAACAACAGTACCATCATCAAAGGATAGGCTCTTGGACTGCGTAGTTCTCAGTTTTACATACTCGAGGCAAAATGTTAGATACAAATCTATCTGAAGGCTCTTTAATAAGAAAGATGGCAAGTAAATTCTGGTTTAATATAAAAGCCAATTGAACTATTAATCATGATTACAGATAATTCCCAATGTGGCATGATATCATTTAATTTCCAAAAAAACAGAGGAAGTGACAGCACACATTTTGTTTTGAACCTATGCCATGCAATATCATGCAAGGAGAGGCTTTATAACCCATTCGGTGCCTAAGCCATAAATTACCCATCCAACGCGTCCATCCGATTTAATATTTTAAAGTCTCATTTTCTCTATCCTTTCTCCTTGTTCATGCTTTGTCTTAACAAATACACTGGGCCATAATGAAAATAAACCTGCCGGAGTCTCTGTGGCCTGAGACAAGCTATAACACATTTCTGCACCACAGGGTGGGCTCCTGGGATGCCCACTGAGAAAACGCAGCTCCGGCGCGCATGCCCAGACTATTAAAATGAATTGACATGTTAATGCTGACAGGAAAAGAGCACAAGAGAGCTTGCTAAATTACTGCTCAGTCAGGCACTAGGAATTCCTGAGTGGCTAACTCCTGAGCAAAACCTGCAGCAAAGAGGGGGGAAAGAAAAGGAAGGAGGCAAGGAAAAGGAAAAAATTAAAAAAGAAGAAGGAAAAAAAAAAAGAAATGGGTGAAAAATAATAATAATAAAAAAAACTTTATTGTCAAATGCACCAAAACAAACAAACACTAAAGGGCTGTCATGTTAGTAATGCACCTACTCATAAATCATATGGATTTTAATCATACCTGCCACCTCAGCCTGCTTCTCCCCTGAGAAATTGTTTTCTTTTTGCTCCCTCCTTCACTCGCTTTCAATTATCTGGAAGCTGTTTCTCGTGTTTATTTATTTATCTAAAGTTCACATACAGTATGCATGCACAAATTTCCTCTGGGGGCCGGCGACCAGGCAGATCATACAAGGATGCGGTGGAGCGTAGCAGCTAACAGCTCAGATGAATGTACTCAGCCTCAAAAAAAACTGCTTTGGACCATGGTGACAAGAGAAGGGGAGGACAGAAAGTAATTAGTGTGTGTACAATGATGGATTATGGCTTAATATTCAGGCATTTCACCTTTGGACTGCTATAGGTAGGCCCGCGAGATGACAAACAAAGTCCACATTCTTACCGATAACAAAATAAAAGCACAAGAAGAAAGGAAAAAACAAGTTTTGCACTCTTTCAACCATGCAATGTCCTCTGTTTGGTGAGAAAATTGCAGTTAGTTGTTTTATTTGCATTTCAGGTGGCCTTTATAGTTTGAAAAACATCACATATGTATCTGCAGATACAAGAAACCTGAGGGACAGCTGCTTGGCAAATTCCTGACAAGCTGGCATAATATTGTTTTTATGTCTCACAGCTTCCATATGTAACTTTAGTACTAAAGAGCAAGTCGGGCTTTCCAGTTTTAAGGAGAGAGTGAACTGCCAGTGACCTTTCCTCAGCTCTGGGAGGTGAATATGGAGCACAGATCCATTGTGACATGAAGATCTTACAGACAACTTTTTCTTTTTTTAAAGCATCATTTTTATAAATCAAATTGAGGAAAAAATGGATGGGGAGGGTCCAAAAATAAGTTTTGCAATCAGATTTTGTACTGAAGCTCTGCATGTGCATGTTAGGTCGACGGCAGCCTTTTTAAGGACATTTGAATCTATATTTGCTACACAGGGTACTGCTCAATTAAAGGAACATCTAGATAGCTCTCCCATTTGGAGCACTTGTAGAAATTAAATGGATCACATGCCGTTTGACATTTTGCAAAATAAAGGAATAATTGGGGCACCGCATTGTTTTTGCCTTTTAAAGAGAATATTCAACCTCACTCTGTGAAGCTTAGCTGGAATCAGATTTTGGAATTTGGGTCCAGATTTCTGTCCCTCACTGCTTTCTTAGAAATCTAACGATATCGCGGTTAACTCTTTCACCACCACACACTTCTCACTTGAGATTTGATGCTCCATCAGTCTGATATTTTGTCATACTGAGAACTTACTTAGGCACATTTGTATGAGGTAAAAATAGACATCTACAGTTACAAGTGAACATCTGGCACAACAGACTCTTCAGTTCAAGATTTTTCTCTGAAGGCCGTGGCCTGGATCTGGCCTGTGCTGCATGTTTTTCTCAGTAAAAGCCTTTCATAGGAACCCAGCTCTGTACCAGATAAGATAGGAGGTGAGAGTGGCCTTCCTAATCATAAAATCACAGAATCACAGAATGCGTAAGGTTGGAAAGGACCTCAGACGTCACCTAGTCCAACCCCCCTGCAGACGCAGGGTCACCTAGAGCACATGACTCAGGGCCGCATCCAGGCGGGTTTGAAAGATCTCCAAAGAAGGAGACTCCACAACCTCTCTGGGCAGCCTGTTCCACTGCTCTGTCACCTTCACAGTGAGGAAATGCTTTCTGAAGTTCCTGTGGAATTTTTGGTACTTCCGTTTGTGGCCGTTTCCTCTAGTCCTATCAGTGGCCACTACAGAAAAGAGACCAGGCCCCTCCTCCTCACTCCCTCCCTTGAGGTATTTATAGACACTGATCAGGTCCCCCCTCAGCCTTCTCTTCCTCATACCTCCAGCCACTTCATGAACAAGGCATTGCCTATGGTTTCTCTTGCACCAGCTCTATTCCTAGGCAAACTACTAAAATTAGAGAGGGTTTTAGGGCAAGAGGCTTCTTATGTCCTTGAGCAAACCCTGTGAGGACTTCTTGGGGGCCCAGGAGAAGCAGCTTAGTATGCCAAGGCCACAGTCTTAAGTGCATTGGAAAATGGACAATTTTTAGGACATTTGGAGGCTGAAAAAAAAGTCACTACTCCAAAAAATGATGTTTCACCTGGCAAGCTTTCCTCATTTGAACATCTATAGGGACCAAGTGCTGATGTTATGTATGTCTAACCTCAGATCTGAAAAGTACAAATTTCTTTGTGTACTTTGGCCATTGCATTTTCCAGTCTTTTCTTGTGTAAAATAAGTACATACCATGGGGAGAACATATCGTTCTCTCTGGTGGTTGCATGCACCACAATCACATCATTCACCAGATGAGAAGCTGCAAAAACTTATGCATGTGCTGTCTATCAAAGATTTTAATAGCCCCATTAAACTTAGTTACATGAACTAAAAATTATCTGTGAAGATGGTTTTTCTCTCACATTTACTACAGATGAGCCTGAAACAAATTCCCAGATGTTCCCAAATCTAAGTTCAAAAGCCATCTTGAATAAGCTCTTTTCCAGAGAAGTGTTCTAAAATAGATATGTTCTGAAACCTCCTTTTACTACAGAAATAGAGAATATTAAATGGCTATAGTTTCCTATTCCCTTATCACTTGTCCTCTGTCCCTCTATAGTTCCTGCTTGATCCTTTCCTCTGGATTTGACACCTGCAACCTTGAATCCTGCCATACCTATTGAAAATGTTATTATAAACATCACTGTCCAGACCAGTTCCTCTGGCTACATGTCTGTCCTGGTTGATTCCCTTTATTGCCGCTCTTCAGTTACACCAAGCGTAAGCTGTCGGACACCTGGAACTTCTTCATCTGCAGAAGTCCCTCAGTTGCATGTTTTTGGGGGCTCAGAACATGCACAGAGGAGATGTCACGTGTCCTGCCTTCATGGGCTTCCCAAGCCACCTCTGTCAGCCACTACCAGAGATTGCAGTGGCACAGAGGACTTTTGGTCCATCTCACTACAGGTATTTGATCCAACCCACTACAGATATTCTTATATATGTGCTATGCCATATACTCATACCACTGCTCACAGAAGGACCCATACCCTCCATTTGGTCCACTGCACACTGCAAAAAAGAAGCAGAACACATCCATAAGACTCAAAGCTCCATGAGTAACAGACACACAATGACATTAATATGTGGAATAATTTACATATATGGCCTGAAAAGGCCTGTTTAATTCTGTGTTTTAGAATTGCCTGTGTTGGAACATATAGCAGGTGATCTCATGTGATCACAGCTTGTTTTCAGAAAACTGAATTTTCTGCACACAACTTCTTCAACATGAAGATCAAAGCCCTGAGCTGTACACAGTTCACTATGCAGAAATGCCAACTTCCTTGGTATAAATGACACATAATAGATTCAGTAAAACTTTCATTGCATTTCATATTTTAATTTGCAATCTCAAATATCAAAGAAAGCTAAACTGACAAAAGCCAACTTGTAAACCTATTCAAGTGGAGTTTTCAATGGTTTACATAAATCAACCCATAATCTACTTTATTTAAATCTCTAAGTATTTAAAAGGCTGCAGTTTGTCAGTAAGATAAAATGCATATATTAATGAGATATAAAGGAGTAAAATGAAGCAACTAACGTTGCTTCAGTTAAACAGTAGGTCATAAATAGACTTATGTCTATTGGTTGCTACTAGTCACAGTAAACCTCTGAAACTGTATGAGTTTTAACCATTGCAGAGATATATGTTTAGTTTGAAGGAACATATTCTTTCAGCACAGCAATTTCCTGAGAATGGGAAATCTAAGTTAATTGGGACTTACCTCCATAAGACAAGTATTTTTTCCAGGTTCTCACTAATTTTGATATAGACTTCTCCCAGACAGTTGGTCCAAACTGGAAAACTTTGTCATTTTTGACAGAAGCTTTTCTTCTGTGCCCATTGTGAATTTTATTTCTTGGTCACTGAAGCCTTTGCAAAAGCAGCAGATATTCTATGCAAGACCTGACCATCGACAGTAATAAAACCATTAGGTATGAGACTTTTATGAGCTAAGTGAATCTGGATTTGATATGAATACCTTACCCTCAGCTCACTTTATTCGAATAGCAGGAATTAGTGCCAACATTTTGACAGATCTTAAATTAAAACAAACAAACAGATAAATGAACAAAACAAACAAAACAAAATCCCTAAGCTCTTCCGATTGCTTCAGTTTCTTCCAACCTTGCAATAATGTGTGTTTTCTTTATGTCACTGGGAGGGAAAGAAATGAATAGTTACTATGGTAATTGCTACAAATCTTTCTTTTTCAGACTTCTCCAAGCTCCAGTGCACATTTATGAAGAAAGCTGTGGACTCTACTAGTCATCAAAACTAGTGATGAGAACTTCTATGGCAATGTAACCATGATATTGTCCTGAGTTTTACCACGTGTTTCACAATAATCTGCTCTGATCTTGTTCTCATTGCAAGTGCAATATTAGAGCAATAATAATTTAGATGCATGTCCATGATGTACTGCTCTGCCATTTCAGGTTCTGCCTCCGGAAAGAGCATAGGAGCAAAGTTAGACTTTAGTCCCAGATGTCCATGCATCTCTTTTCTCAGTATATCTAAATAATTTTTTAATACATAGTTTAGGGATTAGGCCCATTCCTGTAGCCATAATGCTCATTTTTGTAGGACAGGATGTGTTTTTCAATTGCACTCCCCATGACAAATTTCCATGTGAAAGTGAAGAAGTCTTGTGCTGTGGCAGCTGTAAGAGAGGAGTAGACTCAGGACTTGCTGCACAAGACACATTTGCAATGAGCATATTCCTCCTGCTTCCTCATTTGCCTGATCATAAAGCTTCAGGAAATTGTCCAAAAGAGAGCCATTGTGAGCAATCCTTGCCATCATGTATCTTTTTTAGTGGTACAAGGCCACATCATTCCTTGAAATGAGTGCAGAAAAGGGCAGGCAGGAGTCTCCTAAGCCAATGGAAAACCTTGCAATCCAGGGGAGAGCTCCACAGCTGTGGGGATTTGCAGGGTGAATGGGGCTCTTTGGTCCCTGTGTTTCTCCATCCCTTTTCCCAGGATACTCTTTGGATATGCAGCTTTGAAAGCAGCCCAAGGAGCCAACAAATGCTAACACTGCCACTAATCCCTGGCACTGAAAATGCTGAGGTTCAAAGAGAGGCTGCGGCCTCCTTTTGCTTATCAGCTTAGATATTCTTAGATATTCCCTTGGTATTCCCCTGACACTGCAATGCTTTGCACCTTCGTACAGCTGAGACGGAGCCTAAGAGTCTCCCAGGCTTTAATATCTCCATCTTACATCTGTCCTCTCTAATATTACTTGCAGGTGTGCTGAAAAGAAAAGACCCTGGCACATTTAAGATGTACTATTAAGAATGTTTTTTCTTTTCCCTTTACATTTTTCTGAAAGTGGCCGCCCATTATGCTGGACCTGCCTCTGCTCTTCACTCCGTGGCATTTTTTTGCCTTAGATCCAATAAGATCCAGGGCTTCATCTCCTTTCTAGAGGGATCTTGTTTCACCGCTAGGCATGAGTTTTGCAAGATATCCTGACACCAAAGAGTTAACGATCTCCCAGGCGAGAGCCGAGGATTATTCTGCACACCAGGTGCCTGCTGTGCTCTCCCTGGCGGGAAGCACATGGGAACAGGGATGAATCACTGCTGCAGCTGCACAGGAGAGTGGTCTGGAGGCTGGTGAGGGAGCTGGTTGCTCGCTTCTCCAACCCTCTTCTCATGTTTTCACAAACCTGAGGCATGTGCTGAGGAAATCTAAGCAGATGCCTTGTGATCCGGGTGCCCACCTCCCTACCACCGGCGCTGATATAGTTCAGTGCTCAGCACTCGGGCCCTTATCATCTTGGAGAAGGCCGCACGGCTCATTTCGACCCTCCTCGCCTAGCAGGCCTCTGATACATGCAGATGCTTATCGCCCTCTTTTATATGGTGCTTGTAAAGCTGCAGGGCTTGAGCACGGGGACTTTTTATGGCTGTGGGGAGGTATAGTGTTTAGCTGCAGCTTTGGGCTCTTTTAATCTTCACACGTGAGTCAATCCCTCCAGCCATCCAAAGGCTCCTATTGCTCTTCTCCACGCTCCTTTTCCCCAAGTACAACTTTCTCTTTCTCCAGGGAAAGTTATTCTTTTAAATGTCGTTTTGCTGTTGTTTTGTTTTGTTTTGTTTTGTTCTGTTTTGTTTTTCTAAGAAAAAGGAAAAGTAGAAAGTAGAAAAAGGTACAGCAATGGTGGTGACCAGAGTGTCTTTCTTTAAAACCAACCTCTTATGCAAAGGAACTTGAGAGACAAATGACCCATCCCAGAACTTTCCCAGGGCAGTGAGAATTTTCACTTTCTTTTAATCAGAATATATTATTTCAGAGTCAGCTAAAAGCAGCCCTCAGAACCAATTTGCTGTGATTTTATTTGCACAAGTCACAATGTAAACAACAACCAGACCTGTGGGGTTTCAATTAGCTTGTCCAAGAAAACACATTTTTGTTGAAGCATTAAAGGAGACCTGATATGGAAACACGTGTGTTGCTCCTAGGGAGGGAAGTTTGACCCATCTGAACACTCTTTATATACCTATTTTAAAACTCTTTATATATCTACCTTTATCAGGGATATCTATCCACTCAATGGGTGCATTGTTTGGTGATTTGACCAAGGGACCTGTTGCTGCCCCTCTACGGGTCCTCTCCATGGGATATTGGTCTTGCCACTGCCACTGATGATGCAAGTTTTGGGTATATCCCAAGCAGATTCCTACGTGCCTCTCACTAACATGTATCCTGCATCCAGCTACTTTCCCTTTGCTGTTCCCTGTTTCACGCATTGCCTTTCATTTTCCCCAGTATTTACTGTACTTTGAATAGTTATGTGGCTACCATCCATAGGAGAACCATGGGAACTGGCAGAGTATGAATGACTGGCATGCAAAAGTTTTTTTTCTTCTTCTTCTTTTCCTTCTTCAAAACAACCTTGGCGAGTCATCAGATGAAAAAAAAATCTATTCTTCTGCCAGCTCCTGCCCAGTGCCAGTGTCGGGCTATTTAAAGAGCTCTGAGAAGTGCGATGGGGGAAGGTAGCAGCAAAACTGTATAACAAGTCACCGCTTTTCCCCCAATATCAAAAATTAGAAGAGACCATGCTCCCTTTTCTACCCAGACTTGAGTTAAGTTAAACCTCATGGCCTTGGATATGAAGATACATATTGAGAATCCAGAGTAAGGTAAAGTATTTAAAACTAAATTTTGGGTTTTCTTTTTCTTTTTTCTTTTTTTTTTCTTTTTTTTTCTAGGAGCAAGCATAATCCTCATTGTTGCTGGGGAGGCTGGAACCTGCCACCACAGAGGGTTTTTTTTGTTTTGCTACATGCCTGCCGACCAGGTTCTTTTCTTCCCCAGTTCCCCATGGCAGGGAGAGGAGAAAGAACGGATTTGAGCTCCCCAGGAGCTGTGGGTCTCTGTGCCCCGGGAAGCGATGCTGGATGGAGAAGCAGAGCGGTGCAAAAGGATTAGCTCTAGGAGCAGGAACACAGCATTCCATGGGAGATCAGTGGGATATTCCCAGCTTGCCCAGGGCTAGTGCTCCGAGTCCTGCTCCTTCTTTGTCCACAGTGTCATCACTGGAGTCAGAGTCACTGCAGAGCACTAACCCTGCTCTTCCATAGTCTCCCATCTTTCCCATCAACCTGGAATAATGTCAGAACCAGCTTAGTAGGTAGTTTTGATGACCTTGAAGGAAATTCCAACAATCCACTCCTCAGTCCTCCTGACTAACACCAGGATGATGTTTCATGTAATACCTCTAAATGAACCACTAAAGATACAGACTTACAGACATTATTAAATTATGGGAAATACATTCCCCATCCTTATTTTTAATAACACTTGGCACTTGATGAACTCAGATGACTTCTCAGCTGGGGAAACTGAGGCTTGAGGGCAGCACGAGGCTTCCAAGGGCAAAAGGACTAGTCACTAGCTCTTGGCATGAGGACTTGGCTATGAGTTGGTGACATTCCTGACTCCTTCTCAGAAGCTCTCAGCTTGAACCTTCCTCCCAAACCTGCTGATGCTGAGGTGTGACCAATCCATGGTTTCACATTGCCGTTTGGTGGCTTTACGCTAAATCTTCCAGGAAAATCAGTATCAGGAGAGCCGTGTCCCTCCCTGTACCGTGGGACTGTCCTTCCCCTTGGCTCTCACCGCTGCCCGTGCCCTGCCAGCTTGCTTGCTGCCACACTTAATGGAAAGGCTACGGAGAGGAAACCAGAGTGACCCCGAGCTGGCAGGGAGCAGCCTGTGACTCGAGGGGGATTTACATAATAATTAACTGCGGTATTCTGGGACAACTCACGTTCCATGCAGTGGCAGCAGATGATTCCCCCCGTACAACCTTAAAAATCTGCCTAGCTGCGGCATCCAAAGCCCGGGCACCTGCGTGTCAGCACAAACAGCTGCGCGCTCGCCCGCGCAGACGATGCCACATGCCCCTCGCCTTCCTAAGAGCGTGTGGGGAGGCCAAGCCATCAGAGAGAGAACACGGCATAATTAAGGAGCAACATGTTTTTTTTCTGCTCCTACTGCCTTCTTTTTTTCTTCTTCTTCTGCTTACTTTGTTTAAACAGCTCCATCAACTTCATTATGCTGATCTTGAGGATTGGGAGGCAGAATATATTTTCCCAACTTCTCACAGTGATCATCAGTTGGCATGTTCAGGTGGAGATGCTTGCAGTTGAACTCTCTCTTTCTTTCTTTCTTTCTTTCTTTCTTTCTTTCTTTCTTTCTTTCTTTCTTTCTTTCTTTCTTTCTTTCTT
>JAUBOD010000991.1:1397481-1455784 GCA_032353885.1 Nothura maculosa
TCTTTCTTTCTTTCTTTCTTTCTTTCTTTCTTTCTTTCTTTCTTTCTTTCTTTCTTTCTTTCTTTCTTTCTCTTCCTCTTTTCTTTCTCTTCCTTCTTTTTTTTCTTTCCTTTTTTCCTTCTTTCTTTCTTTCCTTTCCCTGAGAAATATCCTCTATAAGAACAATTTTGAAATAAATACTGGGAGGACCGAATCTAAACATATGCATTCTGTAAACTGTGCAAGGACAATGAGAGATTACATTCACCCTGAAATATCCACAGGCAGTCCTGTTTGTTTTCATAGCATTCCAGATATCAGTTGCAATCAGTCTATATACACACATACATATATATTTCTTTCTCTCTCGTGTGTGTATGCGTGTGTTCCGTTTACACATGGAACAAAAGACACATTTTGCTAAACTGAGCCCAGTCTTTAAAAGCTGCCTTCTCTGACATTCGTGTTGTGTACAAGGGGGGGAAAAAGCCCAAAACAGAGATAGCTAAATGTCTCATGGTCCATTGGAGCCGTAATGTGAATTTATCTTCTTATGAATAATTTGCACTGGTAGTCCTAATTTGGCAAGCAAAGAGTGCTGCTTAGCCTCACAAGCCGTCGTACCTTTGTGCTCTTAATCCTCCAGGGGCTACCTATACTTGTCTTTCTGTACATTGGATCACTGCTAGTGGAGGTCTGAAAAGCATCTCCAGCAATCTTTAATTCATGTGATTAAAAATTCAAAAGAAGCCCTTGTACCAGCTGTTAAACTATGTTAGTAAGCTGTAATTCAGAGTTCAAATCCCAGCAAATTGAAGGTTAGGTTAACAGGATCATTCAGTGGAACTGCATTATATCGTAGCAACTAGAACAGTAGGTGGACTGTTTTATACATGCTCATTTGCAGGAGATAAACTAAGGATGAGCAAACTCATAGCACTGTGAACCTTGTCTTGCATTTACTCTTCCCCTCCTCTTTCTGTGGGATGATGCATTTTTTTAAAGCCTGGCAGATGAAACCAACTGTGGGTTTTGTTTAATCTTTGCACAGATAGAAGCAGAATAAAATCAGCATGAAGTGTTTTGTTTAAGATTATCTGGAATCTGAGAAATGTGTTTTTCATCTCTGAAACTAATTAGTTTAAATATAACAAAGGTGAAATGAGTTTGATAGTCTTAAGTCTACTGTTCATTCTCCTTCAGTAAATAGTGAGGAAATACACGAGAAAAGAAATCCACATTATTTCGCACAGTTTGATATGATTATTCTTTGCTTAGTCTGGTCCCAAGATAAACTTGCAGGAAGCCTGCAAGAATCCACCTTAAGTGAACATAAGGCTAAAAGTATTATTTATGATTACAATTATTATTTATTATCAGTATTACAAAAGTCATTGCTCTTTAGCTCAGGGTAAAACCCTATTTGTGGAGAGCACTGTGTGTAAAAGTGACAGTATTTGCTTTGCAGCGCTTCCAGCCTCCTCAGCTTTACTGTGCTTTTAGGGAAAAGGTGAGAAACAGGATGTAATATCATCTTTATTTTGCAGATGGGGAATTATGGCACAAAGTGTCTTTCCCAAAACCACACAGGAAGTGTGCAGAGCTAGAAGCTGAATCCTGATCTCCTGAAGGCTTTAACCAAAATACCATCCTTCCTGTCTATTGAAAGACTCCAATTTATTATATAATAGGCTGTAAAGCAGGCCTTTAATGATCCCATGACTCAGAAATTAGACGTGGTCCTATGACTATGGTTCCCATGAAAAATTCTAGACCATTTAAAACACCCTGATAAAGTCTTTGCAAATCTATTTTTGGCCATTTAATAAGGTAGCTTTTGTGCAATACGGAGATACTCTAAAAGCAGGCAAGAATGAACTGGTGGGAAAGGCCAGGGAGGACTGATGGCTTGGTTAACCAAGAAAGGGAAAAAAAGAGAAAAAAATACCCTGTTGGGGGTTACCAGTAAGGTCATATTGGAGTCTAATGCTGCCCAGTGAAAGCAGTTGGGAAAACAAGGCCTGTCTGAATTTGAGAAGAAAAGGTGCCAAATTAAAAAAAGTGCTGAGGACAAGCATGTCAGGGTGCTGAGAGATGGAAACCTGAGAGGAAGAAATAGGTGAAAAGGAGCTTGGCAGAAACTGAGGTACAGAAAATGAGAAAGGACTGGGTTTTTGCCTCACCATCTTTGACACCATATGGCCTTGTGACGATCCCACCACATTTTGCATGCTCTCCTTCCAGTGACATATCCACGTGTTTGAGGACAGCAGACATCTGTCAGCACAGCCTTTGGCCAAGACACCTACAAACCACTTCCTCTGAGAGGCTATCCTGTTATTTCTTGGGTCTCACCTGAAAGATCTTTTATTTTCCTGTAAAAATTCAGACTTAAACATCTGTTTATTTTATTTTCCTTAAAAAAAATAGAAAAAAAAGCAATTTTTAAGCAACTACAAAACAAAACAAAACTCTGTGCAGAGATGACTATCTATGATTGGTTATTATATGGTTGGGTCTTTCCATTGAAACCACCCATCAGCCATTCTTTTCTCCTCTGGCTCTGGGGTTGTATCCATACACATGGCACTACCCAAACACTTGTAATGGTACATCAAATGCAGCCTTTAAAAATAAAATTGTCTAACTGAGGACTGAGTGAAAATTGTGCAGGACTTGGCCCCATAATTTAGAGTCATCATCATCAACGGGCCTTCTCTTGGATAGCACCTTTCATTCAAAGATCTCAGAACACTTAATTTAATTAAGCCTTTCAACAATGCCATAATGCAGCCAAATGTTATAAAAACTGCTTGTAGAAGTTTGAATCTGAGACAAAGAGAGGTTAAATGAGTTTCCCAAGGTCCCAGAACAAATTAATAACTTAGCCAAAAAGCGTCTGCAAAGCTAGACTGTGAGGCCATTGCCTCGCTGTGGAGCCAGCTCCTATCCTGTTTGTTGGAAGTGACGGTTGTGGGAACAATTGCGTAGCTGGGACACCATCAGGGGCCCACTCTGGTTCATCTTGTCTTCTCTGAGACCTCCAGCAATGACCCTGCAAGTAAGGGAGCACATCTCTGCAAAAAATGGGCAGGATTTCCAGCTTGTGGTGAGGACTGTGGTCCATGTCCTGGTCATTGGGAGGCCCATGTGCCTTCCTCTCCCTTCCCAGAACCCCACATCTCAGCAGTGTTGGATGTTCCCCGTGGAGGATTGTGGCAACAAGGACATTCCCCCAGGAGCTGAGAAGGGAAAGCATTTCCTGCACCACCATGTCCCCCTTAGGAAGGAGGACTATGCTTTGCACGTCCGTGGCTAAAACTGTGAGCTCTTTTTCAGGCCATTAATGCCTTTTATAACCTGTCCAAACATCAGGAGCCACAAACATGCAGACACTTTAGCAATCACATTCTCATGACCTGGGGAAAGGAACCAGGTCTTCGCATCAGCACAATGCACTGAACATTTTGGGGAGGAATCTATGGTCCCAGCATGGCCTCAGTTCGGCTTACGAGGCTGCATTGGGGTGGTGTGGGGCCATGGAGCAAACACTAAATATTATTAAACGTTTGCTTTATTTTTTGCTGTGAATGAACATGGATTTTTCTGTCTGGGCCAAGAGACTCTTACATTTTGGTCCAGGAAGGATTTGGTCAGCACTGCAAGACATTGTTGTTATGCCCAGATATTCCAGAGTGGATGAGCTCCAGGATTGAATATTCAGCTGCACCAGTGCAAAGAAGAATGGGACTGGATGCAGGGAGACTAGACAGTCCTAGACACACATTACTGCCCTGATTTGCAACCTTGAATAGCATATATGTTCCTCCAATGTGCAACTCTATCTGTCTATCTGCTGTATTTTTGAAGATCTGTACTTGCTGTATACATACACACACACACACACACACACACACACACACACACACACATATATGTATTGCAAAACTCACTCTTGAGTTATCTTTTCTTGCAGAGGTGTCACAGGTATGACGTAGGACTCATGGCAGCTTGCTGGAAAAAAAATGCACTGTCTCTTCTTCCAACTCTATAATCTCATGAACGCAAATATTTATGTCCATCCGAGCTATGGCTTTATAAAAGGCCATCTGCTAGCTGCTTTCACTGGTCTCCAATTAAGTCATCTCCATGGTGGGATTGATGCCAATCACAACTGACATGATACCTTCAATTTGAGGATAAGATAGTTACTCAGGCTTATTTCCTCATAGAAAGGCTCCGTGTAATTGCACAGCAATGAAAACAAGTGGGACTGTGCAGAATGGCATATCAGGTCACACTGCTGACTGTGTCCATCTCACAAGCAACGTCTTGATACGCGATTAAGCCACGAGCTCCTGGAACCACATCATGTCCAGAAGCACCTACTTTCACCTTTAAAAACTCTCTTCCTGCCCTTATTGCCAAGGAGTTTACAATGCAAGGTTTAAGGCTGGAAAATAAAGAACAATTCCAATTATATTCTTTAATTATTCTAATATTCTATTCTAAGTATGGGTTTAGGATTGAAATATAAAATACATATTAAAATAAAAAGCGAACCAGGCAAGTGGAACTGGGCCTGGGAAAATACCATAAATATCACAATGCACCTTCACAGGCAAGGTTAAGTGATCCAAATCCTGCAGATATTTTCATCCAGTCCTTCAAAGCATTTGCAGCACACAACAAAACTTGTATTTTCAGTTTATTTTAATGATCTGCAATTTGCAGTCCCAACTGGTGACTATGTAGTAGCTCTTAGTTACCAGATAAACAATTTACTCCAGTATCAAGGAAACATCAGTTAGAGTTTTATGAGCATCAAAGCTATGCAATATCTATGGTGAAGTGAGGTTTCACATTCCCATCTCCATTCAACCCCATCCTCATCCCCATCTACATCCAACTTCATCTTCATCCCCATTCTCATCCTTATCCCTTTTCCCATCCTCATCCCCATCCCCACTCAACCCCTCATCCCCATGCCTATCCCTTTCCCTATCCTCGTCTCCATCCCCAATCCCACCGAACTCCATCTGAGTTCTCATCCTCATGCCTGCTCTTGTTCCCATTCCCATCCTCATCAGCATCCGGCGGGCTGCCCGTGGCCAAAACACCGCCTGCGCTCCTACAGGTGTTACATTTTTTTGCTCCCTCCAGTGACCAGCAACAGTTGGAGCAGACTGAAAATAATATATCTGAAAACAATGTGCTGGCATGGCTGAGAACGTACATATAAGGCCATTGAGGTCCACACAGCAAGGATTGCACAATAGCCCATTAAAATAAACATTTGCAACCACAGATAGCTGGACTGAAATCCCTGCTCTGATACAAATAACATCTGGACAACTTTTGTATGCATCTTCCAGCATAAAACACCCTTGAGAAAAAATAGAAGGCAAGCTAAAAGACAAAGGACCACTAAAGATTTTATTATGCTATGGGTGTGGTGCCATAAATTTGAGGGGATTCAGGCAACGATTGCCAAGCCTGAATTTAAACAGCATGTTGTTTTTAAGAGTTGTAACATTAGTGACGAACAAGTCAGTATTCTTACATAATTAATCCAGTGTGAAATAGAGTGACTGGAAGACATCCAGTGGTTTAAAAATAACTCAATCATTTATAGGATCCACAGTGCTATAGGATTGAATATTAAGGCACAGGAAGTGAAGGCATCTTGGTAGGGAGCATGTTGTTTTAATTCTGCAAGAGCTTGGTGAAGTCAGCAGAGCAGAGCTAGCTACACAACAGCCCAGTGCTACGCGGTGGCCACCACAGCCCTCTGTGAGCAGGAATCACATTTAATGATAGGAGATTGGTGAATGGGGTATGATTTATTATTTTTTTCCCTTTTCTCTCTGCCATTCAGAGTCATTACTAGGTATATATGCCCTTAAGTAGGCAAAAATGCACGTGTTTTCCTTCGAAATGGTAATACTGGACGGAAAGGCTGGGAGAAAGGCAAAGGTGAAATGGGTAGTAGTGAGATCTTCAGAAGATGTGCAATCACAATATCAAGAGGTTTCAGCAGCCAGTGATATCCATTAGCAGCTTCTTCAGTCATCAAAAAGAACAAACAAGTGCAAGCTGGAAGCATTGAAAGATTTGGACTTCATCAAAGGACAAACAGACAAGTGACATCATTGCTTAGTGTGCTGATCCCAAGTTGCCATTGAAGACTCAATTTTGCAAGTTATTCTGGCCAATGTCCACCAAAGCTGCCTATAAAAGCAAGCTACAGCAATAGTCACTCTTTCTGCAAGCTGGGAATGGGCACAGTTACACTCAACATCTCCCTTTGCATGTCTCAGACCTGGAGGGAAGATCCAGAAGAGCTGCTAACTCTATTTGCCGAATTTTCAAGTGAAACCAGTGGCACTGCCAGGTCAGCATAGCCTGCAACATCCCAATGAAGTGCAACCCTTAGGAAGCCAAGTCCAACGCATTGAATACCTGTGTGAATCCATTGAATTCCAATGAAAGATAGAATTACTCTTCCTTGTGGCACACTAATGGGGACGTCAATGCCATGTTCCTCTCAATACCTGCACATTCAGCCCCATTTCTAGTATATCTAAATAAATGCAATTTCATCACTTGCCGCCTCATTCCACTTTACAATCATCCACCAGTTATTAGCCTGCAAGTGGAGTTTGCCCAAAGAAGAAGAAAAATAATGAATAAAGCAGATATAAGGTGACTCGTCTCCAGCAATGCTTTTCCTTTCTGCCTGCCTCGATGTATAGGATAAGAACAAATGTATCAAAACTGTAATCTCGACTGATCAAAATAAATCACATAGAATTGATTTTGACTAATGTAAAACTAACTGAATACATTTCTGGAAACAGTACTTATGAATTAATAATAGTGATTAAGATGAATTAAACACACAGACTAAATTCTGCCCTACGACATGATGACTTCCATGGAAACTGTGCGTACACTTGCGGTCTGAGTCCAGCAAGATAATTCTAGATTATTTTTATCTGCTGAACCAAGCCAGTATGATAAAAATAATTTATGTAGCTAAAGAATATGCCATCCTTACGAATATTTTGGGGTGTTATTTCCTCAATTAACAATATATTTGCTTAACTGTGTGAAAGATGGCTGTGTAGAGCCCACTGGTGCAGGAGAGTAGCAGGTCTAAGTAAATAAAGGTGAGAGATGTGAGACTCAAAACAGTATTTTTATTTCAGTGGGAAAGGGCAAATTCCAAGAACTATTAATGCTATCTCCTATTTTTCACTTTCTCCCATTCACTATTAATGAGAAAGAAATCTTTTCCACAAATTCCCCTTTCTGCTCTGATAGTATTATGTCCCAAGTCTGACTCAGCAACGTTATTATAAATTTTCTCCTGAAATTTCCCATTACATTTTAGTTATATATTTTTCTTTGTATAAACTCATCCTTTTCATAAACATATATTTATACATATTTCATGTATAGCCACACATTTTTTAGCGTGGTATATTGTATTTCTTTATTTATTGAACTAAATGATCTCTAAATGTCCCTTCTAACCTTAAGGATTTTATGATATGTGTAGGGATATAAATAGACATATATGTTTTCGCATATGTATTTGTCTATTTGCCCCTGTAATTGATTTATAGACTATCTATGTCAAATTCATTCTTGGCCTAGAAATTGCATGAAATTTAGATAGTAAGGAAAAATAGAGTAGGTCAAAATGAGAATTTTGCTATGGGGAGAGACCCAGGTACACTTAAGAAGGATTAAAATCTGATCCAGGCAAGTTTATACCCATTAGATAGCTCGACAGTGTTTAAGAATGAGCATAAGAAATGAAAGAAAGAAAAATAATGGATATGGAAGTAAATAAAAAATGAGCTGAGAGTTTCTTAAAGGCAGCATGTGTCAGGTTAACCTCTTTCTCTGATATCTGCTCAAATTAATTCAGATGAGTATGTATGCAAAGAAGCACTTGTAGGTGATCAGTGAACATGAAAGCCAGTATTAGGGGAGGAGGTTAAAACAGCTGGGCACATTTAGCCCAGTAAAATAAAGCCCAAGATGCAATTTCCGTCTATGAATAAACCAAGGATAAGCCATTCCCACAAAAGATTTTGATTTCTGTAAAATAGATTTTTTTTTTAAGTAGAAACCGTACTCTTGTATTTTCTGCTCAAGGCAGAAGTAAGCAAGATGTCTGGAAGAGACTTCCACCCTGATGCCTCAGTGCTGTGGTTCACCCTCCTCCAGAGAAAACAGGGCATGCTTGGGTTGGTCTTCATGTTTCTTGTGATTAAACAGCTCTTTGTCTCACCTCACACTAAATCCTGATGACATACAATGCACTGTCGCCCTGCGAGTTGTTAGCAGAAAAAAAGCTCTGCTTCCTCATCCATAAACGTGTGCCAAGAGGAAGGATGACACTGTCCTCCTTTCTGCTGCAGATGGGCCAAGGACAAGGTCTGGCTCGTGGCAAGGACACGAAGGGCAGGCACCAGCCTGGTTTCTTGGAGGCACCCAATGCTCTCCTATATCCAGTCTGAGAGACTGTGTTAGGCAAATATCTGCTGTTATCTACTTATAGTACATCTTACCTTAGGCCAGCTGGGTGCACCAGATGCTCTAGCTAGTAGACCATAGCAGAACTTTTCTGCAGAAATTGCCTTGCTAATAGAAAATATCCTTTCCAGGAAAAGATTGTTGAAGAAGTTGTAGTTGGTTGGAAGAATTTTCATTCTGCGTTGTTAAGATGCAGCTTTCTGGCTAACTGGCTAAAAGTTTAATCAATTCCATTTTTATCAGCAACTTGAAAAATTATTGTAATTTGCTAAACATACTATATTTTTGGAAATACTCTCATATGAAAAATTCTGTGGTTTTGAATTTTCATCCAAGACTTGGATTAATTTCTTTTCTTAAAACAGGAAATATGCACTGGGAAGGGATTTCCATTTTCTAGGCAGCCATGGCATTTAGTGGTATTATTGTAATTAGTTATTTTCATTCCTTGTATGGCGAACCATTCATAAATATCCTAAATTGTAGCAAGTTGTGTTTGGGACTATATACAAGCTAACGTATGCAGAACAGGGCTATCAAAGCCAAAGACTTTTTTTTCTAAGAGAGAGAGAACAAAAAAATTAGACTGAAGACTTTGCTTTGTTATCAGAACTTGCATGAAAATAAAACCATATGACAGCTCTGAATACTTTCAAAATAAAGTTTTGTAGTGAAATGAGCATGTTAACAAAAGTCCTATGCATCCAAGTTCCCAACTTCTTGGAGCTGCCATCAGGTGTCATAAATTAACTGTTATTTTCACTTGCTCTTCAAGAGGCCATGTGCTACAAGTTCTCCAGTACAACCATTAGTTGCATGGTAGATATTTGAGACGGCAAAAACTTGCTGCTAATGGGCAGCAACTAGTGACAAATTACACAGGAATACTTGACATCCTGATTAAATAATTTTGAATTTCATGACTCTGATTTCTCCTCAGAAAATTGTGACCAGAAAAGGGCTTATAATAGCCATGACAGGCTCTTTGCAAACAAACAACACTGGGCATCTGCACAGGCACCTAGTTCTTACCCCTGAGCTGTAAGCTGGATGCCAGAGTTGGAAATTCCTGTGGCAGCAAGTGAAAGGAATCCAAGATGAGGTCCCCAAGTACTGAAATCACAGCATATCCAGAATGAGAAGGGCTCAAAAGAATATAAAACTGACATGTGGTCCACAAACATGTTGTGGATATTAATCCAAATGCCTGTTGTGACAGGCATGAAAGTCAGAGATGATCCAGGTGTACACACTGAATTTATATGACATTTACTGGGACATTCATCTTACAGTGTATATAATACAGTATATTAAGTGAAACACTTTGGCTATAGACCTGTACAGGCTGTCAGCTGGCATAAACCTAATAGTTTTATTTTACATGATTTTGCGAGTCCACAGAGCAAACTGGCTGTGACAAAATACATGTGTTTTAAGCAAGAACATTATTAGACTGTTCACTTAGCCCTTGTAAAGACGGGCTTCCTTCCCCATCACCTGTGTGCTTCCTATCAGAGCAAACTTCCCTTTGTGCTCCTTTGCCAGAACTGCTAAGCCACAAACATATCTACAGCAGAACGAGACCCATCTGCTGTCACCTGATGCATAGCAGCTCAGCTGGCAACCTACAACTTGCATTAACATAAAGATGAAATATTTCTTTTCCTGATAAAAGCACCATGCATCTTCCTGTATTTCTAAAGTTAAAATGCTTAATATGACTTAGAGGAGGGATGCTGGCCTGGTTCATATACGGGAATTATTCCCTGAACCTAATCTATGGCAAGAGCTAGTGCTTCCACATCCCCATAAACACAATAACAAGGATCTGGTAAGTCTTGCTTTCAAGCATCAAGCAACAACTTATGACTTTCTGGAGTCACTAGCTGAGGGGGAATAAAAGCTACTTATACCAAGACAGAAGCAGCAGGCATAAATCTAGCAACTTCTGCAAGCAGGAATGACAACGGTCCCCAAGACAGAGAGGAAAGGTTTCTGTCAGATACTATATTACCATCTACACTTGCTGAGGGAATGCATGCAGTATCATTCAAGCTCTAACATTTCCCATACACATTTTAAATACTCTGTCCTTAACCTTCCTGGCAACTTCAATGAAGGGAAAAAATTGCAGTCCAGTCATTTGCTGATCATTAATGGGAAATGTGATTATTTGCCTTTAGAGAAGATACCCACTGAAAAATGATGACATTATACTCTCTTTGCAGGGATGCTGCAGCTTTTATAGATGCTCTTGGTACCATTCATTTCACTGAATGGCATTTCAGAAGGTTTTACCACTGCCATTATAGACAAATGCTATGGTTGAGCTGGGAGCACCTGTCTTGGTGCTTCTGAATCTTTTGGGGAACATCCCCTGGATGCAGAGAAACAGTTGAAGTTAAGCATGAAGTTTGGTGAGAATCAGTAGCAAGGTTGCTTTTGTGTGGTTAAAAGTGAAAATCGGAGCGCTATGAGGAACTGAAGGGAAAATGAAGGGAAATGTAATTGTCCTGTGAATGGGGCCCTAGGCTTTGCCTTTCAAGTCAGCCACTGCAAACGGGTCAAAAATTTCTGCAAAGGGGCAGATCTACTTGTTTCTTCTATGCAATCCAATGCTTTGTTTCTCTGACATAATGCAGACAGCCTGTGCTCTTGCATTATGCAACACTAAGCTATAAAATAAAACATTTGGCCCATATTGAAGAATTCTCCAAGAGAAAAGTGTTATCCTTTCTAAAAGTGTTTTTTTTAACATAAGTGTATTATTATTTTTCAACTAACTCATATTTAATAATCAGAATACGATGTTTTAACCTTCAAAGATGACATTTTTACACGACATTTTCAGTAATTCTGAAGTCTAGCCTAGCTCAACACAGCTTAGATGAAATATTGCATGTGATATCAGCTTTTTGGCAGCCATAGGATTTGTATACCCATCAAAACTGCATCTTCTGAGAAGAGAAAGAATTAAGAAAAAGTAATTTACCCAGTTAATAGTGTAACTATTGATTTCAGTGTAAACTCCTCCCTCTTTATAAGATTAATTTTGTTCTTCCCATGCCCCACAGAAGAGGCTGGTGCCCAGAGTAAAGCTGCTATGAAAGGGATACAAATGAATCTATTTAGATAATTGTAATTCCAGTCAGACACTGGCACCATATAGTTCAGGTTTTTATCATAAGGGACCAATTTCTAAAGTTTAGTCATCGGTCTGAGATATGGAGCTCAGCACAGCGACCCCACTTCCTCCATAAGCAGAGGGTTGATGCCAGTTAGGGAGACTCTAGCTGGGATTTTGGTCAAGGCCCTGGAATAAGTGGGATTTTTTCTGCTGTGAAAACCAGGTTTGAGGTCAGCTCCACAGGATAATGTTAGACATAGCTCTGTTTACAGGAAAGGGATCTGCAGCACCTAGCCACTCTTTGGCAGCAGATTTGGAGAGCCAAACAAGAGGACATCCATCAACTCGCCAACGCAGTCTGGCAGATGCCTACCCTACATTTGAGAAGTAACATCAAATCAAATCCTCACAAGCTTCATGTATTTTGAAGAGGAATCACAGCAGAGGATTTCTCCCTTTTTTTGTTAATCAAAGACTGAGTAATTAATTCCCATTATCTCCATCTCTGTCACAAAGATAGCATGGTGACACTGCCACAAAGCTGTTGTAATTTGCCTCAGGCATGGCTGTAATTTGGTGGTGGTTGAAGCGATCGTTCACTGTTTGAGTAGGTCTTGTCACCCCAATGCCCACAGAGAAACACTTGCAGACAGGAGCTCTCTGTGGCACCGTGTTGGGAAGCAACACACAATGACCTCAGATACTTCCAAGGCAAGGAGCCAGCCTGAAAAGCAGCAAAAACAAAGTCCTTTTCTATACCACAATTTATTCAGGCATTTTTTTTTTATGCAGCTGATATTGGGGAAAAGAGAAGACATAAGATAAAATAAACAAATCAGCCTTTCCTTGTTGATTTGCAAAGGAGCAGCTTGCTGTCTTCATCAGGGTGAGCTGGAATAGCACCACAAATGTGGGAGACCAGTAGGACCCACAGTTACTGGCAGTGCGCGGTATGAACCGAGAGCATCCGCGGACAATTGAAACCACATTGCATGAATCCTCCTCCCATCACACGGTTAGTGCAGATCCAGCTTTCAACTCAGCGAGCTACATAAACCAGACGAGGTACCGCGAACAATGGCTCACGCGGGTGTCCCAATTTCCACCAACAATGTTAGCCGCACTGGTGGTGACTCAATTTGTTTCCATCATATGCTCTTTACAGTTGCCTCTGGCAGCCTTAATTCTCAGGCTCCTTTTCCAAATGAACATTATCCAACTCCGGCAGGATGAGTTGGCACCCAGCAGAAACCATACGAAGCTCAGTTTTCATATCATACCTAATGATACAAGGTTTGAGAGGGTTGCTCTTCTTTCTCTTGACCCTTCTGGCTCAGTTTCAGAGCTTAGCTCATAGTGTGATATCTTTCTAGACAGCTGTTCAGAAAAGCAAAAAGAGTCAGAAATAGTCATACATAGTGCTAAGAAAGCTTGACTTGGTAAAAATGGGTATTTATCCTATGTGTACATATACATATCTTTTGTATGGAGGTGTACTACATCTTCTCGGATGAAGCACTCAGAGGAAAAAATAGAAATATATATCTGACCCTAGTGAAAAAAGCTTCTTTCTCAGTGTAACACACCGTAACTTGAAGTTTGCTCTCCCAGCATTATTTGTTTAATAGAAATATTTTCCATACCACCTGGTTCTGGCAGAAAGTCAAAATTTGCATTTATATGAGGTAGTTTATCAAATATAACATACAGAAGTCTGTTAAGTACACATTGCATTTTGTTTGTGAGAAAATCTGTTTGTATTTAATGTAGTTTTTAAATTAACCTTAATGAAAGCTTCTGAAAATTGTTGTTCTAAGCATTTGAAATATGCAACAAGAACTGGTGGAAGACATAAACATGTTTTCCATTATATGTTATCAGATAGTCCTAAATTACTACAAAAAAAGAATGTGGGACTATGTTAAATTAGAAAGATAAGCAAGCATTTAGTTAAAAGGCAAAGGTCTTTAGAAGAGTGAAGCATCTGAGAGGTTAACCCCAGCATTTTACCATCTTCTCCTAGGTGGAGGGAAGCACTTTTGGACTACAGTGCACTGTTTTCACTTCATCCATGGCTTGCATGGAAAACAGGGTATGTATCACAGTGATCCCATGGTAAAAGTTTGTTTAATCCAATATTTAGAGCGCAGTTGTATGCCTGTAGCCTTTTTTGAAGATCTGACTAAAACAATATCAAATGCGCTTTGCTTGTGGTTTTATCTTTTGAAAAGAAACAGCCTTGTGTAACAAACTGACCTTTTAAGTGGCCTTATGGCAAAGAGGAGTTTTATGCACAATCTGTTCAATTATCAAAATAGTATTTTCCTGTTGTCCTCTGCTGTTTGCTGCTTTAATTTTCTCTTTTTGTGTAAAACGAGCTGGTTTGGGGTGATAGTCACATCGGTGACAAGAATATAGCATTGGGAGTAAACACAGACCACTGGCACTATGACACCCTTCCCATCTATTCTTCATATATGTAATTAAATTTATTATAAAGGGTGAAATGGTTCTGTGGAAAATGTGCCAAACAAGTACAGACCTCAATAGGACATTTTAACTTACCACGTGGTAAGTGAGGCTACAGGAAACCGATACCTAAAAGTAGCTTGCTGCTGAATTGTTATAACAATAATCATTCAAATAAAAGCAATAAAAGTATCACTGGCAATGATCAAGTAAGGGAAGGAAAAACTGACTAATGACTTTGTTTTACTATTCTGGTAACCCTTTGCATAAAGAAAACTCAGTAAAAAATCAGGTTTTAATCAGAGTGATATTTTTCTGGAAACTCTTTCTTCCCAACACATTCTGGCACTTAACCAGGGTTTGAATAACATTCCCACAGCAAGTCTCAAGTCAAACTACTTTTTTCACAAGTAACTTCTTTGGAAAACAGGAAAATCAAGGAGTTTTTCTCAGAACGTCTGAGAGATCTGAAAATGGGCTAATACACAGTTACCTGAGACCAGTTTTACCAAAAGAGATTTTTATGGCCAAAACTTTCAGCTTGAATTAGGTAAGAATTATGTCAGTATAACACCTGTAATTCTCCATGCTAAGGAATTCTAGAAACCACCATGACATATGATCTTCCCTGTTCCTATCCACAGACCAAATTTCAGACTGAACTGAATACATCTGTATCTAGCTATACAGCTCACCTCCACCGAGAAGCTGAGATTTATTTTTGACTCCACTTAATTTGTATTCTTGCAATAACACTTTGGAGACTGGGCTTATTCTCAATGTTATTCTGGAGCATAATATAGGTAGGGCAGTCCAGCTGTCATCTATGTCATGGAGCACTGGAAATCCTGCTTTGGATCACGTTCCCAGGCTCTTATTTAAAAGGCATGATTTCCTATAACTGAACTACAGCTCTGGCTGCTCAAAGGGTGGTCAAAGAATTCCAGCTCTGCTTCACATTAAAAGTGGAATTTTTTAATAGTCAGGGGGCTTGGGGAGGAAGAAAGAACCGAGAAGTGGCAATATGAAAGTTTTGGAGTGGACATTGTAATCTTGAATAGTAAGTAGGCCCACTGCCTGTGATTTCCAAGACTTCTTGGTGTCCTTTCAGCCCTAACAGATGCATAGTAAGCTGGGAACAGAAAGTCTGGGACATCCAGCCTCCAGTAGCCCTTCCTGCTCTGGCTTTCTTGGTCTTTCTTGGAGGTTGTTAGTGGACACTTACAGTTATGGGACTCCATATGAGCTCTTTGATCCCAGCAACTCTCATGTAAAGAGCACAGAAACCCTGAAAACTCATAAGTTTAATGATTTTTGGCTTCATAACTGGGTGCCTGGAAGGTTTAAGAGCTGGAAGCAAAATTTTCCCTGTTTGCAGGCTCCAGACCACCGCTCAGAAGAGCAATTTTGGCTTCCCAGGAGCATCGAGCGGAGCAGCGGTAGGAATGCTGAGAAGCCCTGCTCCAGCTAGAGGAAGACCTCAGAACAATAGCGAAGAGCTCGAGGACATCTTCCATGAATAGGAGAGTTCTTGGCGTGCATCATAGTCACACTTGGGAAACTCTTCTGAGCCTTTCCTAAATAGCTAAAAGAGATTCTTTTTAGGCTTTTGGGAACTGGAGCACACAGAGTGTGGACCCTCTTTGGGCACTACAGGGAGAAAGACAGTGGTGATATTCTTCTGTGAGTGGGCCAAAATATAACTAAGTTAATAATTCAATGCAAAGGAAAATCTTATGCTATCCCTAAAGGAAGACTTCTGGCCAGATATGACTGACAAAAAATATTTTTCTTTTCATTACTCACCAATAGTCCCAGTGGGCAGCATTAGAGAGACCTATACCTATAGATAAATAGCATTTAGAATTATGTTTGTCTCAAAAGCATTGCCTATAAGCAAATATGTTTTTGATATATCTAATATCTAAGCTACTAGAGTCTGCCTAACTGTGAAGTGTGGAAAACAGGATGAGCCAAGGTTTGGGGCAACTTGGGAAAGACCTAGAGTTGCTTTACAAAAGCTAAACAAAATATAATTATTATAAAGGGAGAAAAAAACTATGTGGGGATGATATTAGAGCAGCAGGTTTATGGCTACCCATGGTCAGAGAATGGATAGAAGAGACCTTTGAAGCAGGAAACTATCTGGCAGACTTTCTGCCTTTGTTGGCATACTGTACCGAAGAGCTCCTGACCTCAATGGGTTGGAGTTGCAGCTCTCAGCAAAGAGTTGAAAAACTGAGGGCAGTCCTGGGAAACCATCAGGAAACGTGTTGTCAAAGCTATTGTGTGACATCAGGGTCAAAAGCAAAGATAAGAGGCTGATGTATCACAGCATTAGCAAGCAGTCTTTGTCAATATTGCTTGCATAGATGGGGAAGATTTGGCATAGGATATGGGCATAAAAATGTTGGAGTTTTATGTACGAGGAGCCAACATTAGCTGAAATTGAGCTTGAAGCACCCCTGCCAAGAGATGTAATTCTTGTCTTCATTTCCTTTGAATATCAAGGTTTACTTAGTTTACAAACATATGGGTTTTCAAAGCTATTGCAACTGTGACATCGATTTAGAAGATACAGACATGCAAGAGGTTAAGATTAGAGTTGGCCAGAAATTTTCTTCCAAAACAGACTTTTGCATTATAGCCAGGATTAGTTAAGGCTTACAACATCATACTGCCAGGTGAAAAAATGACTTGCCTGCCAGTAACAGGGCTGATGGGATGAACTATTTCTGAATTGAATAATTATCTAAACATTAATGCAATATTACTATTATTAAGAAAAGATGTGATACCTTGTTAAATCACGTTGGCTGAAGGACCTTCTCCATTCGAGTAGAGAAAAGACTTGAGGTCTCCCGAAGAAGAATAGAGGCTGCTGAGCCACAAGACTCAGCCCCTCAGAAACCATCTCTGTTTGCTGACAGAGACGTGCCAAAAACTGTAAATTTAGGTGGATTTATTAAATTGGTAAGGAAAATCTTACTTCAAACCTTTAGCAATAATGAGGCTATCTTGCAATGAGGCTATCTATGCAATGTCTTACATCTACTATAACCTGTGCTTTGCTGAAATTACATCAGAACTGAGTTTACTTCTTTAAGTAAGCATCAAAAAAAAAAGAAAGAAAGAAAACTTTGTTTCATCTGTAAATTGCCTTCTGGCTATGAAACTGATGTCCAAATGGCATAATAAAAAATGATTATATCACATTCATAGACCTTTTCACGTAACAAAAGCTCTGCTACAAAAAATGAAAAAAACATACAAGCAAGCAATTCAATCTTTTGCCTGATCATAGCATTTTCAATCAAAGAATTCTAAAGTTCAGTTGAATTCACTTAGAAATTGGGAATTATAGATGCAGAAATCTAGACTGCAAATTGCAAAGCACTGAACAGCACATGTATCTGTACCAGTTATGAAAGCTGCTTACTGATTCAAGTCAGCTATGCCTTTAAAAAAAAAAGAAATAAAGAGAAAAAAAAAAACAAACTGATGTTGAGGTCTGAAAGTATGTGTCTGGATTGGCAGGTCATAGGTTAAATCCGAATGAGGGTCACTCAAGCCTGGTGTTAGCCTAAATGAGTACAGCATTAATACCGAAAAATCCCTGCAATGAGCTCACCACCTGTCCACGACTGGAGGGTCAGTCTGAACTTGATGTTTACTTGCATTTACTGTGCTTACATGTTGCTAACTAGGGAGAATGCAGGAGGTAATCTGGCTTTTGATTTCAATTGCTATGACTATCCTTAAATCACTTTTGTCTGCTGCCTTTGGGGAAGGCAGAATTTCCAACTGCGAGTGCAACAGGATGCTCGCGCTTCTGGCGGGTGGCAAAAAACTGCTCCATTTCTAGTGCCGAGCTTTTCAGGTATATTCCACATGACTTCTCATTAATCTTCTCATTCACAAATTGTTTATATTGCACTTTTCCAAGAGATCTTGAAAAAAGAAAAACATAAAGGACAATTTCTGCAAAATATAAATGGATAATTATAGCCGTATTGAAACTGCAAATATTTAGGTCTTAATCTCAAATATAAATTCATTCTATTGATTCATAACTGAGCTCTGAAAAGCATCGAAGGGTTAAACTACTCCCACTTGAATGAAAGAGGAACACATCACTTAATACACCTGTTCTATTAATTGCTTAAAACTCGCTGGGTTGATGTAAGGCTTGTTATCATCCACCAAAAGATAAAATTTGCTGCAGAAGGTGCACACTTTGCAAGTGTATAACAGCTAATCTCAGACCACTAATAGATTTAACCTTGTATATTCATAGATATTTAAAAGTGCTATGGTTTGAAGGTCAACTTCTCTGTCTTACAGTAAAAGGAAAGCAAAGAAAGGAATAAAAATTAGAAAGAATTAATTCTTCAAAAAGTTTTTACAAATCAAAACCCTGCAGTTTCACACTGAGAACAAAAGAAGCATATTAAACACCAAAGTTTATCAAGACAAATTAGGTCCCAGTTTCAAATTTTCTTTAATCTTTTGCATCTGAACGTTTTTTTGCCTCATGCTGTTTTCCCTAGTTAAATGTTAAAATGAATTCTAGCCAATACCATTGACTTCCTCCCTTAAAAATATTGAGACACATAATAAAAAATTAATTACTTCCCCTAATTTCCGTGTGATTCTTTAAAAAGATGTAAAATTCATTTAAAGTAAGTGGTGACTTTGTCTTTGAAGATCACGACAATTAACATGGATCAAAGCTTAGGTTCTGTAACGATGATAGCTTATTAGCATAATGAAATTAACTTAGAGACAAGAATCTTTAATAGGTACAACAAAAACGCTTTAATAATACTTGAAGAAAATTATGTATTTGCTAGAAGTACAACAGTTTCAGACTTTCTATCCAATTAATAAGTTGTTAATTAACTCCTTTTCCAAACAATGTGCACTTTAAGTTAACATCTGCCCATTGGATAACACTTTTCTATGGTATTTTTTTTTAATATACTATAGAACTGCAACACTGGTTTACTGGGAATTCTTTGCAGGACTAGGATGATACTAGGGAAACAGGACCCAAATATAGTAATATGTTTTCTATAGCCAGCCAATTAAAAAAAGAGTAGAAGACTTATTTCAAAGATGAGGAGAATGGGTAATTCCTTAATTATAGTCGCATTGTTTGTGGCAGAGCGCAGTTTCAGATTTTCCTCATTTTCAATAAATTATTTTCTGCTGTTTATGTGCCTCTGTAAAATGGCTCTCTGCTGCCTAGTGCCATATATGGACTTGACTTGGGAGCAATTTTCAATTTTTTTTTCAATATCTATTTATAGTTCTGTGTTACAAGGTTTTACAGTCATATTTATAAGATTGTAAATCAATAACTATTGTTTTTAAAGATATAAAGTGAGGCGGTGGTTCACAAAAAGATTAAAATAGAGGCCTCGTATAAAAATAGTATTTTAATAGTATTCTCTATATTGTACAGGCCAATAAGGGCTTTCAGTACTTTAATTTTTAATTAAAATGACACATTTTTGTTTTAAAGGCTTCTGCCTCCATAGAGATTTGGGGATCAAAAATTTCACGGAGCATTTTGTGTTATGTGAATGAATTTGGGGAATACAAGTGACTGTATACTCAACTGGTAGGCCTCAAAGCCATGACAAGAATTGCTTAGGCCAATGATGGAACAATTAAATAGAACTTATTTGAAACAAATGAGTTATTTTATTCTATTGGGTCAAGGATTCATGTTTTAATAAATCCCCAATTACAGTAACTTTTCATTTAATCTGGTGAATTCTATGCAAGTTAAGAATTTATGAGCTAGACTCAGCAATAAAAAATATGCCTGTCTTCATTCTGCTCAAGGCCACACAGGTTGATCTCATTTTGAGTAGTGTGGAAGCCAGGAACATATCTCCTGAGCAGGCCACTGTGATGTGATTTTTTCTTTTTCTTTTGAGAAAATAAATTGAATTATTTATTTTCCTCCTTTCAGAAATAACAAAGTGAACCATGAATGTATTTCTGAGTAATTTTTTTTCACCTGGCAGAACTTTTCTGCCTCAAGCCCGCAAACACACAAGTCCTTTTGCACAATGGCCAACACAAGTTCTTGCAGTGACGCCCAGAAAACTTCATAGTTTCTATTTCTGAACATGCACGTTTGTTTCCAGGAGCCTTTTAGCTCATTGACATGTGGCTGTGGACTGCAGTCACTTCCAAATCAAGTTAAAAATATATATTATTGTGACCCAGGACAAAAACCAGTGTAGGTACCAAGAGCTCTCCAGGACCATAATAGCACATCCATCTGGAGGTCCAGACACTGCATGCTCTTGGGAACATTGGATGCCTTGTTGCATGCTACCGCTGAGTTGCAAAGACCACATATTGATTCTCTGTTACGTCGGATTAGGTATGAAATCCTCTTATTCTTATATAGGCCAGCTTGGCCTTATTAGGACTGAACCTCAAGTCAGGCTGGCATGGAAATACATTTTCTGGAGAACATGAGAGGAGATTCAGTCATGAAAATGTTGCCTTAGTAGAAGTCTGCACTCATGGTAGGATGCTTTCAGTTTGACATTAATCCTCACTAACACACAAGGCAAAAGAGATGCCTCCCCTGAAACCTCATCCTCTTTGAGATAGAAGCAAGATGTAATTAATAACTTTCATGCAGCCTGTATAATTGCAGGGGGAAACTGAAGAAATCACTGCTTTCTGCACACAGATAGAGAAAACCTGTGTTATGCCAAAGGTCATGGTCTCTTTACTAAATATAAAGACACAGAATCTTGGCATCTCACCTGGCACCTCCACCCATACTGGCTGAAATTACTCTTTGTTTAATTTATTTGGAAATATAAACATTTGAGTCAGAAGTAGCTATCCTTCAAATATCCTCCTAAAACATCCATAGCAAAAATTTCCTCTTTGGAAATGAAGTGAAAGTCATTTCCTGGGACCTGGTGTCCACCGCTCACAACATCATGCAGCTCACTCATGACCTGTGACCATCAATGACTATGTAACAGCACAAGAATGGCAGATGGGGTGCCCAGTTTGCTCAGCAGCTTCAAGGACCACCTTGTTCCCCAGCCCTGGGACACTTCTGTCATCGATATTGCTTTCAGCACCAACAATCCTAGGAGCTCTGCAGCCAGGTGGTCCAGGTAAGATAACAGTTTTCTGCAGATGTCTCACAAGCAAAGAAAGCTCTCTCCTTTAGATACTAAAACCCAATGTCTTAACTATACGAGGTACAGTGACTAGAGGCCAGAAACCTTACAGATTCTTTTAATTAAAATATAATCATTGTTTACAGGAGAAAAGAAAGTCTCATCTTTGAAACTGAGAGGAGCTCTTATTGTTCCAAATTTCAAGGCCATCTTCAGAGTTAGGCTATATATAATGTCCTGCCTTTTTACTGGAGTTTGATACCATGCCAGCAGATACTAAATTCTCATTTTTAAATGAATGACCACTATACAGAACTGCCAACTGAGAGTTTCTTTTATAGTAATAAAGAGCCAGCCAGGATAACCTCGGTAAAAATGATGTTGATAAATACGTCGGTTTGAAGATAATCAATACAACACTTCCATTGTTTACACATGGTTTTCTTTTTGGTCAGCAGAATACATTCTCTTTGCTCAACTTCCACTTCCAGTGAGGTCCTCCAGTTTTTTGCTGCTTTGGAAACAGAATATTCCATGTCTAAAATGCTTGCTATGCCATCCGTCAACATAGTAGAGCGCAAACACATGAGGACTCAACCTCATCATTGACAAATAGCAACAGAATGAGCTTTTAAAACACTATAACGGCTCTCTTTGATGATCATGTTCCAAATCACCTCTGCAACATGAAAAAATATATTATTGGAACATTGATTATTCATTTTGAAATAACACCCAATCCTGTTAATTTATTGTTGTTATTTCCAGCTTTCTGCATTTTTCTCTCAGTTGTGTCCTGGGTTGGGCTGTCCTCTGATGGTCCTGTCCTTTTAATGCTGTTGTTTCTGCCTATTTTCAAAATAATATCTTTTTCACACCTCATTTGCATGTTTTTTCAAACTGCTTGGGTAAATATAAGCACAAGTTTCCTAGTCTTGGATTTCAGAAATGAGTAAAAAATGTTCTCTCATACATGGCTTAGAAGTAGAAAGTTTTCATCTAAAGAAAAGAAAGGAGAGGAAAAGAAAGGAGAGGAGAGGAGAGAATAGAAAAACTCTAAGGAACAACAGAAGTGTCAGAAAAGGAATGCATGATGCTATGATGCAGAGGGACAGTAGTCCATATTATTCCTAAGAAAACCACAGTATCTCTGAGCAAAAATTTTACCATACATCTACCACTGCTTTAGCAGTTTTGCAGATATAAAGACAAGGTCCGTACTCTAATAGTCCAAAGGCCACCAAGATCCCACCAGATCTGAGCACCATTCCATGTCCTCTGAACTGCCACCCATAACACAAGCCAGGACATTACCAAGAACTTAAACTCACCTCGATAACCTAGTCCTTAACGAGGAATAAAATTGCTCGCGTTATACCTTCTTCTCCTGTCACTTAAGATTTACAGGATGCCATCAATCTTTGCCTCAGTACCTTGACCTCACCTTAATTGTGGGGACTCTAAATTCTGCACAGATGTTGTTACTATGAATTTAACTTTATACAGCAAGAAATTCTGCACTGCCATATGCTGTCTTTTATGAGCTTACAGTTTGTAATGAATATCCATGACTAACACTTTTGACCCAGGTAAGGCCATGATTATGGAAGGTAAAAAGTTTACTAAACTTTATTGCTGCACTTTTATTAATGTTACCATCAACGCACAGGAATTTTCTTTCCAGTGTAGGGATATAAAATATTGCTTAGCTCTTCTTGATGTATCTTCCCATATGCAGTGTCTTTTAGTGATTCTGGAGGGACAACACATAGCTCAGAATTTCCAAATTTTATATATTTCATGTCTGAGGGGACAAGATGGTTTGCTCCGATATCCAAAACAACAAGAATATCTTGTGTTTTGTTAATGTTGTAGTTATCCAATGAGGAAAACTTCCTGAGTCTCAGCAAGAACTATTGAGGTTCCAGAACTGAAATATATCTATTAAGACAGTAGCTTCAAATATTTAAAACCACTACTATGTAACAATAGGGAATACCTATTCATAAGTAACTCAATCTACATTAATCCTCAAGGATATGAACTAGATATTATTTAATGTCCAAATTAATTTACTGAACTACAACCAATTTGCAAATTTAAAACTGTAAAATTAATCCCCAAAGTAGAAAAATGAATAAATAAATGATGCAGCCCAATTAGCTGCTCCCCAAAACTTGTAGCACAGAGAGGATCTCTCCATAAAAAGGAGTTCTGCAGCTGCTGACCTGCTTTAAAGGAATTCAAAGATTAAATCACGTATCTTCCACCCTTCAGGAGCTTCTCTTCTAGAGTATAGATTGGCACAGCCACTTGGCCAGTGGAAGAAGGATCTCAGAGGCCCTTATAGACACCATGCTCCAGAGCTTTCACCCTGGTGGCCCAGATTGGTTGGGTACTTTCCATTCCTGCTCAAATTACTGTATGGAAATTCCAATCCATATTAGGTGGGAGCTGGGTTTTGGGGCGACTGGAGGAGGTCTGGTCCTCTTCTGGTCCTCTATGCAACATGGTGACATTTTATTTTCAAGAGAGTTTAAATTAAATTAGGAGGTACTGATCACTGTTGTGATCTATTATCTATTTTTAATAGATAATTAGAAATGAAAGATAAATATCATTAAATAGCAAATCATGGGTCCTGAGAGTCAGAGTCCACTCACTATTAAACATCTGAAACTAATACCCACAAGTAAAATCAAGGTTACATTCCACTAGAAATCCACATTGACAGCAAAAGGAAAAATATTAAAACTCTCTACCATTAACAATTTTCAATATAGAAATTGAATACCAACAGGACAAAACAAGAACATAGTAAGAAGATATTGTGAGATTAGGCAGTAAGACACTGAAGGTGAGCAGAAAGTAAACAGTTGACATTGATGAGTACAGGAGTCCATTTTTTCAATACTGAATAACATTATTCATCTTAAATATCAATTAATAAAGGACCTAAATGATATCAAAAGACTACTCCTCCATCAAAAATATTTGGCAGCACTGTAAGAAGTCTTTTAGCTGAATCTATTACTGCTTGTGTTGAATGTTTTGGAAGAGATGCTTACCTCACCCTATGGCACGTTGATCAAGTCCTGTCAAGTTCAATGCAGTAACATGCATTAAAAATACTGCAAGGCAAGAATCTAGTCTTCTGGCCATGAGCTCTCCATCTCCTTTTTCCCATCTAGTCATATTCCTTCTGCAAAGTGAAAGGAAAGGATGACAACTTCAGAAGAAAAGCAGCATCCTCATGCACAAACAATGAGCAGCAAAGGCCTTAACAGTTCATCTGATCAAAGAATATAGCCCATAAAGTCATTTTAAAAACTACTTTTGAAACAAATTTGAGCTTTGTGACCCTATGAGTAGAAAAGATATCTTGCCTTTCAAACACAGCTCTGACTAAACAATGCAGTTCCAAAGTCCTCGAAGAACTTTTTTAGTAGCTTTATAGTTTGAGAAAACCATCATACCAGAAATGGATTGCCAGTACAGTATTTGGGACATGTCTTCCTTGGAAGATATATCAATGAAAAGGCTATCATTACTCTATTCAGGCATTCTTCCATTGAACTTCATCAAAGAACAATTTTGTCTAGTCTCCTTTTTTTCTGCCTCAGATACTCATTGTAATTTTAGTGTCTTTTTTATTTTACTGCATTTTTAACCGTTTAATGTTTTTTTGTTATGTTTTGTTTTCATTTAAGGACATTTATTTATTCTCAATTAATTTATTTTCAGAGTTAATGGTCCTAGCTCTTGTGAAGTCAACTGTCAAACTTACCAGCATCAGCTAGTGAGATGAGGGGTGTTTATGCAATTCATACGCTAGCAGAGTTTTAAGTTAGCACAAGAGGAATTTATGCAGAGCTCCATCACCATGACTATGGTTTAGAAGATGTTTACTGATTTTGGCTAAAGTGAATCGTGAAAAGCTAAGATTCTTATCTGAGGCTCTGGAGTCTGGAAAGCATAATAAAAAAAGAAGAGAACTCCCTCATTAAATTGCACTTCCTGTTTTGGTTTACTGGAAATATCCTAAACCAAATTCTGCAGTCTCTCCTCAAGGCCCAGCTATGCTCTTTTATGTCCTATACAAAATGAACCAAAAAAAGCTAAAGTTCTATAATGTCTTATATTTTTAATAGGTTGAGACCTAGGTCTCAACTTTATACTTTCCTGTGACATTTTTCTTGGTCTTTGAGGAATACTTTCTTATCTTTCCTAGAGAAATATGTGGGGGATACCACCACAGCTAGGAAGAGCAATCATATGTTAATCTCATCTTAAACAGATTTAGATAAGGGACGTGGGAGAAATACCCCACCTACAGAAGTAGGAAAAATACCCCTTGCTATGGGAAAGTATTGTGTATATTCCCCAGACACTCACAGAAGATACACACACAGGCAAGAGGAACAGAGATCAGAGGGAGGCTGTTATTATGAAAGCAGATTTTAGTTTTATATGTGATTTCACAAGTCTTTGTCACATTATCGTCACCATAATATATAGAAACATAGATTTATATTGTTGAATCTATTGCTTTATCCCAGCTTCTAGACAGAGATAGGTCAAGCTGCTGCAAATGACATATGGACACAGATCTGAAGTATTTCTGCCAGAAAGGATTGCAAATTTTCTATTTACTGTCCCTGTTTCAGGCAAAAGTCCTACTGATCTCAGTGCTTGTTTGTCAGAATAAGAGACTCCAGTCTTAGACTCATGGGAAGGTTGTTTTTGACCTTGGTTCTAGCCAGAAGTAGAAAAGATAGAGATGCATCAAAAAATGGGACAATTTATGAACTGTGGCTTTGTTCATATTCTTGCTAAATTTCATTATATACAAGCTGGAGGCAAGAGAGAGAAGATACATCTGAGTTTATTAGATGATAATTTTTAGCCATTAATATATCTCTGTGAAAAAAGGCAGTGCAATATCAGGGTGCATCAGGTGAATTATCTCCAGGATGAAGTGGCAATATCATTGCAGAATGGCCTAGAAAAGCTTAACCTGAAATATGGTGCAGGGTGAAGAATTCAGTTTAAGCTAAAACTCCAAGAACAGGATCACTGTGAATTTTTCAGCCTGAAAACACTGGGAAAGACAAAATATTGTTCAAGTTAAAGAGCAATAAGCAGTGGAGAGAAAGGTTGAGAGAGGAGGAAAAAGGAAAAAAAAGTAAGAGGCTATATACTTGTCACAATATATTATTTACATATAATTTACATATGTAATTTAGGAGAATGAAATAACATGGAGATTATTAAACAATAGAGAATTGAAATTTTGGAGCTTCCTTCCAGAAGACATGGAGGATTCAAGAGGCCCAGCTTGTTTCAAGGTACAATCAGCTACATTTCCAAAAGTGAGCAAGTGAAGTGTACAAACAGCGAAATGATCCGAAGACCAAGAAAGACCATGTCTTTATTCCTCTATGCCTACACAGTCTGCTTCCCTTAGCCCTGCTAAAAACATTACCGAGTTATTAGTAGTCAAACAATAACAAATTGCTGCTTGTTGGCACAAGACACCTCACACCAGGGAGAATAGAAAAAAAAAAGTGAATAAATTTAAAACACCAAAAAGTTAAAGCTGCTGGTTAATAAGTGTCCTTCTGTTTGTAGCAACTCATATCTTCTCAGCAGTTCAGTGCCTATCTACTGAGGCAGCTAACTAAACAGGAATTGGAGCATTGCTCTCATGAGTCACTCTGTTTGGAAAACTTCACATATTAAAGAAAAAAAAGAAGGGGAAAAAAAAAAAAACATGTGTTAAAAGTATCTTAGCCAAACATGTTATTTTTCTTAAATATACAACCAAACACAAGTGTCCTCAAGGTAAATATGCTCTGTTTTATTACTTTAGATCACTTCTCAGTGCTGTAATCATGTCATTAGAATTGCAGTTCCTGGCTCCAAAAGAAGAAACCCTCTAACTGTAAACTTCTGCTTTCCCAGCCTATTTTGTCTGTGTGACTGCAATGGGGACAATTAGAGTTCAGTGGGTCTGAGCCTACCACGAAAACCAACAGGAGGAGGCTCAAGGCTCCTCATCCACGGCCCTTCCTAAGGACAACTACATTTCTTCTCTGTGTTGAGGTTTATAACAGTTATTCAGGCAGTTCAGGACTTTTTTATGAGCAGAACTGGAATGCAGAGATTGATCTTTGGCAGGAAAATAGTGCGGATAGTCTGTGTTACCCACTGCTGTATCATCAGCATTTTGGTCGGTACCATGAAGGGCTTCTGTGTTTCTGTTATTTTCTTTTGTATCCTACAAAAACATTGGGGGAAAGAAATGTTTCTTCTTTCCCCTATAGTTGGAAAGGAATTTGAATAAGAAATCACTGAAATTACTCTTCTGTAGATATTTATATGGCAGCTACACTGATTCCCAGGTTGGAATTGCTTCTTAGTTGGATAGTAAAACCTTTACTTAAGGATTTTATTCCTTCCTGTGTAGTATCTTTGAGGATAACAACTCAGAAAGTTTAGTTTGACCCTCTTACAGCAAGAAGAGGATAAGGTATGAGAATTCCAGTTGTTTTGTTTTCATAAGTTTTTGAAATATGGTAAGTTTTATTTTCACTACCTCTGGAGCCAGGAAAGTTGTATCTGTCATGAGTAACATTTGCGAAAAATATGATAGTGAAAACCAAAAAAATAACAAAAATGCTTTAACATCGAGACGCCTCTCTATAATAACAGCATTTACCAGTTGTGATAACAGCACCAAGGCACCAAGATTTAAATATCCTTAAACTACCTTCCTACCTCTCCACACAGTGGTACTGATAAATGGTAGGCAACAAATCCATGCACCAAATCAGTGCAAGGCAGTTCCAGTATTAAGGAATACACAAAACTGCCCCAAGTTATTTAACATATGACCAGCCCTGACCTACAGTAGATGATTAGACTACAACTTCTGCATCCACTCTTTTGTTTACTTTAGTATTTTTTTCTAAACTAGGACTGTAGGTATAAGAGGAAACTTCAAAGACTTTCTAGATGATTGTTTTTTTAGCTCTCCATTTACATCTATGTGTTTTATATTTTTCCTGAGGTCAAACCAGTGGCAGCTTTAATTGCACTTGTAAGGAATGTTGCTAAAATGGGCAGAAAGTCCCCAAACTCAACATTTTCTTCATTATTTTGCAACTTTGGGAGTCTGCCAACACCATTGCGAGATTTGGCATGGACTTACCTGGAAAGAATGAGAGACTCAATATTTCATTTCAGCTTTGCAAAGTTTTCTCCTTCTTCTCCGCGCTTCCCACCCCACCCCCCAAAAACAAGAGAGAAAAAAAAAGGAAAAAAAAGAGAGAAACAGAGGAATTCTGAGTTAGAAACATAGGAAAAGGGTGAGGCTGTGATCTCTGACACTGATACACATCCATGTAGCTCAACAGGCTTTGGGGTAGTTCTCTCTTGGAAGTGACCCAAAAAAATCGGTGACTGCACATTTTGTAGGTAGATTTATCTCTATTCCACATAAATTTGGGGTGGGGAAGGGGAGATTTTGGCCCCTTCTTTCCTCTAAAGACAGTTTGTTATGTCAGAGGCTCATCACACTTGGAGTTGGATGTGCAAACCTCAAAGGCCAAGCTGAGAGCCTGACCCACAGTGCGCGCTGCCTTGGGGTGAGACCCAATGACGGTCTAGATCTAACTCATATCTTAGACATTTAATGCAGGAATTAATCCTCATATGGCTGCAACTTGATGCCTAGAGTCCACAGATGCCTTAGTTTTGGCATGCAATCTGGAGAGCAAGTTCACATGCTGGGTACATGCATTCAGTATTTTTAATACAAAACATTTTAAAAGTCTTGATAAAGAAATGGAAACACAGGTAACTATTCATCCCAGTCACCTTTCCATCCCAGTTGCTCTACTAATATGTCAGTGAGTCTCACCCCCGCTTCAAGATGCTTTTATGCTTTTTGTAGAGCTATTTGTATGTGAGATGAACCTTCCATATGTCCCCTCACCCAACACTTTCTCACACCAGTTTAACGTCCTTATGCCAGCAACAGTGGCAGAAGATGAAGGTGAAAACCTGGTGAGGCTGGTGGACAGCACCATGGGAAGGTCATTGAAGTGAGAGATGTGCAGCAGAGATGGTGCTTATAGCTTTCCAGGGGCCTAGCATTAAATTTGCATCTTGAAGGGTGAATCTGTAGTGTTTTGACCCAATCTCCTGAAGACAAATCCTGCAAACCCACAAGAGTAGCTGGAGGCAGCAGCTCCTACCGCAGTGTGAGCAGCCAGGGAGCGACTGGGAAGGGGACAGATGGGCAATGAAAGGGGCACAGTGAGCGCCTCAAAAAATAGTCTTTTAATTGTAGGAGATTTTGCAAGACATCCCCTACATAAAGTTGAATTATATTTTTTTTTTTTGCTAAAACAGCAAAAATGTAAATGCTGCCGTTTGCACTGGGTATTTTTTTTAAGTTGTTGTTGCAAGACTGCACTTAGCCAGGAACTGGTATTAATCATCACTATGTAAAGGAAGTTTAAAGCAACACATCGAGCAATTATTTGGAGCAGCTGATGGGCAGTAGTCGATTTTGCTGGCTGGTGTTTTTTCAGTGCTGGTATAAAATGGGCCCACGTGGCATGAACAGAACATAGCTCCAGATGGGAGAGCAGCTCCCTTCTTTTGCAGAATAAATCTGCTGTTTGAGAGTATATTATATGACTGAAATTTTATACATATGACTTTGTTGGAGCTGGGATCCCTCCCTTTGAAAATGTGCTACAACAATAATTGCATTTACCAGTTGCCAGTCCTTCCTCGCAAACATTTTTTTTTGTTGTTGTTGTTCCGATTGTGAAATTAATTGTCTCTAGCTAATATAATTAAAAACAAACACTTCTGATTGAAGCAGAGGGAAGAGGAGGAAAAAGAGAAGAAGGAGGGGGGAAAAAAAAAGATCTGCAGCTTTGATTTTCCTATCGACAGCGAGAAAGCTCTGCCATCCCTGCACTGTTTAATTATTGAAACGAGCTGCAACAGTCCTCTGGAATGGCTGCCGAGGTCGCAGTGCCGCGCGGGATGTCGCGGCCAGCGGCCGCGTGGGGACCTTGACAGGCTCCCGGTGAGATCCATGTGCTCCTTCCCCAACCACGGTCCCCACAGGTGGCCCGAGAGCAGCCCCATCCGCAGGCTCACTCGTTTTAAGGCCAGCCAAAATCAGACCTCCGTGACGCCGCGATTCCCATGCCCTGTCGCATTCCTCGCGCTCGGGTCCCAGGCGCTTTTCCTTTTTTTTCTTTTTTTTTTCCTTTTTCTTTTCTCCTACGTGCAGGCCAGGATGCAGAGGGATGGATTCCAAGTGACCTATGCGGGGGCGGACTCTTTGGAAACAAACAACAAAAATAAGATATCTCCTGTCCTCACTTTTTCATTCGCTCGCTCCCTGGATACAGTTTATTCGTGGCAATGAAACACACATTGTGTCTCCAGAGCTGCATCCAGCAGCAACATCTTTACCACCTCCTAATTTTTTTTTCTCCTTTTCTTTTTTTTTCTCCTTTTCTTGATTTCCTACTTCAGTCTTTTACAAAAGAGATCTTGTTTTAGGTTATCTGCTCCTTTGCAAGGCAGGCTGCCCTTTTAAGGCATATCATATCAAGCCTTTTATTGATTTAAATTCTTTTCTATTTCCTTCTAGAAAAAAAAAAAAAAGAATGGGAACCTCAAAGTTCTGAAAAAAAAATACAAATATATATCTGTGCTGGCAATGGGATCCACAGTACAAATCATTACGTATCCCTGGGAAAAAAAATAAAGCTTCTTTCGAAACTTTCAATATGAAGAGAATCTGCAGATGCAAAAATTGCTCAAAAAGAAATAAAACTGCAGTTGGGGAACAGACAATAAACATTTCAGATTGCTTTATGGCATACTATTACAGGCAACCATCTTGCTTAAGTAGGCATAACATTTTTCACAGTATATATTTAAGGCTTTATTATGGCTTGGGTTAACAGCAGGAAACCATCGCTCTTGAAAGGAGGTGAAAAATCCCTATTGCCAGGTGAGTGACAGGGAGTGAAAACCTTTATGTGCAGGACACACAAGCCTGGAAGGACCTTGGAACGGTCCTTGCAAGGACCTTGTGATGCTTCCTTGGAGAAGGAAGGAGCAAAGGTATTGGGTCAGCTCATTTTTCATAGGCTTCTGATGGTCCTTATGGAAAACGGAGGCAATTACCCTCCAGTAGGAGCAGTGTCTTGTGTGGACATCACTTGGAAGATGCTTTTCCCACTGTCAGAGGCCTGAGCATATCCCGATCTATGAACATCTCTGAACATCTCCCGGTCTCTGAACTTCTCCAGATGTCTCCATATCTCCCAATGTCTGCCTCAAGGGATAACTGAATACCCCTGCCCATTTGCTATCATATGTCTACTTTGCTCCTCTGAAGTCACAGCTTGGTTTTGGGGATAAACATTAGAGGAAAGGAGAAAAAATAAAGAGGGGAAGGAGGAAAAAAAAAAGGGGGTTCATGGCTGTTTCTCCAGCAGGTACTTCCCTCCCTGGCAGATTACCAGAAATGGTGACCTGTACATATTTAGTTATCTAAAGAAAATCAGTGCAATCTCATTTTTATCATTTCTTGTAGCTTCTCATTCCCTGCTGCAATGTCTTGCTCTGCTCTCTAATTTATTTTCCAGGATGAAACACACCTTGTTTATCCCAGATCCTCCCAATGCCAATGAGATCCGTGCTCTCGCCATGTTAACCAAACCTGCCCAGGAATGCTGCATTTCCTCAGCACCATTGAGGCAGAGACACGGAAGAGCTAATCTGTAAATTATGTGAATCCAAGTAAGCAATTTAACAGCTTATTCCCCCAGGTAGCTAGTGTCCACTGTATGTCCCGGTTATTTAATTTGACAGTTAACCTTTCCAAGGCTGGTCGTCATTCTAGATTAACCTTTGTATCTTAAAAATAAGTAAGCAATTTCCTTCTGGTTAATTTTTTTTAATTGTTAATTTTTCCACGTATTTCCAGTGGTCATCTCACCTACTAAATTTGTTTGCCCTTTTTAGTGCATCAGTTTACAAATCAGAAGTGGGGAGGGGGAGAAGGATTGTGAGGAAATGGGAAAGCGCATATAAGAAGGTAAGATTAAGTATTTGTGCCATAATTTACAATTATAATAAAATAAATCCAAAAACTATTTCATGTATGAGAGCATGTACATTAGAAAAAAATATTTACATAACAGATAACCATCTTAGGAACATGAGAATCTTGGTAATTTGTCAGGTTTTTTTCTTTTAATTAAAACTGTGAATATAGTTCATGCACTGTTTGATTCGGTGTCAACATTTTAGAGAGGGAGCTAAAACTGATTTCCTCTTAGATCTGTGGCATTTCTCAGGACAACTGATGGAGTGTGCCTTAACATTAAGCTCTTTAACCCATGAGGTTTGCTTGTTTCGAGATCAGTAAATCAACAGATATTACAGTAATAGCCTTGATAAGACTCAAGACTTCCAGCACTCCTGCAAATGCTCCCTTTACCAAAACTGCAACCATTTTTCCTCTCAGACATCCCTTTTTTAATTCATTGCATCATTACCAAGCTGGTCCACTGTAAAATGAAATGAAATTGTGCTAGTTAGAACACTTCCATTCTAAATATTTTTCTCATTTGAAACCACAAAATACGTAAACTGGATTTTTTTTTAATCTTTGCCAGAAATCTGTCTAATTCCTTAAACCTTTATTATTATTATCATTACCATTATTTAACTTTCAATCTTATTCTGGAAACACATAAATGTGCCTGACTTCATCTTAGGCTTCCCAAAGCAGTAGGTGGTAGACAGGGAATGGCACCTTTGCCAGGATGAACAGAGCTCCTTTCAACCCCTCTCAGATATACCACTCTCTCCAAACCCAAGAGCAAAGGGTAAAGTAGAGAAAAGCAAGAGGACTACAGAATTTCATGCATATTGGGTATAAAAGATGGCATTTGCATGCTTCAGCATTGGCCCCCTTCTCTGCCCCTTTGCCTCAGTGAAGTTGAGCATCCTCTGTTCAGGGGTCAGCAGCTCCTACCAAGAGCAGAACTAACCCTTCTGCTTTCTGAAAACACTCATCATTTGCCGTATTTAGCTCTAAGGCTTAGTTCTTTCCACCTTGCCTATTTTAATAAATACTCATGGCACTCAATAAAATTAAAACATCAATGAACAAAACAGATCCATATGAAATTTTCCCTGGGGATTAGGAAAGGGGAGGAAGCACATCTGGTGGAAGAGAGTCATGTTGCTAAGTGTGCTCAAATGCCACGCTGATAGGTGAGCATGGTGATAATCTAATTTGTATGTAATGTACCTGAATGATCCTTGGATCGCAGCCTAGGAGATGCAAAGGGAAAGACTGAAAAGTGAGGAAGTCTGGGCAAAGAAAGATGATAACATTTAATTTTCTATTGTAAATGCTGTGGTAGTCCACTTCATGAGGAAGAGCTCTCACTTTATTCCCAGGGAATCTCCAAGAGGCAAACATGGTGAAAATTGCTTTAGAGCACATTTGAGGGAAAATGCACCAAGAGAAAGTAGAGCAGATGAATTTTTAGAGTTCAGTGTTTCTTTATGCCTCTAACTTCACATGCCCTTTACACAGTCTTCTACTAATTTTTCTACACTGATAATCTATAGAACCTAATTACACAAAGTTTTTTTTAAAAAAATCCTTCCATAAAATGCATAATGCCTGATATCTGAGTCACGAGCATCGTTAATGTAATCTAACACATATTGCAGGAACCTACTGCACACAGATATTACCAATTAGCACATGATTTTAACAATCAACATTCATGCAATTAATAGAACACTTCATATTCCTTCTAATTTTGAGCTCTGCGTGAGCATATGTTATCATGACGGAATGTGGAACGGTTTATTTGTAGAGGAAGCGAGAGCCGCGTTGCGGAAAGGGAGTCTGCAAGAAGGGAAGGCTCAGTTGGCCTTGGGAAGAGCTCACATTTCATCCCATTTCTACCCACCAAGCTGGAAATTTACCTGCTCTTTGGTCTCTGCTGTTGGAAAAAGCCAGGAGGGTGAAGGGGGCCTTGACTGCAGCTCTGGACCACAATTACCAATTAATTGGCAAAGGGAATACAGTGATCTCTGGATTTACAAATGAATAAATGCATAAGGAACAAATAACCATTCTGTCTTGCTCTGGTTTTCTATATCTCCGTTTACAGATTGGAGCATGTTGTTTTCCTTTGCACATTTATTGTTATACCTTACCATGACTAGGGAAGAATATCTTCATTTGACAGAAGACCACGGTGCACGGTGAGCAAACCCAGATCCCCTCAATATTCAGGCAGTAACTTCTATTGAATTCCATAGGATCTGGGCATTTAACACCTTTAGGATCATGCCTTTTCTAATTTTCTCCCTGCAGAGGAAGCAAGGAACTGAATCCCAATTTCACATACCTGCAGTGCTCCAGCACCAGCAATACCTGGAATTCTCCTCCTTCAGCAGGACCCAAAGCAGCGGTGAGGTCTGCAGATGCAGGCTCTAAATCATTGCGCCTTTCCGCTTTTTCAGGACAAGCTCCTGAGAGAACGTGGCTTACCACACATCTGATGAGTATTTATGTGCTGCAAAACAGGAGTAAAGTACTGAGTCTTCACATAGAACGGTATTTCTTAAAAATGTCATGGTAGAATTTATTTCCCTCATCATCATCTTGCCCCTTGAGGTTGCATTCTCAGAGGTGTCACCCTTCAAGCTGCGGATGTTTCCAGCGAGAAGGGATTATAGCAATCTATAGATGGCTAAAGAGAGAAAGATTTCACCTGCAAATGCACCACTCACACACTTACCAAATTCTGGTAAACAGGGAGGCAAAAGCTGTTGGAATGGGAGTATCTGGCTGCTATTTGCATGCTGCAGAATAAGCATGCAGTTGTGGACCCAAATTTCCATGCCGACAGGGGAAGACACAATAGTATAAAAAATATCAGGGGAAAAAAAGAGGAGTTTCATGTCTCAAATTCAGTTTTTCTGACATAACTTTGTTTAAGGTAATAGAAGAGTGCCAGTGTTAAGCTGTACTATATACTAAATGCAAGTTGTACTGAATAAATATATTAGCAATGGCCTTCCTGCCAAAAATTAAAAAAAATAAATAAGAGACATTCTGTTTTGCTAATATCAATAGTAAATATGTATTTTTCTTAACCATTATTTTTATGGAAGGCTTTACTGCACAAAGAATCCAGAGGGAACAGAAAATCATATAATTGTGCAGGTTGGGGAATTCTCTAAAAATACGTAACCATGGCACCCTTGTCATTACCAATCAAGTAATCTTGATAAAAAGTAAAGTAATTAGCCTTTGAGAAGAGCATAAAGCTAATTAAAAATGACAACTTAGTCATCTCAACAAACAACAGCAAAAAATCAGTCAGTAGTTCTAACTATAGCACCACATAGTAAGCTAACCTGTCGAAATGGCCTTCTTTGAAACCCAATATTGCAGTTCATAAAAGCCAAACTTTGATAACATCCTCCTGTTTTAAAATGAAGATATGCTTCATTTTCATCATCCTATCATTCATTTGTCCTTACATTATGCAACCTCTATTTATTACTATATGTAGCCTGGAATGTTTCTCTCTGTTCTGTATGTTTTAGCATCTTTTACTATTTGCCCATCTATCACCAATTTTTGTAGTTTAAATGACATTCAGAAGTTATATAAAAAGAGAGAATAGAAAATACATACAATGAACATATGAGCTGTCTAAAACATTATAAGCTGCAAACACTGAGTTTATTCTCAGAATAAGTTTGATTCTCGGACTTTGAAAAGAGAAAGCAAAAAGAAACCATCAGTCTCAAGTAGATGTTGATGACAACACATTAATTGATTTAATTGACAGCAAGGTTGACTATTTCTTTTTTTTTTTGTTGTTGGTCTTGAAAAAGATTGAGGATGCAAAAATTATGAAAAGTGCCAGCACTTCAAAAAGGACAGGTTTGATCCTTACAACAGAGATGGTCTAGAGCAGGTTTTGACTAGGCTTTGCTTAGACCTTTTCTTACTGATCTTTAGCTGTGCTTCGATTCCTTCTCGCTATAAAAAGACAGAATAGTAATTTAGAGAAGTTTTTAGGCTGCTGAATGACAATGTATAAGAAACAACCTGCAGAACAAAACGTTGCAAAAAGGCAGAGCTAAAGCCCTTTTGACTTACAACATAAATGAGCACATGAGTTCGTAAAACAGTTACAGATGTTTATCTAGGCCAAATAAAAAAAGACCTCATAGCTATACAGAAAATACTTCCATTCTTATGAAAGCTTTAAGCAGAAATAAAGTACTGGTGTATATTTTGAACAAGTATTGGATGAAACAAAATTCTGAGCAACCGTGAACTAGATAAATATCTTGATCCTGCTTTGTAAGATCAGCTTTCACTGGCCAGCTCTGACTTAGGAAAGCAAGTCTGGTCGGTAGGGAGAGAGGGGATCATCCATCTTCAGCTATTGTAAATAGGCATCGTTCCATTGGAGTCCATGGAAGCAGACCAACATATACAAACTGAATATCTTAGCCTGTGATCCCAGATCTACGGATCTGTACCTCTTAATAATTCCTCATACACCAAATGTAATGACATTGGACAGTGTTTTTGAGCTTTGATTTGCAAGCTTTTCATCAAAAACATTTTCAGTGTCAAATGTTCCTCCGACTGAATTCCATGTCAGGAATACATGCCAATTCTGGGTGATTCCAGTGCATTCTTTCAATTATTTAAAGTGTTTGCTCAATTATCTTTGTAAAGTTTTTTTTTTTTTTTTAAGGAGTTTTGTTTTTTTATTTGCTTGCTTTTTAAATAAAGCTTTTAAGGGTCCTCAAGGAAGCGGTCTCTATTCATAAGCCTACTGGACAGTCAGGTAGCTTGGTCTCAGTACCTTCTTCCTGGGTGCTATAGGACATCAGGGAAGATAATACAAGTGTTTCTCTTCTATTTATTTTTTGTCGTCCCAAAGCAAAAATCAACTTTTTATAGGAATGATGTAGTAATCTGCAACACCTACAAAGAGAAAATGTCTGCTTGATCATTTAACATCACATTTCAATTTCAGGAAAGATGGGAGTGGAAACATGGAGCTTGTCCATCAAGGAAAGAAGAAAAGAATCAAATGCCTACTTGCTCGCGTACCTCTCCTAGAACCTAAATTCTCTTAGGCTTCATTTCAAGTTTAACCTGGATAAAAAAATACAAAAAATACTCCACAAGGAGGAAGCCCATGTTGGCAAAGGAGTGGATTAAATGACCTGGTGGTTCTTTTTCTATATCTGATTTTTCTGATACTACTTATAAAATGAAACAAAGATCAGTCACTCCAAACAAATTGTTAATGTAAACCAATAACAAACATCAAAATTGGCAAATGCTCCTTTATGACTCTTGCTGCTTGGGAAGCCAGGGAGCGGGCTAATAACATTACCTCTCTGAAGGTCCCAAGCTCTGTTTATTTCCCGTATTTATTTAAAAGAAAATCAAAATACTTTTAAGCAAGTCAGCTGGTTCCAAATTTAGGAACAATTGAACAAAGAGGAATCTGCTAATTCCAGATGGAGCGCATGGAGTCCCTTGGCACCTATTACTTACCAAATGTTTCAGAAAGCAAACACATGACCTAAAGGATTTTGTGAGTGTGGGGTCCTCAAAAAGCTCTTAACAAGTCATGATTTTCTAATCGTATTTACTTTACTCACACATAAAATCCACTTAATATTCCTTTTTTTTTTTAGGGACAACGCCACCTTTAGAGTCTGCTTAGGTGCCCCTAAGTTATCCCATGCAGACAGGCTGGGAGCTGGTGAAATGTTTCCCTGGACAGGCTTCAGCTGTGGAGCGATAGATGCCTCATTGAGGACCATGCTCCTCATCCCAAAGGTTTTACCTCTGTTTTAGATCCTTGATGTTTAGTAATAACCACAACCAAGGGTTGTGCTCATTTCATATTCATCTTTCAGAGGGGTATTTGGGCTTTTTGGGTTTTCTTTTTTGTATTAACTTCGTAGTAAGCTGCATCTGTTGAACATGAAAAGGAATTTTATGATTATCACTATATATTATTTCCTCCCCAAATTAGATTTCTTTGAAGAAGATTAAGGTGTGGAAAAATCTTAATTTTGAGACATTTTGGCCAAAATGAGACCATGAGACCAAAATGAGTGCCCTTGCACTCACATGCCTTGACAGCTGGGTCCTGTAGAGCTCTGATGGAGCATCCTTGGCTCCACAAGCCAAAATCCTGACCTGACTGCAAAAGAAACTTATTGGGCCCACCAAGGGTTGGAGACCACAGGCCATCAACCTGAGAAGTTCCAAATTTTCCCTTCCATTTCCGTGGAGAAACAGCCAAGGGTCAGAAGGAACTGGCTGATGATGTGTCCTACAAAACATTCAGCACTTCTACACTGCCCATCTGAGGGTTTCCCACAGAGAATCAACTCTCCTTTGCTGACAAGACAAGCCTAGCCCTATCAAAGAAGATGGAACCAAGAACAGGCTACGGAAAAATTTTAATCAGCATCAGACTTACCTATTAGATTTTTAAAAAAATATTTTTCCACTTCTATCATTACTTTCAACATTTAAATAATTTGGTTTTTCTTAGAAAGAAGTCCTCCTTCCTCTGGCCTCCAAGGTGAAAAAAAAAACCATAAATAAATAAATAAATAAATGTGAAGGACCATGAGTTGAGATTAAATGACAACTAAAAGAAAAAAAGAACCATTCATGATAATATAAACAGATAAGCACAAATCAGTCTTGAGTTTTGCATGAGCTCTTACGGGCATCTCTATCTTTTGGGCATTTTTTTGTACATACTATTCTCATTTTTTTTAAACAAATACCTCCATTTAGGCTGCAAAATTAGTTTAATCTGATGACCAAAATTATTTCAATTCCAGTATCTTCAGCATGAAACTTGCCTGCAATGAAGATGCGCGAGCGTCGCGTGCAGCACCCCTTCTCTGCAGGGGATATTCCCTGAAGCTTCGGCGCTGCTGGCGCTTGTCTGCAAACCCTTCAGCTGCACCAGCTAACCCAACTGAACAAGTTATTTTACATTTTTAACAGAAATGCTTTTTGTCTTTATTTTAATGAATCCCCTAACTCCAAGTTTAATTAAACTCATGCGTTTTAATTAATTACCAGTGAATGCAAATAAGGGAAAACACACAAACGTGTATTTGTCGTTCAGTGATAGTTTTTTGTTTTTTTTTTAAACTGAAGTATCAGAGTTACAAGAACTTTAAATCTAGAGGGTTACAACCCCCAAAATATTTCCTTTTGGGGGCTTTTAGAGAATGCTTCTGTAACGTACGCCATGGAATTCAGTCGCTTAAAGACCACAGCAGAGCAAATTTCAGCTGACGGAGGTAGAAAACAATAAAACACAGCAGAACCAGGCCCCAGCTGGGGGCCTACATGACTGGAAGAGAAATTTTGCATATAAGAATTTCACCATCAGTTACATGCAACGAACTGCCCTGTGGAATGAACTGCCCTAAATTCTGGCAAATATAGATACGAAATTTTTAAGTAAGTGCTACATCTGGTTATTTAAGTTCAGATATGCTGAAAATCCTAAAAAGATAGGAAAAAAAAGAGTTTAAACAGCAAAGTTCTGAAATCCAGGAGACTCTTGTGGTTGGAACCGTCTCCTGATTCTTGCAGGCAGGGACACTTGCCAGATCAGTATGAAGTCTGGTTACCTTCTTTACAGCATAGGTATCACTATCCTCAGGAGCAAAAGCTCCTAGTGGAGTCGTGTTCTCACCCCAAATGAGCAGGGGAAGAGCTGTCATTTAAGATACAAGATGTGAGTGCAAATTCGTGGTGCTTCTTCCCCCAAGGAGTCGGCTTTGAACTTAAATAGCTTGGAGATCTGCTTATGTAGACACCATTTTGAGCCTTGCATGAGCTTTTCCAGGTCTCTGTGCCTCAGTTTCCCCAGATGTAAATTGGGAATAAATCACCCTTGACCGCCTTTTGCAAAAAACACAATTATGTGGAGCTTATCTAATTGACATATTTTGAGGAGGTTGACTAAAACATGTCATATGTGCAAAGTTATTTATTGTGTTTAAAGAGACTTGTGCTTCTATCCTTGGGAAAATTCTTCACGTTCTCCGTTCTGCTACACTTAGGCACGACGCTATCTTGATCAAGTTCCAGTTACCCTGTGTCAAAAACAATCAGGAATAGGAAAGATAAAGCAGCAGAGCTTTTTGTGGAAGCCTGCACTTACAGTGTCTCCTCCTTACCCCGCTAGTCCTGAACATTAGCAAAATAATAATAATTAAAAAAAGAGCCAAGCAGCGTCCACCCTTCTCCTGAATAGTTCTGCAGTAGGATGGGCTTGAGGCAGCTGCAGAAGATTTATAATCCGTGTTTCGTAGCTTGAGAAAGACCTTAAAATATCCCACATTCCCTCCGGTGCCAGATCTTTAAAAAACAAGGAAACTGACTTATTCCCTCCTTTGCTTTTCCTCTTTTGGGATGCACGTTGGCGAGGGTGAAGGTGGCATGGAGAGGGTCCATGTGTGAGCAGGGGCACTAGGATGGGACCCACGTGGCCCCATCACCGTGGGCTGGAGCGCACAGGGGCTTTTCCTTCCCCAAGAAATATTGTAGGCAGAAGATTCCCATGTTTGAAAGGTCAGAGGGAAAAAAATATAATGCACTCGCGAAGAGACAACCTCATTAATCCTGTTGTTCTTGGCCCAGTCAATAGAAGAAACATAAATGCTGTCAACACTGCGCTGCGAGATAAAGGATAAAAAGTGGGAATGAAATGTTTTACTGCAAGGACTGTTCTTATGGTTTGAGAACGTTTCTGGAAATAACCTGAGCTGAGAAAATGTTCCCTAAGAGAAATACATGCTGTGGGAAACTGTGTGGAAGATAAAGTTTGGTCAGTGACCTTCTCACTATACTCTAATCACGCAGCACACTGTTCAAAAGCAAAAAGAAAAGAGAAAAAAAAATGAAAAAAAAAAAAGAAAAAAAGAGTGCCATGGAACCAAAGACACTTTACCTTTCTTGCATTACACACTGAAGTGGAAAACACAGGAGTATCATAAATCTCTATTTCATGCTTTCGGATAAGTGTAGTAAAACAATAATCTGCTGTAACTCACAGGAGGAAAAAAAAAGAAAGAAAGAAAAAAACCTTCCTTTGGCTTAGGGCGCTTTAACAGCACAAAATGCAATACACCTTCACTTGAGCATTAGAGCAGCTGAGTGGAAGTTGCTAAGAGGGGACTGTGCCTGCCGTGATCCAGGCTGGAAAAGCAAGTAAATAGCAGCCCATGTGGTTACTCCTGGGACGAGTAGGGAGTCATCAAATCTGGATGTCCCTGGAATCCCCTGCCCAAGTGGGAGCAGCCAAAAACTCCCACCTGGAGAAGCTTGTTGGAAAGAATTGAGATTTTTGCAACTGCTGAATGTGGAATAAACCTCAGGGGGACTACCTGGTGCATCCAGGATGGTTCCCGTATTTCCCCCATCCTTAAAGAGATAATTGTAGGGTTGACTGGTGATCCATTTCAGATAAAACACAGACAAATCCAAACTAGGCAAGCTAAATAAATATATATTTTTTGAGGAGTCACTCAAAGGGCAGGAAAGGCAATGGGCAAAGCAAGACTTCTTCCCGTCTTCTTCATTTGTGGGTTTCAAATCGGACATGAAGCAGAAAGGGTGTAATAAGCTATTCTCTTATTTTTCTTCCATCCATCTGGAAACAAGAACTAGCAGAAGCCTGACAAGAAAGCCTGATCTCCAGCCAGATTTCTAGAAATGTTAATAAGAGCTCCCTATTCAGAAAGCACCTTCAAAGCTTCTGAGCTTCTCTTTCTGTAGCTAAGATGTCACATCATCTACCACAAATATTTTTTTAAAAAAAGTCCCAAAAGGTCTTTACACAATTCTACTGCTTCTGTGGTAATTACATACGCATATATATTATGCATGAAAATGTTATGCAGCAGGTTAGGAATAAAACCTTATGGAAAACCTTCAGGAGAAGGACAGTGGGAAAGAGCAGCACTTTCCCTCTTGGGCTTCCCTTGGGATAACATTATGGAATGAGCATGTTCCCCTTGGTGAGGTGACAGCTTCAGGCTTTTGGGATGCAAATAAGAACCATCTCAGGGACTCCAGGAAGGCCCTCGTAGCACATGTGGCTTGAGTGACCTCTGGGTGATGTGTCCCGTTCCTCAGAAATCAAATTGTCCACAATTCTTAAACGACAATTGCCAATGAGTCCTTGGAAAATAAAAAAAAAAAAAAGAAAAACACAAATCTAATGGAGTTCTTGCTACTAAAGTTTTCAGGGTCCCTTTCATGTCCCTATGGAAGGATCAAGGTGGCCAGCCCACGTTGATCCGCACATTGGTCCTCGGTGTGGAAAACATCACAAATCGCGGAGGAACCATCAGGTTTTGGCCGCCCTGCTTGGCGCAGCGTGACTTAATGCCGCTATCGACATCTCCTGTGATATACATCCCGCCATCAAGGCAATTACTGTGTGTCATCGCCGCGGTAAATCCGCCCAGCCTGAAACCATTTTGAACTTAAACTGCATGCTTAAGAACTACTATCCACCTCCTCTTTGTAAATTAGCTCTATGATTTATCTGTGGGAACCGTTTCAAAAAGTATACATTCAGAAATACATATACCACATGATGTCTTTTCCATATGGCATCTCATAATTATTTTGCTGTGTGTGAACATGATGAAAACAGTTTCATAATTCTCTAAGGGTTAGGGTAAATTATTTCAATTAGACATATTTCAGAGCAAACATTACCTTAGGGTTTATTAATAATAGTACCTGAGAAGGAACAGCTGCCTTTTAAGCAGCGAGAGCTGTCAGCTTCTCACTGCCCCCCCCAGAGCACCCCTTTTGTGACTCTCAAAAAATGGCAGATTTTCTCATGCTTTACCTAAACAGAGAACTTGGCAGCAGAGACCTGGTTGTAATCCTCAGCAAGGGAGCTGGTGGGTGGATTTTTTTCTCTATAAACTCTTGTATAAACCACACCAGTCTCCTGGTATTTATTTTGTGTAATGTTGGAAATCGTACACAGATCCAGCAGGCCATGTAAAGGAGTTTTGTAACTTCCTGAAACCCTTTCAGGCAAAATCCTTTCTCCAGCAGCAGTCCCAGGTCGTTGGGAAATTATCAACCTTTTTTTTTCCTATTTTTTTAAGGGTAAAATTCGGCAACCTTTCCTATAATTTTGAAACAATGAAAAGAAAATCTAAAATTAGATCAGCTAACGATTAGCAATTGCTTTCAGCATTAGTAAAAAGAGAATTAGCTGGGCTGCCAAACTGTAGAGACTGTTTTGTAAGCACATAGCTCACAAAAGGCTTGCCATGACATTTTATGTACTGCATTCCTCATCCAGTTGTTTTTACATATTAATACTGTCATACGACACGTGCTGATTTTAAACGTATAGATTCTGTGATTAGACTGCAGTATTTCTCATGAAATCTGAGGCCGTGCACAACTCGACAGGCGCATCTGCCTCTCTGCAAGGAATACTTATTTTATGGCATGCAAATGCTTGAAAATCACCTAGTTTTGTCCAAATCCCTGCAATTGCAGGCCTGGAAAATCCCTGCCTGGGCCGCTGCTCCCCCCTACGCAGCTTGTAGGGAAGTGAGTGAAGTGACCCTGAATCCGCAGCCACTAACGCTGGGTTGAAAAAAGGGACAGAGTGAGTCCGTTCGCTAATAAATAATGCAGATGCCATCGCACGGAGCGATGGTGTGACTGACTACTTTTTACAACCTGTGGGCTGGAAAAAAAAGAAGAAAAAGAAAAAAAAATGGTAAATTGTCAAGGAACTGTAACACAGGTTCATGGCCTGGCTCTGAGTATGGGACAGCGGGAGCATCTGTCCCTGGCTAATCCGGGTTATTCTGCCTCTTGGTGTATAGGAGGGTTGAGCTGCATCGCTCTGGGAATTAAAAAATGGATCTGAGAGTCCTCTAATAACAGGTTAAAGAGTTTTAAAGTAAATATGCTAAGAAATCAGCTCTCACTTTGAATTCGTTATTCTCCCTCTGCCTGCAGAGTGAGACAAGATTGAGCTTCTAGTTCATTTAGCATATCATTGCCATCACATATATACATGAAGAGCAGAAAGAGGGAGAAAATATATATATATACACGCATACATAAGTGTGGTGTAACACACTTGTCTACATGCATGCTTGCTGAAAGGCCAGTGTGTGCTTGTTAAAAAAATATCTACATTTTACCATCACCTGGCCAAATGCGGCCGTTCTACTACATCATTTTATCATACTTTAATCTTTTCATCTAAGCTACAAGAAGAAAAAAAGTCTTTCCAAAGAGAAAAATTGATTGGTAAAAGATATTCAAGCTATAAAATATTTCCTTTTGGTTCAAGTCCTACATTTCTGCCTGGCTCAGGTTCAGGAAGCTCTATAACTTGGCTGACAGATTTCCAAAGGGCCTCCTGCTCATATCTTTGTGCAAGAATGCTCACATTTAGCCTCAAAATTGCCACTTAGGAGACAAAAGAAACCATTTGCTTCTTCATCACCAGGAGGGCAATGAAGAAGGTGGATTCTAGATCTCCAAAACTGGAGGCCAGCAGCTCGAGGGTCCTTTGGGATGAGGACCTTTCTCTCCTTCCCTCCCACCACTCTCTGGGTATTTTTCCTACTCCAGAATGCAGAAACACGGAGGAAGTTCTCAAATGAGAACCCTAAGCCTCAGATCCCTTTAATACATTGAATAAACGAGCCTTTTGTCTAATGTTTGGACTTTCAAACTATTATTTCATTTGGGGAAAGATATATTCTCAATCATGGAAACTTCTAATCTCTTTCTCCATGTCCTCTAAAGAGGGGACTGATAGTATTACACCCATAATTTTTGCTTTCTCTCTGTTTAATCCCACTGTTTATTCTCTTTCTCTCCATAAGCAGACAAATTTTGCTACAGCTCATATGCTTTTATATTTTTCAGAATCCCATATTTTGCAGAGTTCAATGTTTTGGACAACACTCCCAAAGAAATGAAGCTTATATGACCATCCTGTCTGTCAGACAATTCTTCCTTAACCATTTGCAAATTCATGGGCTGATTTCAATCAAATTCAATGGACAGGTAAAAGCCCTAAAGATAATTAAATTCTTGCACGTTCTACAGACATTGGCAGCTGCAGCAAAGCAAGAGACTGACAGGAATGGCCATGCTGAAGGGAAAGCTACAACAGGATGCTCAGCCTGGGCCAAGGGGCACGTGCTTTGCTCCACAGGCTCCCAGTCTCTTGTGCATGGAGATGCTCAGGAGGGAAACTGAGGCACGCTGTGGAGATGATGCAAAAAGGTGAGGCTGGCAATGCTTGGAGGTGTCATAAGGAAATGAAGGACCTAGATCCATAGCAAATGAGGCTTCAGTAATTCTGCTTTTCATAGAACAGTCTGTCCTATATGACTCCTTCATTTCCACACCTTTTGACTTTTACACTACCTAATTATAGCAATACCAAGCACTGCAAGAATAACCAATGATACAAATGCTCTGCTCCCAGAGATGCAAAACCTCCACCAGCTTCCACACCTGTGCACAAAATCCTGTTGTTCACCTATTCCCCATAAGCCCTGAAGCAAGTAGGGACACTGCAGCAAATGCTTATATGGCTATTTAAGCCTTCACTGCATTTTCCTTTACTCTGCAGGTCTCATTCTTCTCTTGTACCTGTTCACAACAATATTGTACTATAACACGAGCGTTTTCTTGTGCTGAAAAATTATGCAATATCCTCTATTGGCAGCAAGGCTGCTTGGGAGTCAGGAGACCTTGACTTCCATCTGTTAGTAACTGGTTGTGGGACTGGAATAAGATTTCTTTCTCTGTCCTTTTTCCTCTCCCACACTTTGACTTTTTATTAGTTCAAACTAAAAGTCCTTGGGCAGAAAGGCCTTTTTTTCCACCAGATGTTTGCATGAGCCTAACACATTGGGAGCCCTTTCTAGTTGGAGTCCAGATGGCCTATTGCAACGCAGATAATAACAAGACTCTAGCAAATACCGATGTCCTTATATCTATATGACAACATCACCTTTGAAATGGGAATACTTTTCTGTATATGTTACAAGAATACATTTTTACTTGTGTATTTAGCTGTAACAGCCCTGCTAAAATACAAACATAAGATCTTAAAAGTGTCTCCGTCAAAATTAATGGATAGTCTGACAGAGATCAAATTTGTTTTATGCAAAGAGATTAACAATCTTAAAGCATCGGAGATTTGGCCAGGCCTGTCTTTTTTTCTGTTCTGCTGTGTTATGCTATGCTGCACGCTGTGCCTGGGCTGTTAAAATGGTATATCTTCCCTTTCACTAAAAGAAAGACTGGACTTCTCACGAATGTCACCTACCAACCACAAGTCTGGCTCAAGACCCATCTGTAAATTTCATTTGCCTTTTAAAGAGAAGAAATTTTCCTTGACGAAGGTGATTATCAGGTATTAAAGGCTAATCTCGTAATAATTTTGTGAATTAGTAAGCCTATTTCTTAACTAGTCAAAAGCAAATCCCTTTTGCTCATACCTTGTTATGGTAGCATTGCTTGATAGCCTATCACTGGTATTTAATCATTTGTCAGTGAAAAAAAAATCTCATGCAGAGATATTCCCTTACTGGAATGAATAGGAGTGGGTAGATTAGTCAATATAGTGGGGCGCTTTTTTCAGATTATTTTATTTAATCCCAATGGGCTTTTATTTCTTGTGTTAATTTGTGCAATAAAGTCTTGTTTTATGAGATTGAGTTTCTGAGTTTCTCATACATTAGCACAGTTAACTAAACTCCAAGGTGCTTAATTCTTTCTCTGGGCCTAATCCTGTTCCAAAACACAAAGTGTGTTGTGTGCCCTAAATCAAGGGAAATCAGTGTGATATAACACAAATTTCAAAGACCTGCCCAAAGTGCTTGGTGGTCTGCAGTGGGAAGGACTGCATCGCCCCATTTTGAAGGTAAGGGCAATCTGGAGCACTTGGATCCACTTTTAATCCCCTTGTAGCCTGGATACGTGGCTTGACTCAGGTCCATCTGTACCCAAAAGCAGGAATAAATTATGCATGTGAGGGGCTGCAGCAGCCTTTGCATTAAATATTGATCGGCTGGTCCTCTGCCATCCTGCAAAACCCGTGTGTCCCCAGGTCCACCTGTCTGCCACCGGCATGACGGACCATCCCCAGGGAGCAGGGCACAGAGCCTGCCCCTCCAAAATAGGTGTATCTGGAGCAGATTTCCCCAGCTCAATTTATTCCACACCCTCGCAAGCATAACAAGTGTTCCCGAGCCTCTGTGGAGATGTATTCAAGAGGGAGCTGTCTGTCTACATTTGATTTTACATTTCCTTCAGCTAGTTCAGAGATCCATAAGCAAAATCCAGCACCTGGGGACATCCTGGAGGACTTTGAATTCATAAACAATAAATGCTTTACAATCAGACAACCTTAACATTTTCGTCTCCGGCAGATAGGACTGGTATAACCTGGGAGCACGCGAGCTCTGCATAACATGGGGTTTACTCGTGCAGGCTGAGTGCTTGGATGGAGCACATGCAGCAACCTTCCCACAGGAGCTACTCAGGCATGCAGTCCATGGAGACTAATGGAAAGTCTCTCCTATTCCCTCCGTAGCTCTGTCTCCACCTCAGCCTGCTGCATTAAAGGCGTCACTTTGCAAACACATTGCAGCTTCAGGCATAGAGTACGCACAAGCGAGCCCTCCAAATTCCCCAAAAATATAAAATGGATGTTTTCTGAGACAGGTGAGAGCAGGTTTGGACCAAATTCCAGAGCTCTGCTGACACACCATGCATCAGGATATCCAGGTGGAGCATTGCACAGCATTGCAGATCTACGGAGCACAAGTAAGGTTGACTATTAAGAAATTCCTCTAACAGGAAATCACTGCAACCCCTTTTCCCAGTATTTCTCAGTCATGCCCGCATTGCTAAGGTGTGGTGAGTCACTGCATACATGCCCAATTTTTTTAGTATTAGATACTCCAGATGTGCTCACACAAGCAGCTGAGTCGCCTGGTTGTGTAAGAAGGGCTGAGCGGGTGGTATGATCAAGATCCAGGTCTGTGAGTCCGCTTGGGCTAAGTCACACAACTGAATTCTTACACACCTAAAAACGCAGAATCTTGCCAGAATTTATTCACTAAAAGCTTTTCTGTGGTCTTCCCATTGACTCGGTTTTCCAACCAGAATGGAAAATTGCTACAGCCTCAGCCTGTACTATTATAATTCCATTATTTCCTATTGCAACCAAACCAAGAAAGCACATGGTTGGAGGAAACAAGCTGCAATAAAAACTGTAGGAGACTAATGCCCTGTTCTTATTTTCACCAAAAGGTTCCCGTTAGCTTCCGGGAGGCTCTGCTGACATTTCCACACAGCCAGGACTTCCTCTCCTCATTGCTGCACCAGGCTGGGTTCAGAATAGCCGAGTAGAAATAACCAGCAGGCCAGTTGTGGATCTGACATTCAGAATTAAGCAGATGGCAAGCACGAAAATACAGTCTGGGTTAAACACTGACCACATTTGCCAGCAGCACAGACAGAGAAGCTCTCGCCCCATCCAGATCACAGGCAGAGCACAAGGCTCTGCCGAACCAGCAAGCGCAGAATTCACTATAAATAATTCTGTCTTAATAGCACCCGGACATCTGACCTTCTTCTTTTTTTTCCTTCTTTTATGTCCTTCTTCCCCTTCAAAAGGATGGGATTTTGCTCTGCGCCCACCGCTTTGGCCAAGTGTGTTTTCCCAAATGGATGCAATCCCCTTTCTGATGTATGTGCCGAGCACCAGGCTCCCGCTGCCCGCTCCAGCCGCGGTCCCTCCATCCCGGCGGGAAGGTGGTGATATTTCAAGCAATGCCAGCCAGGCACAACAGGGAACGGGCCAAGCAGAAGCAGCAGAAGGAGGATTTCATAAGAGCTTGCTAGGTCACGGCAAACTCCTTCCCTGGCCACATCGAGTGTCCAGCCCGTATGTCTGGAAATCTTGCTTTAAGCCTTTGTTATTTATCTGGAAATTTGCTGTGGCCGTGGTTTAATTCTGCACTTTAATTGATAGAGAGCACTTCATCCCTCATAGCCAATAACCAAAGGCACCAGTGCCTCGGTGGACACAAAGGCACAGATCAATACTGGTGGACGACCTGGCCTTTATAGAAGAATAATTCAAAACTTGTGCTAAAGAAGAGAAAACAAGAGCCTACGAGCTGCATTTGCTAGGCAAGAAAATTCATACCTTCAGTTAAGCATTGATAAAAGCCTCATAGACAAACTTCCTTGTTTCCAGTAGAACTAAATATTTATTATTGCATCGGGGGAAAAATACTCTCACTAAGCCTAACTATTTTAATAAAAAATTTAGTATGTTTATTTCTTCCAGACAGGAGATAAAAAGCTGTCAGACAAATAATGTTTTAAATTACAGGGAGCTGCTTTCTTTACCTAATCTTTCTTTTCTTCTCTTTCAAAATCTGTGTGATATACTAAGAGTTTTTATTTTTAGTAAGAAATGTCAAGGAAGCACTTTATAGAAAGTGGCTGCTCACTATTAATTCTTTTGTTATTAAATGTGGGAACATTAATTACCATTAATCGTTTTGGCACTAATATAGATTTCACACAATAAATTCTTTACACACATATACAGACCCTATAATCTAATCAAGCAATTTTCTCCTACCTACTTGGAAGAGAGTGAAAGACAGAGATTGTTATTGTTATTCCTATTTTTTTTTTAATTCTGAGAAGGAGGTGCAGTACAAACCAGTAATGAGACCTACATAAGAAAGGAAAACAATATCTATTCCCATAGTCAATATAAATGCTACTCAATTAGTAGCAATATGTTATAAAAGGTAACATTGAAATTCAGTTAAAAAGATATATGTACGTAGCACTAAGTCATCAAGCAAATGTTTTGCTCCACAAAAGCAGTCATAATAATAAAACCTTGTTCTTCCTCAAGGAAGCAACATCTAAAATAATTTAGCAGTGATTAGCACCGTGATTTCTAGTGCAATCGTGATACGGCCCAAATTTCCACCACAGTCAATGAAAGTTCACATTTAGTGAGAAAAGCATTACGCAAATGTCTCTAGATTAGCAAGAAATGCAAAGTTATAGACATCTCATGTTGCGGGCAAGGCAAATGGGAAAGAATGTGCTGCAAACTCTAATATTTTGCACAAGATAACACTGTGCTGCTGCAGTCTTTTCAAACACGCCACCAGCAAGTTGACCACTTCTCACGGTGATCAGTGCACTCTTCAAGCCATCGCAGATAATTTTACAAAAAAGAAAGTTGCCATTACCCCTCAGATGCCCTAATTTGAATAAACATGATGAATGAATATACTGTATTTCTCAGTGCAAACAAGCTGCAAGCTCCATCTTAAGCAAAAAAGCTACAGTATGGCTGATTAAATATGTATGCTGCTTGCCAAATCTCCACAGATCAACACAGGACTTAAATCTCACTTTCACTTTTAGACTTATAATTATTCTCAGAATGAACTTTCCATAATGAACACTTAGAACCATTTATTTCAAATATTGATTTACAAGCGGAGGCCTTAACATTAATATGTGCCTTTGGGCCTTTACCACCAGGCAAAGTCTGTGCAGGCAGAGAAGAAAAAGTGTATGACGATATCCTTCAACGGTGCCTCGTTCACAGATTTTGCAGCATTTTGAAGCCCACAGTAATTCATTCAAATTTTGCACCAAAACAATCCATTTCCAGCAGCTCCTTCAGGCCTGTCCTCCCACTTCATGTTAGATTTCTTTATTCCATTCATCCAAATTTTGAACAAATTAGTTTTTAATGTCTGCATTCCCACTTTTTTCCCATGCCTTCCCACTCTACAAAACTTCACCATTCCTGTTTCCGAACCTTGGCCCCCATGCAGTCTCTAAACTCTTCAACAAATTTCTTTTTCCCTTGCTAGAACTTCTGATGCCTTCATTCTTTCAAATCATTCCAGAATGACATTTTTAGTCTAAAGAAAAGAAAAAAATAGCCAAACAGATTTTTTTTTCTCTAGAAAACAACTGAACATGACACATCCACGTTACAGCTTGGTCACTTCTTGGTGGTGCTCTATTCCTCAGCCTAAATCTAACCAATATCTTTATCCTTTGCATTCTTTTTTAGATAGGCAGCTTTAAGTTAATTTTTAGCATACAGAAACACAGGCAGGTGCAGAGATGAGGGGTAGGTTCCAGATTTTGAATGGTACATGGATATTCTCGATCCACACCTGCCTTAATGCAGTCCCTCAAGATGCAGTATGATGGAACAGGAGGACTTACCAGGTCACAGCAGTTCCTTGACAATGGAAATATTTCAAGAAGATTAGTTACATCATTATTCTGGCATTTCGCTTCCCATAGAAGCTCTGTTGAACATAGCAGCTCAAATGCAAGTGTAGGTTCATTTTGATTTGGCAAAAGCATGGGCTTACGTTAAGGTTTTCCATCCACTTGGTCAGGCCGTCAACTGTTATTTACCAATCCACATCAGACAAGGATGCAGCCCCTAATTGCTAATGAGCTATTGAGAAGCATATTTATACAAAGGAGGGTGTATTTTACAGGTGCTTTTCAAATATGCATAAGTCTGCCAGAAGCGTACGCAAATTCCTTGCAGGAAGAACCCAACTACTACAGCTCCGCCTGAAAAGGCCAAAAAGACAAAAATTGCACCAGCGTGGTTTTCCCATCTGCTCAGGAGATAAACTGCATCAAGTTCCCTCCAGCAACATGCTAGAACATTGATAGGAAAAGGCAGCAATACAAAAACTCATCTTTTTTATTTGGCAGATGGAAAGGTAGCTCATTGGAATGAGCAAGATCGCAATCCTCCAGCACAATGCAAGGGAATCCACAGCTCAAACTTGCAGGCTAAATTTGATAACATTTTAGCACTAACCTGCTCTTCCTACTCATCGACCTAAGGTTTTTTCTCCTCTCAGGATGTCATAGAGTTATTGACATTGACAGAACCAGGTTAAGAGAAATTAAAGGAACACCATGTATTCCTGCCCCCAGCATGAGTGATGGGCTAATTTCTTTCTCTCTCTCTCTCTCTCTCTATTTCTTTATTTCTTTTCTTTGCTTTGCTTTACTTTTTTTTCTCTCTCTCTCCCTCTACCTTTCTTTCTCTTTCTTCCTTTCTTCCTATCTCCTCTCCTCTCGCTTTTCCTCTCCCTCTCCTCTCTGTCTCTTTCTTCCTCTCTTTCTTTCAAGGTAAAAGTTTGGAAATTCTGAAACAACAAGTTGCAATCAAGTGACTGCAAAACACACTGAAAACATGCATGTTGTTTGCAGCCTGGAGCCCTCTCAAAATGACTTTGCAAAGAGGTAAATCATGCTATGTAACTTTCTTCAGCTGAAAAAAAAATATCAGTGTCAAAGGTAAACTGAGTTTTCAAAGTACACCTCTGTGATAAGACAATTTTTTTTTCATTTTTCAGCCATTCAGATGTGATTCACTAGCTTATGGTTACCTTTTGGCAAAATAAATAGATATACAAATAAAATGCTTTCAGCTTCTACAACATAAGAGACAAAACGCCTCTGACTTAGAGAACCTGTCACAAGTTATAAGCATAAACACCACAGTCCTATATCTTGAGGAAGAACTTCAAATCCACAGAATAGCCCCTGGTTTTAATCTTATTTTTCCCCCTAATAATTGACCTACATAAGCAACTGCATCCTTGGTATGTTTCAGTAGCATAATTTACTTATCTCTTTCGTGTTCTCTAAAACTGTCTTTTAGGTCCCTAAACAATCTTTGCAGAAATCTGAGGAGTGCTGTAGTTGTTGTAGTATTTAGGGAAAAAAAACTCAATAAATGAACAACCTGGTCGAGATTTCAATCCATTAGCAGCATTGAGCTTGCCAGTTCTTTACTGCAGCATTTGACAAGGCTCTGAGCCAGAGATTAAGGCACGTCTCCTGAGGAAGGAAAAGAACAGGAGCTTCCACACTTCATTAAGGATATGTTTTATTTGCAAACTGCCAGCCCGCAGAGTGGCACTGACTTTTGGGTCATGGAAAAGGTTGCAGTTGTGAACCTGAACTGTGCCAAGTTGAACTGGATAATGCCCTTAAGAAAGCAAATCAAAGAAAAAAAATGATAAGTAAAACAGGGAAATCCACGATTGCAAACCACCTAAAATGGGACGCAAAATGTAGCTTGCACTCTGCTCAGGTTTTTCATCCTCAAAAAAATCTTACTAAAGCAGGGCAAGTACCCAAAACAACAGGGAGCAGTTAGCTACAAAATGCATATTCATGCTGTAGTTTTTCATAATTTAAACATACATTCTCACATTTATTTCACATTGATTGCTTTAAAAATGTTAATATCCCTATAGAGTCAAGCCTTATCATTACTTGTTCCTTTGCCAAAGACTCTACTGGCATTCCAATGACTATATGCATTTTTTACTGAGCTATTGTTGCTTTTTCCTGACTTATTTTTCAAAATCTAAATAGAAATATGTAGCTCACACAGTCTAAAGTATAAATCATAAATCACTCATTATAAAGGGCTAATTTTTGGAATCTTTATTTGGTATTTGCACTGGCAATTTCCCAATCATTTTTAAATGGAGTTGTATTTGAATAAAGACATTGATGCTGAGCAAGGGTAAATTGCCTTCATCCCAGGGAAAAAAAATACCTTTAACAATAAAATTCTGCATTAGATGTAAATTCTTCTTTACACTAACATTAGCAAAACAGTTTTCAGTGAATGGTATTTGATGCCTAACAGAGAGGAGGAAAATGGGACCAGTACTGGGAAGTTTACCTGAAAATAGGTACATTATATTCTTGCAATATCCATGACACTTTTTCTTGTTTTTGAATATCCACATACACATGAATTGTGATCTTTGGAAGAGCTTTGGGTGATCATCAGCCTTGGCACCCACTTGATAGGATTAAAACCACCGTTACAGCTCCAGTCCACAGTGTCACCTACAACTATTACAAGAGCTTTCCACAGAAAGCTAACAGGAGGGCAGAATTAAAAATGTGTTGTCTTTTTATTGTTTTGGCATAGTCACTCCTTTCATGAAGATACGGACCCTGGCAGCAGCTGGACCTGGGAGAGCCTGGATTTGTAAAGCTCGCATGCAAAACGGGACCTGATATCTAGCACCTTGCCCTATTAGTGGTAGTGATGAGTTTATGGCTGGACTTGATGATCTTGAAGGTCTTTTCCAACCATAATGATTCTATGATTAGCATTACTAGTGGCTGGACAGCATCACTGGAGGCCTCCAGAAAACGCTGATCCAACCTACAACTCCATGAATGTCCTTGTTCTTCCTTGCAACCCAGCCCAAGGCCTGGGCACCAGGATGGATGTCCTGGACTCAGCTCCTCCATCTCAGCAGAGCCTTTGCTCTGCAAGGGACAACGAGCACAGCAAGTGACACTGGCAGGCACGAAGGTGTAGGTTAGCAGTGATTCAAGCTTGGGGCTAGATACCATTGTCAGTACCTGAAGAAAGGCAATCTTGCAATTTTTTGTTAAATTTGTAGCTGAACTACAGCCATTTACAGTCATAAAACATTCCTGCTGTGTCCTCTGCTTTTCCTCATTACTTATGAAAATATGAACTTGATACGCTGCTGATGCAAGGAAAAAGAAAGAAATTTTAAACTACTGCAAGCAAAATCAGCTCAGTAGAATTTCTCCATTTAGATTTTTTTAATGCAGGCAAATCTTTTCAGTTTTGACTTGCCTTTGAATGGTACTGCCTTATCCAATAATAGCTGAATAGTAATTCTTCTCCTGATGAACTTCCTACTCACACACAGTTTGCAATCTCCAATGAGAAGTTCAAATTGGACTAATAATCTCAACATAAATCAAAAGTCCAAGATCTCATGGCTACAATAAGCAAAAGCAAAAGTGGCACTCTCAACTCAAAATAGGAGAAGGTATCATGTCTTTAATAGGATCAATGGAAGATTCACTTTGTTAGCAGAATCACTTTTCTTTTCCTAACTGTTATACTATTGTGTTCTTGTATAGAAGGTGGAAGTCAACTGCTGTAAAAAGTCTTTGTGTCTTTTCTACCCAGGATAACAAGATTTCTGAGCTTTGCTGAAGGAAACTATTGGTGATGCTGTGATGCAGGACCACTTACGATTCAAGTTTCATGAATGATATAAAATTATTAGAGAAAATGCAGTGTTCAACCAGAGGAGAAGCCTCCGGTTGACAGATCATCTCCTCTTAGTCTCATGAGTCGAGAGAGAATCAGTAACTGGGAACAACATCAAAGCAGAGAACTTCTGAACTGTTGGCCAACTTTGCTTTGCTCCTATCAATTTTCTTCACTTGCCATGTTCCTCTCACAAGAAAAAAAAAATCAAAACTATAAACATTAGTTAGCTTTGTGGTGAGGTGTTTGCCTGCCAACCTGAGGTTAGAAGCAGCACTAGGATCCCAAGAGTTAGGCTTTGTATTATAGTATTGTATTTTTGATGCGGTAGTTAAGAGTCAATTACTGTTTCCATTATAAACCCTGTTTTTCAAGGGCTTATACCTCAACCATTTTCATTTCATGCTGAACTTGGCAAACAAGTGCTATAGATACACAATTTTTAAATAGACTAAATGAGGTAGGCCCATTTTTAGATACAGAGTAGTCAGAAACTGTTTGTCAGTTGGTTTTGATTTGTTATCCTTTGAATTTCACAAGCTAGAGTTGCACTTTAAAAACAGGATTTCTTCAGACAATTAGTCTTCATCATTGGATCTGGTGGCCTTTACCACTTTTAAGGGAGGCTTCATTGCCCTTAAAGAAAAATGTAGTAGTTTGCTGGCAAAACTGACCCCATATTTTGTATGCCTCATTTCAGACACCTAGCCCTAAGGAACTGATTTTGGTGCACATGAATATACTGGTGGTTCAAAATCAAGTCCTGCCTGGGTAATTTACTTCATTGTAAAAACTAAGCCCCAACTCAAAAGCCAAAGTCTTCAATAATATCCAATTCCAGAGGCATTGGATGGTTTGGGACTTCCTAGGAACAAAAATGGTGCAGTAGGCTCTCCTGCCTTCAACTGGAGGTGGACCATGTCCTCATCATGACCAGGAAGGGCAGATGGAAGTCCATCTTGCAGGCCAGATGAGAACTAGGCCACAGTAAAGGACCTGGTATCCCTTGCGTCCCTTGTAAAGGCCAAAATCCAGGTGTCTGATGGCTGTTGGAGCCCTCCACTTGACTGTACTTAATCCAATAGCTGGACTCCGTAGTTTCTCATGCCTCAGGAGCTGCTTCAGCTTAGAAGACTTGCTCTGCCAAGTCCACAGTGAGCATTTCCATTTGACTTCAGTCTTCATGCATTCCTTCCACCTGAATTTTCTGCATTTTTATATTAACTGAGGATAGCTGGAATGACACAGAAGTTACACAATTTCACTTTGCAACTATTAGACTGACTCACATTCGACTCATTCATGTGAATGTCTGTCTCAAGGAAAAAAAAAAAAACTTGTTTCAAGCACAAATGACCTAATAAAATTAGTTATTACTAGATACAGTTCCTATTTTTCCCTTATAATCCAAATTAAAATGGAATCAGCTCCCTGCCACCCTAGGTGACATTCATCCTGATGGCATGCTGATCCCTGACAGTACTTGGACAGCTGTGTTTGATGTTTCTGTCCAAGCGATAGTGACTAGAAGTGTTCTTCAAGGTACACTAGGAAGCACAAGGCTGAAGGTAGAGTTTAGAGCCAAAGCATGGGCAGAAATGTGGTGTGGCTCAGTCTTTAGCCAACACTGATGTCACCCTAGACTGGTGAAATCCTGAACTTCAAAAATACCTTCTCACATTCTTTATTACCTTTTATCTCCAGAGTCTCCAAATAGGATAGGACAGTAATATAATTATATTAAGTTTTCTGTTCAGGAAAATGAATCACAACAATGCCGTGACTCACACAAAATCACACAGAAAAAAATAGTGTCAAAGACAGGAAGAGAGCACATTGCCTTGCTTCCCATGTCATGCTTCAAGCTTTCAGCAGGCTGCTTTCCCAGCACAGAAAACTGAGCAGAAAGCTATTAGGTTGTAATCCAAACTTTGCTGACGGTGATAGATTTCCATAAGCTTTAGGTCAAAACCTTATTTTTCATTTATTTAGGAGTGCACAAGATAAGGATCTAGTCTAATGTACGCAAAATCGCCACCTCTCCACCCCTGCATGTCACTTCAAGGTGAGAATATCAAGTCCATAGTCTTGAACACCAAACTTCATCGCTGTTACTGTTCATTTTTCATGGCTATTTGGACACAATTTTCCTTGTGCTTAATCGAAAATTCATATTGTAGAAGTGAAATGCATGGGGCTTGGCTACTGCCTGCAAGCCCCGTGTGCCGTACGCGCGGAGCGTGCATGCCCAGGCTGCGTTTTTGTGCATGCCAACACGAAAAAAAAAATCAACTTTCTTGAAAGCCATCAAAGGCGTCCTCATTATCCTTTATGGGCTGTGCAGAAAATGTCTCCGCTGCTAGACATTTGACTGGAGTGCGGCAGAATGGTTTCGCTGGCCCCCTCCAGCTCTTTGGGCAAAAGCTCTGCTCATAATCAGTTCCTGCTTTTTTTTAATGACCCTCAAGAGTTCCCTTCTGGTACACTTCAGCTCCCTTTCTAGTGTCCCATTGATTTTACAGACTTTAGGAACTTGCTCTTAACCTTCTGCTTTTCCCCCAGATCGCTGCTGAATGATTAGGCACTATATAGGCTTTTGTTACCCTGAACACAGAGCGAGTGATATCCAGAGAATTAAAACA
>JAUBOD010000991.1:1455884-1466962 GCA_032353885.1 Nothura maculosa
GCTGCTGAATGATTAGGCACTATATAGGCTTTTGTTACCCTGAACACAGAGCGAGTGATATCCAGAGAATTAAAACACCAGTTACAATAGCATTTGCTGGCGAAAGAGACTGCTCTTCTCTCAGGGCTATTCACCCTCTTAACGTGCATGATTTTCTTGGAGAACAAGAATGATTTCAGACTCGCAGGAAAAGAAAAAAGTAGTGAACTATCTGCTTGAATACAAGCCTGAAGTTGGCTCAAGAGCCTGCATTTATATCATGAATTATAGCACGAGAAGTGGAAGGCTTTAGTGCTGGGAAGGGTGGGCCACCGCCTGGAATATGGTGGGCAGCATGTAAGAATAAAAAATAAAGATTGGAGAGGAAAAAAAAAAGGCTTTTAAAGGCTTTTCCTACTAAAGTGTTTCCAGTTATCTGATTTGATTCACATGGAATCGGAACAGTGCCAAAAAATACATGCTTGGTGTCTTTTCTTTTTCCTATTTTTTTTAAGTTGGAGAAATACCTCCTAAGATATGTCAGGTAAATTTGAGAAGAAGAATAATTAGTATGAGGACATCCTCTTAGTCATAGCACCAGTTGCTCAAACTATGATTAAAAGTACCGTTTCTCCATGCTTTTTGGAGATGCTGTCACTTCTCAGCACTGTCCCCAAGATCCAGCTGCAGGAAGGACCAGACTTCTGCAGTGTCTCCTCCACATCTGATGAAGTATCAGAATTTATAAAGTGGATTAGTTAAAAAAAAATGGTTATCAATTGCAATGATGAAGGGCAGCCCTCTGGTGTCACCGTGCCAAACCATCCCAAATTCTGCCAAGTGGGAGAGAGAGAGAAGTTCAGGCAATGCTATGCAGACACGGCCCAATTCCTGCACACCCTTCACCAACCTCTTCTGCTCTCTAGCAGGGAGATGCTGAGGGAAGAAAAAAAAAATCATAAAACAACGAAAAAAAAAAAAGGAATTTTATCCATGGTGGTGCTGACATACTAGCTGAAAAGGAATCATTATAAAGAGGTTGGTATTTTCAGGAGGGAGGAGATTGAAGAGGACTCACCCGAATGATCCGAGTTAAGGGCCTTAGCAGAGCAATGGCTTAACTTCTCCTTGAAGCCGGTGAGTCTCCCTGCTTGGCTGAGCCCGAATCACGCGTTACCCCAGGAACATCTCGCAAATAGGGACACCCCCCGCTTCCCAAAACCACTCGCTCCCAGAATAGCAGCGCCATTTAGCCATATTTTGTATCAAGACAATTATGTTGCAGTATTATTGTAGTCTTAGTACCTCATTAAAACAAAAAAATGTTAAATCCTTGTTTTGTCGAACACAAGAGATGAATAGTAAATATTGATTTAGAATGAATGCAAACATTTCCCTAGGAGTGGATAATTACAGCCTTTCTATGCAAAACACTTATATTTGAAGAAGCACTTCACTTACTTTGCCATGTGGTATATATTCTTTAGTACAATTTAAATTATACGTTGTCCTGGACAGTGTCTGCTCTATAATTTCTTGTGTCTCTACACCAGAGTCAGTATGTAATTTTAAACTGCAAACTTTCTGCCAACGAGGAGAGGAGAAGAGGCTTAACTCTTTCCCATGGCCAGGCTCTGATGCTCGCAAGAGAGTACGAAGGATAAGAGCATCCCAATGTGCAAATCTATTTATTCTGTCTGCTTTGGCTGACATGGGACATGATTGTTTTTTCCTTAAGGAAAAGACACCACACAAGATACTTTATTTTCTTAAATATTTGCATCCCTACCTCCCAATCCACAAAGCAGAGAAAGGTCGAAATGGGTATTTAAATCCCTCTTGGTTTGAGGGGGCTATTAAAGATCTATGTACAGCCCCTCGTCACATGATACAAATGTGCAAACTGAATATAAATATAGTCCCAGTCTTGGACCACTACATGCATGATCCAACTTGGTGCTCACACTCATCTCTTATATGTATCATAAATCTGGATTCTGCTTATTTTTTTAATAAAGGACTTTAAATATATATATATATATATATATAGCATATCATTATATTAAAGTACTTTTAGCTACAATTCTTGCACCTATATTTCCAAGTTTGCATACTGGCAAAGTAGATCCAGTGCTTCACATACTGAGTTTTTAGCCTGGGAATCCATCTATAACATTCACTGGAGTCAAATATAGGATTAAGAAAGTTCAAGACAAATAAGTATTAAAAAAAAATGTAAAGGGATTAGAAAGAAAGTGAAATTCACTGTTTCAAAACCATTTCCTGGCCAGGCCAAAAAAAAAAAAAAGAGTCAGAGAAAACAAGACAAAAAGAATATCAAAATACAGCAAGAGTTAACCAAAACAGAGCAAGCTTGCTGGAAGGAAAGGGAGCACTCCATGGAGTGCTGATGCCCCATGTTTTCACTCAGATATTTTTCATGAATCCCACCCTTCACCCACCGCCAAACCCTCTTCCCGCAAACGCTTCTTTTAAGCAACCGGCTGCATGGAGATACATTTTACTAACGTGCCTTTCTTAAGATACGGTCTTGTACTTTTAGAAGAGTTTAGCAGCACATTAAGGCAAAAATAAAAAAAACCTTTCAATCCTGTGGGTAAAGTTATGTGTCTACAAGGAAAATATTCAACTTCCCCACTTGGCACCTACCCCGGTGCTATTTGGAGGTGGCCACAGCTTTGCAGCGGCACCCAGGACAGTCCCAATCAGAGCGACCCAAGAAATCTTCCGCTGGAATTTGCTTGCTTTAAATTTAGCTCTTCCCCTTGCTCCTTATTCCTAGGATTTGCATAACCGTGGGGGAAAAGACGACACAAGATAAAAATAAATTTGGCTGCTTTAGGATAAGAAATCGAGGGGAAAGTGTCAGGGCAGTATTCTTCTTGGGGTTTTAGTGGAGACAAAATACCTTCAACTACCAGGGAAGACAACATACAACTAAGAAAATTTCCTGAGCCATCAGAGGATGTGTTTTCAGCTTTTTCACATTTTAGCTTTATTTTCTCACAGCAATGAGCTAGGACAAGCCGCAAGTCCCACGGCTGAGCTGGCCGAATCCATGCACCCTACCTGCATAGCCGCGAATTGTAAATCACTGTTTTACAAGAATTTAACTTTTCCCTTTCCAAAACAATCAAACGCGGTGGGGAGGGGGCCACTAATCACTACAGAAAATATACTGCAGCTTCTTTCTTGAAGCGCCAACTGCAATAAGTTCTCCGGTTGAAATTAAACGCTCGCTCCTCTTCCAAACCGCGGTCCCCTGGGGCCGTGTGTCCCAAGAGGGGGCTGAGAGGCTGCTCTAGCACAGCTACACCCATTTCTGCAGTTTTTTAACTACTGCGTGGAGCATGAACCGTATCCCAGCCCACTCAGCTTTCCAGCACTGGTAATAAAAAAGGATGTCCTCATAGTTTCCACATTCCTGCACTAATGAGTGGGCCAGTCCGCATCTGCCCTCAGTTTCTCAGTGTTTTTTTGTTGTTGTTTGGTTGCTTCTCCACTGAGCTACGGGGAGGAAAGAGAGTCAGAGCTGGGATAAGGAGCGGAGCAGGGAAGTTTCATGGCTCCTCTCTGTGCAATGGGTCCTCTCTGCTGCAAAGGAGATGCTGACCCTTGGCCACCTCACTGCCAGACAGAGGACGGGTGCACGGAAGGATGCCTGGGGCAAAACGAGACTAAAATGTCTCTTTTTAGTCTTCTAGTGCATCCCAAGGTGTTAAATTTTGGGACATGTGCACATTAGGGTAGTGCAAAGAGCTAGAAAGGGTGAAGTCGTTTGGTTGGGGAATGAGTCAGATTTAGAGGCAGGAGAAGTTACACTGGAAGTACAAATGTGCTCACACTATAACAGAAACACAGAGGGAGGAAGAAAGAGAAACAGAGGAAGAAATGAAGAGAAAGAAAGGAAGAGAAGGTAAGGAAGAAAGGAAGAAAGAAAGAAAAGAAATTTGATGCTTTAATGATGCTTTAATTTGATGCTTTTCCTGGCACTCAGGAAAATGTCTTTTTTTTTTTTTTTTTTTTTTTAAACTGTCATGTGTTTAGGGCTCCAGTACTCCTACCCAGACACATCCATCCTCCATTCACAGAACAGAGAGCCAACATATTCATGGCTAACCCGAGGCATTCCTGATATTTTGGACTTACTGTATTTGAGCAGAATAGCTTTTATTGCAATACACACAGTTGATCTGCACACACTGTGGTCTCTGTCCAGGACTTCTTGATGTCAGGCATCCTCACTGCAGACACTGAGGTCCGGAAGCAGCCTAGACAAATAGCCAAAACACTATTTTCATCTAGCCAGAATATTTCCAAGTGGAAAAAAGGGCACTCAGATTAGCCCGTCTGTGTAGGAGAACCTTAAAGATGAAGCCAAGCTGGGGTGGGAATCCAGGAACCCAGCAGATAGGTCAGGTGGAGAGAGAACAAGACCCGTGTCACTTGTGATCCAGATGAGAGCTGTGGGCATGAGAAACAAAATGTGACTCTCCTAAGCACAGAGGATGCTTGCAGGGACAGGGAAAACTGCATTTCCTGTATGAAAGTGTTAACAAGCAGTGAAGGAACTGAAGCGCATCTAATTAAAAATGCATACCAAGGCAGAAAGACAGAGAATAAGAGTAAACAAATGGCAGAGACCAGATTTGTTTGCAATAAATGAGGAGGAAAACACCACACAATGCAAACGCCTCCCGTGCGAGGGACGTGGAGTGTGGCGAACAAGCAGGGCCATGCTCTGCAAAACCTCTGCAAAACCAACCATGCGATGGAGTAGGGGGACAGAGCCATGGCCATGAGCAGAAACACAGCCCTTTACGTACACTGATGCATCACACCATGATTAGTCCAAAAAAAGATGGTGCCACTTTCCTTTAAGCAAAAATTATGGCATTTTTGGGTCTTGCAGCAGTGAACAAGAGCAAGCACTGTGTTCATCCTCTCAAGATGCCCAAGCAAGCTCAGTCCCCTCCAAATGGGGATAAAAGTTCAATTTTATTTCATGATCTCGTCTTCTTCACAACAAATCTCTCCTGACAGTGTTTTCTGACTGCTAAGCTGACCCATTTTGAGCGATTGATCCGAAACATCTGTCCAAGAGATTAAAAGCAACATTCAAATGATACAGCAAGACCCAGTCCAAAGGTGTGGAAGAGCTAGAATGCGAAAACATTAAGGAACAGAAGGAAAATTTTAGGCAAATAACTGCACTACATTGTGTGGATTTTGAGGCGTGCATCTTTTCCCTGGAAGTTTTGCCAACTGCCACATAATACAGGAAGCCAGGCTTCAAAATATTTAAGGTTGCATTTCTCACAATTTCCTTCTTATCTTTCATAAGACTTACATTTTAAAATGTCAACTTACATATGGGAATGTTTAATCTCAAGGATGCTGATCCATCAGGAAACTTTTAAAATCTTCTCCAGGAGTTGGGTGTTTTTTTCTCTTTTTTCTCCCTTCTCTCTAATGAATTGCTTCTGTGTAGGTTGAACCTGCTTTTTTTGGTTGACATCACCCATAACAAGCTGTTCTCCACCAAACAGCAGAGGCAGAGGTGCATTTTCTATCGGGAAAGGCGAGCAGAGCAGGTAAAATGGAAGCAGAAAAGTGTTAACTCTGGATATTTTTGTTGTTGCATGAAAATATGAAAATATGAGCTGTGATCCTCTCGTCACTCACATTGCGCTTGCTTTGAGGAAAGAGGAGGGAGTTTCAGGAACGGTGAGTCAGAAGACAGCGGGTCTCACACTGAGTCAGTGCCCACGCGGGGCTCCTCGGGGCATTTTTCTCCTGCATTTGTCATCAGGTAAGACATGAAACTCAGGTCCTGACCTTACAGTTGAGCAAGAAGTCTTGCAAAATGGGAAAGCACCAGCAGGAACAAAACTGGCCCAATTTCAGGTTGTGCAACGGCAGTCTACCTTCCTCAGGGCCTGGTCCAGCAGCTGTTGAAGGTGCTGCAAACATTTCCATCGACGTCAGTGAGAGCTGGGCTGGGCCCTAAAGCCCTAAAACACTTCAGGAAGAAAAAAAAAGAAAGAAAAAGAAGCTATCCCAATACATTTCCGTTTTCCAAGAAATATGATAAAACAGCAAAGCAGCAATTTTCATCCCGAGCTGATTTAAAATGTGAAAGAGCTCTGAGATGGATGCAAAGAGTACAAGATCTGCAATAAGGCCAAATACCATTCCCAATGCTCTGCGTCACATTTTTGTTCAAATTCTGTTTGCTTACACTTTTGCCACGTTACTATATTTAGTTTTAGTACATGTTCCTTACTGCCAACGTAAATTCATTTAGCTTTAGGCACACAACAGTTTTTCAATACCTTTCTGTTATTTGGCTGCATAATTAGTTTCCTAGAATATGATTTATTTTAGTTGAGTTTAGCTTTGGCAAGGAAGTTGGAAGGGGGTGGGGGAAAGGCTGTTCTTTACTGCAAGTAAAAATTTACTACTGGCAACCCTGCCATGGCTTGGACACCAGCACCAGAAATCCATCTTTTTCATGGGAAGGCCAAATTTCCCAGAGATGAAGTGAAACTCCTCTCCATCCTCTCCTTCCTCCTGCTCCTGGGCTACCCTCCATCACTTACCAGCTCCATGGTGGGACTGAGGTTTATTGCTTCATTCAGAAAAAGTAGCAGTTTTTGATGCACTAGATTATATTCAGACACAATTTCTCCCTTGATGTCTTAATAACATCATATCTTTCCAGGCCTTTAAAGAATTAAAAGGTTAAAAGGTTTGGAGGGGTGATAGTGGGATTTTATTTTTTTTCCCTTTACGAAATGAAACTATTATCATGAAGTTCCTAAATAATTTCCAGTCATCTCTGATATTGTCATAAATCATGTTTTTTGTCCCCATCCCTTGCCCAGCTTCCTCTACATTGAAGGCTGCCCAGAAGCTGCAGAGTCATAATGAAATGGATGCCATATGGGCTCTAATGAAATGAAGCTGCAGTGGTAGATAGGTAGGTTAGTCGCTGCTATTCACCTTGGATGAATAGCAATGTTTTAAATAGTGATGGTATTGCTAGAGCAGATCCAAACAAATGTGTTGGACTGGGACACTTCCACAAAGAGTTTTCTATTTCTTCCGGTGGCATTTCCATCGTGCTTGGTGATGGGTTGTGCAACCCTACTGCTTCCCCAGCCCAGAGCCTTGTGGGGCCCCCAGAACAGCTGCAGTTTCGCCGGGCACAAGCAAGGACCCACTTCCTTCCTCTCCTGGCTGGGATAAGAAATGGGGACACCTCAGCACATGGCACATCCTCTTAAACCACCCTCTTGCAAAACCGCACCGGGGCCCTGAATAATTGACGCCGGGCGCCCAGGCTGCGCTGCTTACGGGAGCCATCAGGAGAGATTAGCTGGAAGCGAGCGCTGATGCTCTTAACTCCTTACACGTACAGCTGGCCTTGTTTTTCTTGCCACCCTCCCCACTTCACTTAGCACCAAATCCTCCAGGTGCTCAGGGCGCAGCGCTCACATTAGATGTGATGGGGACGCATGCAGAGCTGGTCCCATGGGCCCAAGGAGGATGGAAGTACGTTGAGATGCTCCTCTGATGCAGGGATCTCATGGGACCACCACAAGGGGCACCCAGGAACTCCAATGTTACACATTCTCTCAATAAAAAAGGGCAATTCCAGTTATTCCATAATGTCATATCTCTTTAGCACCTACATTGTCTTACATAGGCTTGCAGTGCTGAGAGGGCATTTGTATTTTTCTCCTGCTACTTCAGATTTATACCAAAAAAATGCCCCAATTTCCAGTTATTTGCAACAGAATAGTTTTATCTTTTCAGCTCAAGAAAAATAACATAGGACATGATCGCCACTAACGAGATGGCACATTCTATATAACTTTTCCCGCTGTGTTGTTTTATTTACTAGCTTTCAAATCCCTAACCTTCGTCTCTCCAACCTCCTTTTAAATGAAAGGATCCTCTTGTCTCTGTGAAGTTCCTATCATCTGCGCTGGTTTGCATGTTAAAAGTTTCAGCATCCGTTTAGTCAGTGATGGTTATTCCGCTTAATGACTCCTATACCCCTGCTAATACTTTTTCATCTGGCTCTAATATTTTAAGATCTTGTCTAATATTAATGCTAAATGCTAATAATAAAGATTTGGTACTAATATTTTAAGCCCTAGCTGCTAGTGTACTGATGTTTGGGGAGATGCTGGAGAGATCATTGTATTGGGAGCACTGCTAGGCAAATTCTAATTTCTTTTATGACAAATGCATAAAAATTTGGGCATATAAATTGAAGACAGGGACAGATCCTAGCAATTATTTATTTATCTACTATCCCACCAGCAGCAAGCTCGGAATCAGGCTGAATATTTTTGTGTGTGAGTGTGTGGATCTCTGTGCATCTTTTTGATGGACCAGAAAGAAAAATAGCTTCCTCTCCATCACATTATATTGGGACCAGCCACACAGAATGATGGTAGGGACAAGGAAAATAGGAGACTGTCATGCCCTAGGAATCACAGTCCCACAATGAGAATCATTCTAGTGTTGATATTTGACCACATTCTAATACACAGTCATAAACAGCCACACTTATAATAGTGTAACATCCTCAAAATTTACAGGATGCTAGAAAAAACATCTATCTATATAAATATATAGAGATTTACCATTACATAATAGCAGTCTATTAACGCAAAACTTTGCCATATGCAAATGGCAAATAGGAGCCATTCTGCCTCCTCTGAAGAACCACCTCTCCACTCAAAATAAAATACAGCGCAGCATTTATTTCACCACTGTTTAAGAGTTAATGAAAGATTTGCACCTGTACAGCTGTTGCAGCCTGAAACTAGCTCGAGGAGTGAATGTGTTTTCTGGTTGAGACAGTTGTAAATGCCTTGAGTAAAAACACTGAGGACTGCTAATGGATAGGTTTATTTTAAAGCATGCCATCTGCTATCAATCATAGAGAAGTATAGGAAGCAAGTTTGGCTGTGCTCCCTTCTTGCGAGCCTGATAAAGATAGGGCTGTGGTACTCTGGAACATTTAGTACTCAAGAGAATAAAACATCAAACCTACTCAGCAGCTCCACTAACAATAATAAAAATGCCTCTGCCTAAAGGTGACATTCTGAATTTACGATTATTTGTGTCTATAAAGTGTATTCTTTGGCTCCTGACTCATTCTGACTGTCTCACTACAAGAACAATACATTAAGCCTGCCTGAAGTAAATGGAAATCCTATCCTTTTATTAAACCGGCAGCCAGTACCTGAGACATTCGAATGCCCTGTAGGACCCAAGAAGGTTTTCTGCTCTAAGTGTTAATTCTTTTGGCAGGATTAAAGTCAGCTGCAAAGAAAATGCTTGTTTTTGTGCACTCAGAACTAAGCTGTTCTTCAGGTAAATGCATCCTTTAAAGAAGAAGAATAAAAGCAAGAAAACCCAAGGCAGGTTCTGAATATGCAAACGATAGCAAAATGAAGCCTGCAAAAATGGCAATTCACCCTGTTAGCTCGTATTTTATGCTACTTAGCATTTGATAGAGGAAAAGCTTATACTGTAAGAACCTGCCGAGGAAAACCATGCACAAAATCTCGCCAACCCTCCTTCGAAGCGCTGAACTTTACATGTTCTGAGATTCTCCAGAAGCGAATCCAGGGATTTTTTTTAAAGATATTTTTGCCTTTTCTTTTTTCTTTCCTGTGCTGCCTTTGCCTCAGAGAAGGCAGTTGGAAGATGCAGATCTACTTCACGAAGATACGCAAGCACTTGGGTAACTTCCGAGGAATGAATCATTCCTTTGGCTAACAGCACTTCCCTCTCCTCTCATTCGCCCTCTGGTACCTCACGTGTCAGGGGCCCTTCAAGCCTGGCTGCTTAAAAATAATTTAATAAATAATGCTTCCTGGCAAATTCACCATAGATAAATATATATATACATATAAATAAATAAATATATATATATATATATATACACACACACGCACATATACATAAAAAGCTTAGCTAGGAAACACTCCATATCCAGTAATGCTCAGCTCCTATCTCCTATCCGCAGCTTAAAATCCTCTTGCACGTCTGCTGCTGATGGAAAGTATTGCGGTGGAAGCTTGGGGAAAACCCACCTGGTGATCAAGCTCATGAGCCTAATTAAAGTTAATAGAGAAATTAAAAGTGGGCAGAAATTGGAACGGCAGCACGGAAAAAAAAAGTAAGCGCTAGGAAAAGAAGGCAGATAAAAAGCAATGAGAAAAGTGAGCTTTCCTTTGAAGTCTGCCCTGGAAAGTGATGGTGATTTCTTTCAATGCCTTTCACACCCTAAATATTTTGCACAGTGGGCCGTGGGTCCAAGCAGAAGAAAAGAAAGCAGGAGATTAGGCTTATAGGGTTCAAAACACTGAGATGAAGGCTGCTGTGTTCTGTGTTCACAGTTTCGGTCATCCCAGGGGCTTAACTGTCTCCAAAGTCAGTGTTCAAGTGACCACTGATTTGAAAGCATAAGATCAATCCCTTTATCAGGGACCAAGAGGGACAAGAAATAAAAATAATTTCCTCAGTAAGGATCAAAACTAGTAGGTACTTGAAGTGAGGGAGATAAAAACAACAACAAAAAAAGACAATTAGGAGAATATAAAGCCAATAAGAAAGCACAGAGGTAGAGGAGACTATTCTAAGGGGAGACATGTCATTCTTAGCACTCAGTAGGAACAGAGCAGAGTTCATGGTTTTAACACGGCAGAAACAAAGAAATACTGCAAACAAGGCAGGAGTATGCAAAGTTCAAGTAACATGAAAACTAGGATAAAAACAGTTGTTGAGACTTCCATTTGTGTGATCTTCCATGATTTGTCTCTTAAGGAAAGAAACATTAATGAACGTCTCATGTACCAAAATCATCTCTACTCCAAAACCAGTTGGTTAAGGGCTTCAAAAGAGAGAAAGTCGCATAAGGGCACATCATACCACTGAGCTCAAGATCCAGTCGTGACTACCAGAATACCAAACTGAGCAAAACTCAATTTATCAAAAATTATAATTTCACCTAATCAGAGAGGCAACTGTTTCTACAAAGATGGTGTTGG
>JAUBOD010000991.1:1470380-1481250 GCA_032353885.1 Nothura maculosa
CTAAACAGAAACAGGTTTCATTAAAAATATACATAATAGTTTATTTAATTTCAATGAAGTTCAGATCCTCAAATCTAGATATAGTTTATAAAAGATTAGATTAGTTTATGAAAGAATGGAGAAAGGAAGTGAGAGGAAGGCTTCATTATTCTATGTCATTCCAAATCTCAAAGAAAACATATATATTATATGTCTGTATACATATATATCAAGTCAATACACCACTAGCCCCAGCTTCACAAATAGATGTGAGATAGGAAATTATGGCAAGGACCACAGTGGCTTTGGGAACAGCTGGAGAGGAAACTCTCCAACATCCAGGCACTGCCCTTGATTTATACCTTGATGTTTAAGTTATGTGCAAAGGATTGAAACTGCGTCATGACGGAACAGTCCTGAGAATCACAAAGACCTTAACAAGTCAGAAATGGATTAAAAAGCACTTTATGGCTTGTTAAAGAAATCCCCCTGTTCCTCAGAAGCATTTTTAGCATCTTATTAGTGGTATTTGATCTGACTAACATATTGACTAGTCATTTGAATAGGAGATGAATCCTTTCTGCTGGATCACAAAGGGAGTATAAATTCAAATGAGGCACTTCTCCAAATTTTTATTTTAGCGTCGCCCCAAAGGGCCAATAATATCTGTAAAGGTCTTTTCTGTGCCCCATAAAAGACTACCTTAATGATGTTTTAAATCGCGCATCTTTTTCCTCCTTAGAAGAAATAGTTTGGTTTATATTTCACTTAAGTGAAAATGAGTTTGAAATAATCTTTTACCTGATTTCCAAAATGCCCAACATTTTTATGGCTTAAGAAAAACACTCTCAGGCAATACCCACTTTGTCCTTTTTTTTCAATTCCATTTTCAAGGAACCAGGACTTTACCATCACTGAAATTCACAATGTCTCTCCCCTATGAATTAGTATAGAATTTGATGAATGAAAAATAAGAAAGACATTTTTCATATCAGGGAAATTTGTACAGACCCTCCAATCTCTCAACTGATCTCCTAACTAAAATACTTTTGATTCAGATGCTCTGTTTGGGAGCATGGACATTGCTGCAGTGAGCAGCAGACTGGCAATTACCTAACATTTGGCAAAAGCCAGGAAACTTATTTCTAGTCATCTTTGAGCAGTTTTATGTTATCTAAGTTTTTGCACTTAGGAATAAGTTAGAGACCTCCAGCTCATGTTAAAAACAGTAATTTATAGCTGCACAGGCATTATGATTTTACAGTGTTTTGATAGTTACGCCTTCACTATCCACATGGAACATTTAAAAATGGATTAGAAGTCATTAATCTTGGAAATATCAGGGATTCTCAGTCTAAAGAGGAACTCAGAACATTTGCAGCTTAAATTTCTTTTTACATCTAGGTAAACGCTTTTATTAAAGAATTATATCCTGTTGTAGGAACAGGTAAAGAATTATGCTTAGAAAACACATTTTGGTAAAACTAGTGGATCATAAATCAGGGATCTGAGTACTCTGTCATAGATATTCTTATGGACCCTGGACAAGTATTTAGATTGTAAGCCATTTTAGACAGGGACTGTCTCTCACTATAATCTTCAACGGTGCTTAATGCACTAGATCCCCATATGTAATTTCATCTTCAAGGCACAATAAGATCATAAATATAATCTCCTGCTTCATTAGAAGTCTTTCATTTTTAAATTTAAATATCTTAAGCCAGATAACAGGTCAAATCAAATCCTTACATTTTCCACACCTATCCCTTGAAATATGGGGGAGTTTGATTCAGTCCCAATCTTTGCAGGAGGCTGTTCCTTCTCCAGGAGCTTGACTTAAGATGTTGGGTTCAAATATACCTCTGCCTTGGTGAATAACAGCTCCAAATCTAAGTCTGGATCCCAAATCTGCAGTAATGTCCCAGCTGTATTTGAAAGCAAAGTTTTAAAGTAAGAGAAAAGCTAGGATCAAGAAAATCTCTATTTGAATACTGAATGCACAAGATTTATGGACTCAGGCAACTACTTTTTTCTTTCTTACCCTCTGTAAACTCAAAACTACCACAAGACTTCCCTACTACACATACCACATATTCTGAAACTTCAGAGCATCTACAGTTTCTTTAAGTACGATCTGCTCTGCAACTTAGGCTATAGTTAGAATTAATTTTTGCATAGAAAAACATGTTTTTCTCTATTTACTTTTGCAAAATGGCTTATGACAAGTGAAAGCATTGCGCACAGCAAAACCCTTGGTAACGGCCTGAAGTATGATTAATATTCTTAAATGACTAGTGTGTTTATTTCAGTAGAACAGAATGTATATATTGGGTCAAGATGCATGCAAAAACAAGTCCTACAAACTGCCAGTGCACCCCTTGCATGATCTTCTCAGTACAATCTTCATTTAGAGAACAGTCAGAAGCATGTCAAGTAAAGCACCAACAACACTAAAGGAAACTTATAAATGTTTGCAAATTCATTTTATGGATTAATGACCCTACATATCAGAATTGACATTTCCAGGACAAATCACTTCTTAATCCTACAAATACTTCAGCAGTTTTTGCTTACACCAAAGCAGAGGCAATTTTTCCCGTCTTTAGATCAAACAAGCCCTAGAATCTGGGAAGATTTAACAGTAAAATAAAAACAATGGAGAATGTAAATGGTACCATCTGCAATTTTTGTTACTGCTATTCCTTGTTATGTGATATCTCTGTCAATAGTGCTACAATGCTACTTTCGTTCTTTCTTGCAACTTTTCAATCTATAACGGTTAATCATTGATAAACAAGCACTTTGACTGACTTAAAAAGTGGCAATCATCTTGGCTAAATTTAACCGTGTAAAAGTCAAACACCTACTCCAAGCTACTTGTGAAGGCTCCTTCTATAGATAGTGGTGACAGATTGACACTTCCAGAGAGAGATTTATCCTACCTGTCTTACACACTTGCTTTAGGATGGGATTAATCACCCTCTGGAAGTACTTCTTCTTTGCCTTGCCTTTGACTACTGCAGTAAAAAGCAATACACCTTTCTCGGGAAAAAAAAATGGGAAAAAAAGAGAAAAAAAGGAGAAAACCAAGAGGCTGCAGCAGTCTTTATCTTGCATTCCCAAATGTATCTATCCTGAAAAGAATCCAGTTTCTCTAGGATGCAGAAAGTCTCCTCAAGGTCTGTGTGACACAAAGGGCCCCTCTGTAGAACAGGCTAAGGGCAGGTAGGGAGGGTGAAGATGGATGAGCTATGGGAGTACAGTCAGTTCTGTGATTTTCAGGTGCCCCAATCCTTGTCTTTCCTACAAGGAGGGATGCAGGAGATTATCTAACGTCTTTACCCACAGAATCCATGTTTTCATGCCGTAGTTACAACCTCAGTGGAGTTCCAGTGACAAAAATGTTTCTCTGGGCTTTGGCAGAAGGAGAGGCCTGGCCCATAGTTACTCCAGCAGAAGCAAAGCAAAACCAGCATCTCTCTTTTTCACATGAGATCAGCTCCAGCTCAAAACAGAGGAGGACCACACACCAACCATGGCTTCAGGACATGAGCCTTAGGAGGCAACTCAACGGAAACTTCTAATACCCTTAGAATCATTCAAATGAAAAGATGCTGATGCTGATGAGGGAAGAAACATTCTTCTTGGCGTCTCTCCATTTCAAATTCTGCTGTAGTGACAGTATCTGGATTAGACTCCAGGACAGTATTTCTAAAACAGCAGGAACCCTGCTTACTGCATCAGTTTTAAATTATAAGCCTTCCAAAGATGTCAACACTACTTTCCTGGAGACTTTCCTGAAATTAAAATCCTGAGATTTTCCCCTGAGCCTTCACAGAATCATATGGATCCATCACCCAATGCCACTATTCGTATTATGATTTGCCTATGTTGGGTCACTGTTACTTCTTCATTTCTGCTCTCTAGTCAGCTCCACTCTTTGATGTTACTCAGTCACTATTTCCTCTCCCTTTACTTTTATCTCTGTCCTGGCATTCTTCCTTTTAGCATCCTTTCTACCAGATGGTCTCCATCTCTCCTTCAGAAGTGCCTAAATATTCCTTCTGCCTCCTCTTGATCTTCCCCCAGCAGCAAACCTCTTCATCCTACAGAGCTAGAATACCAATGGATTTATCCTCCTTGCTGCTTTGTGTCTTTCTCACACTTTGAAAAAGAATTCACTGCAAGCAGCTAACATCCCATCCTCATTATGCAGGATGCACTCATTTATAAGAGTTTACCCAGGAGAAAAATTCAGGCGGGATGTACCAGTGTACTGGTACAATTGCTTTTTTTTTTTCAAGTGGAATTGCATCTGATGTCTGCGAGCCGAACTGAAGCTCTGTGTTTTTAAACAGGAGCCTCAACTTTTGCATTTGGAAATCCATATGGATCCTTTAATCTGAAGGTCAAAACAGCTTTCATTAAAGATACTGAAAACAATGATACTTTGTATTCACCAGCATAATTATATAAAGATGACTCAATATTGTAATATCATCAGAGGATTCAACAAAGGCTCCGTATTATGTATCTTTAAGATGGGGTTTAGAGACTGTAAGATCAGGCTTTAGAAGTTTACATGGGGAGGGAAAAAAAACCTTGTCACCATTTATATCTTCCTAATAGGTCATTGAAACGCTGCGGATAACAAATGCTTTGACTTGCAGCTGGCAGTGCAGCATAATCAAGAATAAAGCTCTGGATATTTTTTTGTGGAAGTACAAGTGCTTACTAAATGCAGCATAATAATGCATTATATATTACACAAACACAGTGAGGTGGGATTTGTGTTCCTCTCGAAGAGAAGAAAGAACCCTGAAATGACCCTCTGTTCATAAGTTACTTTGAAGAAGGCTTGGCCTGAAACCACTTCACGACTATTGATATAGCCTGGGTTTTGTACATAAATCTTAAATATAAGCAGTGCTTCAAATCTAACTAAGCAATAACAAAGCTTTAGTTTTCAGATTCAATTGCCTTCAAATCCTTTACTGAAGTCCCCTTGGCACTGTCACTTCAAAATCGGGATAATGCAGCGTAGGCTTTCCCAGTGTCAGTAAAACAAAAGCTTTATTGAATAAATATGTGTGAAAACGCTGCAAACAAAACCATCCCGGCAGACACCACCTGACCGGCCTGCAGTGACCTTCCCCGTGCCCTGCATGTCACAGTGCTGTCCCTTTCACTGCTCTTTGCTCATTTTTTTTGCTCTTTGCAAAAAAAAAAAAAAAAAAAAAAATAAAAAAAAAAAAAAAAAAACACCTTTTCTTGGCAGGAGCTTAAAGGAACCTAATAACAGGCTTTTAGGCAAGGTAACCCAGAATTTCTATATGCACCAAGCTCCTGATTAAGTAGTATATCCTTTTTTTATCTCCTCATTCTATGAGGAGTTTAAAAGAATACAGAGGAAAACAAAAAACTTATGTTCCTGATAATCACTTAACTCCCAGTTTTGCAAAGAGCACTTGCAATTCTATCCTGTCATCAAAACATAAAGGCAGGGGGAAAAATTTGGTATTTACTATGTGATGCCTCACTCTGCTGCAAAAAAAGGATAACTCAGGAAATGCTTTTCTTCTTTCCACACATCATATTCCAGCATATATTGCACTGCACTCGTTAAAACACTAGCTCATAGGTCCTGCTGCCTATAGGAAGCAGCATGTGCTGATTTTCCAGCAGGAATATCTTAGTTTTCCTTTTCCTCTCTCCTCTTGGGCAGTGGTCTTGGGCATCCAAGTCACCAAAGCTGGACTTTACAATTAGCTTCACACTTTTAATTGAGCTAAACCACTAGTTCTGATTTGCAGCAGAAAGCATCAGACAACTACTAAAGCAGAAGATGGTCCTCAGATTAGATCTGATATTTTCTTCTAAAAGATTCTCACTCTTTTTAATTTGCTAACCTTGTATTTCACTTTACTATGAAAGAGCCTCAATAATCTTCAGAAGCACACAGAATCTAATGAAAAATGCATTTTTGTTAGCAGATGAAGTAACAAGGATTTTTCAGTAGTGAAAGGTTCATCTCAATATGTTTGCACTAAAAGGCAAGACTTGCTTTTAATTCTACTTCTGACTCATTAAGTCCATTTTAAAAAATGTATAAAGTAATTATTAAAAAGCAACACATGAGCTGTGGAGTAAGAAACAACAAATGGACTGTTATAACAAATACGAAAAAGTGTGAACCTGTAGTTTAAGTACTCAAGAACTGCAGTGACATCAAGTATCTGGAAAAATCTTCTTTGAAGACTTTTTAAGATCTCTGTCAGGTTTGGCAGTGACAATTCATAGTCACACTGAGGCAATGCAGTGTTTTATCTCCACGTGAATATTAGGGGGTACCAACTCTGTCTCCAGCCTACCTGCTCTTATGAAGCCAAAAGCATCTAGTTTGTTTTCCCAATTTATATATAATTATAAAACTTGCTCTTTTAGGCGTAGGCAATAATGGGGTATCACCCCATGTCCCTCACTACATATCAGATTACACATCTCATGGTTGATGCTACTTCACTGGGCTACATCCATGATGTGCAGCAGATGTCCAGCTCCTCACCCTTAAAAAGGAGAAATTTAACCAAAAAGTGAATAAATGCTACAAAATGAGGTAGGGTCAGCACTGCAATATAAGAGATGAGTCTAGACAGAGGCAGAAATAACTTACTCACAGATTAGAAGCAGATAAATGAGTTTGAGAGGGAAGAAAGGAGAACGTGCACTATTGAGAGGAAGATAAGAAAGAAGCTGTTCATCTTATGTATGGGAACCAACTGCTGAGTATGTATTTCCTATGTAATTTTGGTATCTATCCCCACGTTGTTAATCTGAAACATTTTGCAGGAAGTGGACAGTCTATTTAATTTAAAATGCTGTTCGGAACACTACAGGACTTTCAGATAATTCAACAAACACGTTAGACTAAATCTGCGTCGCATAAGGATTTTCAAAAGTAGATGTATATGCCTAGCTTAGGAAAGAGGGCCTGGGAATTCTGTCTAAACGTACAAGTTCTTGAACCCTGAAATCACTGGTATTTGCATACTTCCACATTCTTCCAAGATGACTGTTTACTGGTTCTATCAAAAATAAAACTTCTGCCCGGTTACACATGCATTACTGTAAGGACATACAGCATTCCTCCAAAGCTAGCAATCACACTGAGCACAGACACAGAGGTCAAACCCAAAGCAATTAACATAAAAACTGATAACCTACAATCTAAGGTGAGTGCTTCTTCATAAATTAACACAGAAGTAGCCTGGTGGGAACAGAATGTGTGCATTATGTCCACGTGGCAAAAGTTTGCAAGGAGTTGCAGCCTTCACAAGGTGAAACCTGTCCTACCATCACGCATGTTTTCCTCTGCTCTTAGATTGAAAAATAATAGTCAGAATCAAACACAAACAATTATTATCTTTCTTTGGGGATTTGGCATATGCACTTTAACAGACAGGGATGAAAACGTCTAAAATAAATTAAGGAATGTACTTGTCAGTTTATTAATCAAAGTTTACCTGCTTCACATTACAGGGAGACAAATTAAACAAGCTACCATGGTATTCAGAAAACATCTGCTAACAAAGTCAGAAGTAATGATAAACAAACTTGAGTTCCCTTTGTGGTTGATTTTCATCCAGCTGCATTTAATTATAAAAGAGCTATCAAAGAAAGCTCCCCATTAGCAGCTAATTCAGAATGACTTCAGAGGAAAATCCCAGAGCCTCCAGTGCTATCTCTCCAACAACTTTCTCATCTCTGCAAGTGACTGAGGAGAGCTGAATTAGACCAGTTTAGTGATCGGTCCTCCTGCTAAATGCCAGAATGAAATGAAGATGATGTCTCTTTTCTGTACCTGTAATTGTGTGCTTTCAAAGAGCACTTACTGGTGGGACCTGTAAGATCCAGCACTCTCCTACAAGGAGACTCTGCCAAACACATCAATGCCAGCAAGCAGAACAGAGATAACTCCCAAAACTACTGGGTGCCTCTGAGTGCCTGATGATATTCCCGAGAAAGCGAACAGACTTGTTGTTGCACATTTTTAGATAAAGTCTCCTTGATTTTCGTATTTTCACAATGAAATTCAAGATAAGATCATTTAAAAATATCTAATTCTGGTTTACGCCCATTGGGGATTTCTGAATTGATGTGGTCCCAGACTGCTGCTCTGAATCAGCTTGGCACATTTAAGTGCTATTAAAATAAAGCAGTCACTCTTAACTACAGAATAATAGAAATAATGAAAAGACAGACATACTAGGGCTTCCCCAGCCTTCTTACATTGAGAAAAACTGGTAACTATATGGACATAAAACCTACTTGTATGAGCAAAAATTGGAAATTTTTAAACATACCCAGAATTACTTTTACATTCTATAAAGCTGAGCAATTACAATGAATCTCATAAGGTGTCTGCGCTTGTCACTCAGTAATCTGCAAGTCCCCTACAGTGTGATGCTGTTAGAAGGTTTGGCACCTTATGGCAAGCACACAAGTAGCATAAAATGATTTTTTTTTCCTTGTGTATCCTTTTTCTTTAGTCCAGGAGCGGGCCATTCTTCCCCCCAACCTAGCTGTTATCCGTCCAGCCAGTAAATATGAAATCAGCACAGAAACCCAGTGTGCCAGATCTGCACAGCTGTATTTGTGCTCCTGCAGATCCCAGAGGAGAGCACACCACATGGCGCTGCCTTGACTTGGGGTGGGTTGCTGAGGTGTAAGTTAAAAGGGCAGCTGCACACTCCGGGAAGTCTTCCAGAATCATTTTCTACCAATTGCTTTAACAACGCCACAAGCAGTGCTGGAGAGGTGGAGATGCTGGGTAACACAGGTAGAAAAAGGAGAAACTTTCCCTACGTCTTATTTCGTATTCAGTCCCCAGGCTCTCTTGAAAAATCTGTAGGCACTTTATAGAGGATTTTTCTCCTGCAAGAATAAAGGGGTTGGCTCAGAATGCTGCTATTCTAAGAGGTTACGGAAAGAAAAGGCAATATTCTATATCCACATGGTAGTCACCCAAGGTCTCATGCAACTGTCGCTGCTGATGTGTGTTTTTGACTCCTTTAGAAAGCTGATTATTGCTGTACCTGGCCTGGAAGTTGGAGCGTCGAAGGAAGAAAATGATAACAGGGTTTAACAGACTCTTTGTTTACGTAAACATCCATCCACAATCTGTGTCTGATGGGGTGAACATACGGCTTTAATTTTACCCTTGGCACATGGATCAAACAATGTTGCCAATATCTATTGTTCTCTTCATAACAATATGCCTGGTGGTTTCAACATATCCTCTCCATTAGCTGGCTCCAGATCAAGCATTACTGTGTATGTGCTTGTGTCTTCATAAAACCGGAATATGGATCTTTTTTTTCCCCCTTCTTTCTTTCTTTCTTTCTTTGTACCAAATGTACAAGACAGAGCACTGTGGAGAATGGTGGTCAACCATCACAGTGAGTCATGAGAACGCCTCACATGGAGGAGCTGAAACGCATGTGGGAAGAAAGGGCCGGCTCGGGGGCAACCGTAGAGTTTAGGTTTTCTAAAAACCAAAGGAAGTGGTGAGTCAGATCCTTACTCCATTTTGTCTGGGCTTTAGCAAACCTTTCTGGACTTGGCCCACCTCTGATTGACACCACTTCTGCTCCGGTCAGGCAAGGTGGTTGCAGAATGGGTGTTTTTCCTTGTTTTCTTTTTTCCCCATTTCCTTGCAGTTTCACTTCCTATTCATTTGCTGCAGAAGCCCGTTATAATGCTCTCTTTCAACTTTTACAAATATGCAGCATTTGTAGAGGCAGAATAACTGATGAGGTTGGGATCTGGGGAACAGCTTGAGGAGAAACCTCAGATGGGTTCCCTGAGCCAAAGTGGCCTGTCATCTCCAGGCTAATCTTCTCAGCTCCTGCCTCAGCCTCTGAAACACCAGCTCTGCTTTCTTACGCTTCCAACAGCAATCAAACTTGACATTTCTCCTCTGCATGGTGCTGCGTTTCAGCCGGCATTTCCAAATATTTGATTCTAAATTCACTTAAGTCAATGGAAGGACTCGCCTTGAATGTGCTTGAGATCTGGAATCCTCCTTGCACCAGATCATAAATGCTTACTTGTATTTGCCAAACCAGGAAGAAAACAGAGACTTTGGCTTTCTCTGGTGCCACTTCCAGGAAAATGGAACAATTATCTCTGAAGAAAATCACTACTAAAGTCAATATTTGGGCCATCCTAGGAATTTGTTCTCTCCTTGGTCCTTCCTCTCATCCTTGTTTTGCTTTCTGAGCCTGAGACAACCTCCAGCCAACTGCATCAGTTGCGGGTGCAATGGCCAAGCCATTTCTCCTTACAGTATGGGGCACAACAGGGCCACGGGCATGTGCTGTGTAAGGCTTGGTGGACATCCTCCTCCCAACAGCTCTGGAGAAGGAGGCAGCTGTAGGAGATAAACACCATACATCACCCTCAACAGTCATCAGCAAGCAATTTTTTCCACACTCTCATGGTGCTCCTCCTCTCTGGAAGCAGTAATCTTAATGTTAGCTCAGTTCTGCATTTCTACCTCCCTCCAGCTACATCATGTCTCTCCACTACTCTCTGACCTCGAGTTATTTGTTGTTTTATCTTTTGAACATGCTCAGAGTAAACCCAGTAATTTAAAACATCTCATCCACCTTGCAATGCTTCATCTTGCTGCCAAATCAGGTCTGCTAGGTTTGCTTTTACCCATGCTAAGCTTGGGTCCACCTCGCATTTGGATCCTCAGAGCAACTGCAAGGCTTGCTTTAGATCACAGACTGCAAATGAAGAGCTTTAAGAAGAGCAGGACTAAATGCTGCTCTTGTACTCACATGTATTCAGCACTATCATAGTATCATAGATACCCAAGCACTCT
>JAUBOD010000991.1:1481350-1499472 GCA_032353885.1 Nothura maculosa
AAGAGCAGGACTAAATGCTGCTCTTGTACTCACATGTATTCAGCACTATCATAGTATCATAGATACCCAAGCACTCTAGCCTATTCCTGACTATCAATAGCAAATGCTTCTGTACCAATCCCTTCTCCGAGGCTATCAGAAAGCAATTTTCTCTGCTGCTCAGAGCTAAGGTAGGTTTTTCTTGCAGTAATGGCATGGCAAAAGCAAGGGAAAAGAGGGAAAACCCTTTATTTTATTTTCAGAGCTGTTTTACTGAGAAATAAGAGCTGTAGAATTGTACTAAATGAACTAGAAGGCCTTACAGTCACTGCAAAGTCACAAGCTTGAACCCACCTATAAACAGAAGTGAATCTTCAGGTTCTCTGGTGGATGAATCATGTAGATTCTGCATTTTCTTTTTAATGTTGGGGTTGTACCAAAGATTAGAAGAAATTCCTCAAGAAACTGCAGAATTGGGAGAGACTGAGAGCCTGTATGAGTTAGGCCGATAGAGGAAAAAATGGTGCATTAACTTTGAAATTATGTAACACCAAAGTTATGAACTTTAATTAATCACCTTACTTCAAGTGGCACTCATTGACACATGATATTTTGTCTAATTCTGTATTGTATATAAAAAAGCAATATACTACAATACAAATTTTAGTGGTATTATCATTTAAACAGCATTTTAATCAAGTTTTTTTTTTTTTGACAAAGGTAACTACAGACTAATAACATCTTTTCTGCCAATATTTTTTATCAGGAGTTTGTCAGGATTTTGTCAATTTTACTATCATTTTGGTCTCATAATGAAAGAGCAAATGAGCTGCACAAAAAAAACTGTAGTCCTGAATCTGTGCAGTTAATACCAAAGATATCATCTTCTATCTTCACATTAAGCATAAAATATAATTTGGAATTAAGCATGGTAAAAATCAAGAGCATACCTCTCAAAAGAGATGCATGGGTCAGCACAGGAGTTAATACAGGGTTTTATTTGTCTCTACTGTGGGGATAATTCTGGTCAGCAGCTGCTGGAGCTGAAAGTACCTGTTCTAGGAGGAAAGGCCTTTCTAACCAAAAAGCCCTGGTCAACTCCAAAATGGACCTGTTAGTGAGGAAAATGAAGCAGCAGAAGCCATACTGAAGTGAACGGTGGCATATAATTAACATAGCATTGTCAAAGAGATCTCATAGTTTAATTTTAGTGGGGAAAATGTGGTATCTCAGATACCATGATATGGGTGTTTGTTCACAGCTACTGTACCTGTCAACTATTATTATACTGATGCTGCCATGTCCCCTGAGCTGTTTTGATTCCTTAACAAGCAGAGAATTTTCTCTGATGTGCCATCTGTAAGGTACAGTTTACCAAAGCAAAAAAATTATCTCAATTTTTTAATAATTTTCAGTCAATTCCAATAAAATCTGATATATTTTTGTAATGCTCACAAAATAATAGCAACTGTGATTTACCACATGTGCCACTATTTCATCTGATATTCCTCTTCTCCCACTGATTTTTCTTTCCAGCACAAAACACAATTTAAATGTCAACTCAAACTAAAAAAGTTACATTCCTGCGGAGATTGCTAGTATCTCATACAATATCAAATAATTCAAATGGCTTTCCACTCTCTTAACTCTTTTCTTCTACTCTAGTACCCCATTGCACACATTTTAAAAATAAATAAATAAAAAAGTAACAGGCATAGCATATTGCATGGTTTATTTTCCATGTCCTTTTAGTTTCAAAAGGAGATGGTCACCAGGCATCACAGAACTCAAAGGTTGTATCTTCATCCCTGCATGGATGCACAACAGGCGAAGGAAACAGCCATTTGGCATAAATTAGTCACCAAAAAGTTTAGCATTGCAAAGCTAAGTCGTGAGATTTAATCCCAATATTTGCACCTTAGTTCCCTAACCATAACATTGCTATTATACTAACATGCAGCAGGTTCTGAGGATATACATGCTAAAATTCTAATCAGACTTTAAGCACTTAAGTTACTGCAGCTTGGTGCAACTTCAGGAAAGAGTATGGTTGACTTCCCAGACCACGCAGTTTGTATACTGATAAAGAAACCATGCTTTCTTTATTGAGAAATTCATGATGATTTCTGTTTTGGCTTATTATCCTGTCTTACTCTGAGTTACTGCTACTAGAAATGGTGAAAAATGTGCTACAAATGTGCTACATGGGAACAAAAATCAAACATCCACTCTGGATGAGCTGTGGTCAGAAGAGATTTGGTGGTGCTGCTTGAAGGAACAAAGTATTCAAACCCAAAAGAAGAGATAAATAACTCAATTCCATCTACAGTAAGTAGATTTCATCTACCTTCCTCTAAAAAAAGAAAAAAAAAATCAAAAAGCTCCATCATCAACAGGATAGCATGTCGATGGGAGAGATCAGGGCTCACTAATGCATTGCTCTCAGCTTAACAGCTCTGCTATTCCGGTGACCTCCGTGGATATTAACCAGCAGAATCAGATAATCAGCAGTAAATCAAGCCCAATAGGTAATTATTAGGCATAGATCTTATGTACCATCACTTCCTGCTCAAAGCTTGCTGGAGGGAGGATGCTCTGCAGTCCCTACAGTTCTCCAAGAAGAAGGTTTTTCTGGAGCTGCTCCTTCCTCCTCCTCCACCTCAGAGTAGTGCCAAGAACTTCAGGCAGGCTGCATATACCTAGGCGAGGTGTTGGAGGCAGTAATTAATTGCTGTTTGTAGAACTCATTGAGATTGTTAGAAAAAGGCACTAGAGAGAAAGTGGTGCTATAAATTATTACACTTGAGAACATTCAAACTCTTCAGCTTGTTTCTCGCAAACTTGAAGCATTTTCTTTTCCCCTTCTGAAACAAAATTTGCCCTCTTGACATGCACAAGCCATTAGAGAGGCTGTGTTTACAAGCACCTAGCAGTGTTTTCTCAAGTTTATTTTGACATTGACTTTTAATCAACATGATGATGATTGAATAAGGCAGTCCAATGTTTCACTAAAAAGGAATATTAAAAGTACATTGATTGTGTTTACAAAGATATTCAATTAAAAAGTATAAGTCAAGTGCTGTTATTTAACACTTTACTTATTTTGAACTCTTGTGGTCCTTTGTATACACAGTTAAATATGCAATGCAATTTCAAGTAAATCAGGTCTAAGCAGTTTTATATTTTAATGAAAATAATTACAGTTTGACTAATATGAAGTGTATCTGAAGTATAACCCCCAACGCTACTTTCCCAGAATTAGCTGTGATATAAATTATCGTGATTTATTATGGTTACTCTCTGCTTTATGTGTTTGTAGTGGATCCTGGCTAGTAATGATGATTCTTAACTAACAAAGAATTGCATTTCAAGAGCAATTTTTTCTTGGATCTCATCTGTAATTCTTCCACAAAAGTGATATGACTTAACTATGCTGCAGTATGTGATATTGCAAAGATGGCATTATTGTGCTGTCATTTTGACAGCTTACTTTAATTTACACCATTTAATGGATGAATACTTTTTTTTTTTCTTCTTTTTAAATCTGGTGTTATTCTTTCTTAATATACCATATGCCATCGATCCCACATGTACTTCTTTGCATAAGTATACCAAATTGTATAGTGGTATAAAGCAATGTATGTGTCATGTACAACCTATCTTTTGAGTGACACATAAGAAGCTGAGGCCCTTTTTGCTCGTCAGGGATACTGTGGATTCAGTGACATTTCTAAGCTCCAAGTCGAAATATGCTACACAATATATCATATAGCAATTGGCACCTGTCCACCTCAGAGATGGGCACATTGCAGATACATGGCACAAATATAAATTTACACCACTCATTTGTCCTCGTGCAGGCAGCACTATAGCAAGTGTAAAGATTATAACTGCAATAGTGCACAAGCTAATATCTGCAGCAGCTGGCTTCAACTGTAATCACCATCTTAAAATAGTTTGTCAAATCTCATAAAATCTTTTCCAGTTCCCAATTGTGTTTTGCGAGCTAACAGTAAGTAGCCGCTCACCAGCGGCTGTCCAGTTGGGACAGTTAGTCACTGTGTTTGGGTGGTGTGGCTTGATCATCCACCACCAGCACCATGGGGTCCCCTTCAAAGGAAACCAAACGATCCATCACTACCTTGGCCTCGGACAATGTCAGCAAATCTCAGCTTCAAGACCTTCCATCCTCCTCCTCCATCATAGCAACCTTCAGAAGGTCGCCTGGTCCACAAATGGATAAGAAGTTCTCTAGCTGCATAGGAGCCCACTAGGCTCAGGAAAGGATGTCCTCCTCCTAGAAAGGATGCATTAAGTAGAGCTCAAGTACCACGGGAAAACATTTACGGAGCTCCCATGTCAGCACTGGCTTTTATCTATCTCTTGTCTATGAAAATGGCATTGATGTTTCTATCACAGCCTGCAATCCTGACACAGGAACCATTGCAAGTGCATTATGGGGTGTTCTGTCAGCAGGAAAAAAAAAAGTCATGGTGCCTTTGGGCAGCAGTCTGATTTAAGAAAAAGTTAATGATAATTTAGCAACAGGGTGAAGAGCAAGTTGGCAACACACTGAGAAATTAGTTTTACTTGGTAGATTGCTGTCTGCTTTCCAAGGAAACCAAAAGGTTAAGTAATTCTTTAAAATAAATATATTTTAAAGTAACAAAATGAAAAATGACAGTCTAATTCTAATCTGTTACAAAGCATTATATTGGATAGAAATGCCACAAACAAAAATGCAGCAAAAGTTAAAAAAAATAAGGAGATATTCAGGGTTGAAAGCAACTTTGTTGACATGAATTGGAGAACTATGGCATACCTTTATATTTACTCAGCTCTTTGATGTTACACATGATACCCAGTATGGCATTACAACCAACTGTACATGTCATAAAAATACAAAGATTCCATGTGGAGCAAAGCTGCAGCAAATTAATACCTCTGTCAAGGTGTACCCTGCTATGTATTAAGCCATCATTACTTCAGATTCCAATTTGCACATTTTCTACACTTCATATGACAGAGAATGTGCAAACATTCCAGCTAAACCAGGAAAGGGTTTATTTTAAATTACATTAGGCTGACTAGTAAAACATTTGGAAGAAGAAAATAGTAGGATATTTATTAAATTATGTGCTTATCCATAGATGTTAATTTTTATGAAAAAATAAATAATTCACATAACATATATATATATTTAATCAAGGCAGCAAGGAGTTCATCTATAAATAACCTAAGAAGCTTTTAGAAGTTTTGTGTGACAAGAAATTAGGTATTTGTATATAGCTATTGCTGAAAAGCGCATATGGACAGCTGGCACATTCCTACTGTACCTCCTCAATATAATTAAGACTTGAAATTATCTTCAGATATACATTAAGCAACCCACAGAACATGGAACAGAAGATGAGACAACTGGCATGAATAGGTCATTTTTCCACATTTAGTTTGAGTGGCCATATCAGGTTGAAAATACCTAAGCTAAGCGACACATACATAAGGCAGCAAATGCTACTGTGTGTTAGGCAAGTGCTTTCAGTTATAATAGGTATTTTATCAAACATGCATATTTTGAAAATATCTCTATCTGTGGTATTGAATTTAACATTCTCTTTGGGTTTCATTGTAGGGATAGAGCTTTTGCATCTTTTAAATCTCTGCTAGAAATTCCACAACTTAGAAGGGATAGTGAGATGTCACCTCTCTCCCTCTCCAGTGGAGAGACCAAACTGAGAAAGTTCATGATTAAAAACATGACTCCTTGGCCACTGCAATGCTCCATAACCCTCCTCAGTGCCAAGCAATGGGTTGTCTTACCTGCCACCATCCAGGTGGACCTTTCTTATGTGCATGGAAAAGATAACTGCATATCATTGAGGTAGACCTCCTCCTTCCCTGTTTTCCCTATGGGAGAAAAAAAGAACACCAAGGAAAAGATTTACAGAAAATTGATGAAACTGAAGAGAAAAAAACAATCACTCATATCAACATAGATCTCTGTGCACTTCTGCTCATTTTGCTTCTTTTGTGGGTGGAAACAAATCTCTTCAAAAATGCATCAGGATTAATGGCCATCATGGAAAGCATTTCAGTGCTAAGAAAGGCATGGAAGCAGACTGGCATAGCATCATATTTGTTTCTGCTGGATTAGTTGGTCATCTCTTTTCCTCCTTTCACACCAAGTAGATGTACACAGAGCAATCTCTGGTAAATATATATGGACACCAGCATAATCAAAGCAAGTTCCAGATCAGATATAGTAAGAGTAAATATAAGAAAATATAAAAGCTTTTTTCATGATAGTATGTGTTCAGTATTATGGCTAGTATAAGAGTCCACAGACATAATCTGAAGCTTTTCTCCTCCGTTATGTGATCATTACACAATGACAGGAGGAAAATCATTTCAACTCGGCTTAGTAATGACTGCACTGCATTGTCATTAGAAGGTGATTAAAACGGCAAAACAACTTGCATTATGAATCTATAGGGAGAACTACTGATATCATGAAAATCAGTCAAAAAAAAAAGCTCATTTCTGTCAGTAGGTTGTAAGGAAGTTAAAATGCTCTCCGTGGAAGGAGGACGTGGGAGAGCGATGGAAGAAGACTGATGCCAGCTGAACATATCGAGGAGACTGCAGTGTTGCAAAGTCAGGGCAGTGCCACCACTGCAGCTGCTTCTAGTCCCTTCCTCACAGTTGTAAAATAGAAATATCGGAGTGCGTATTTGTGAGGAGCCTACCATAACAACCATTGGTTCAAAGAAAGGGCACAAGATGCTTTATCAAATAGTACTACAATCCCGGGTAAAGCAGCACATGAGAAAAGGCATATCCCTTAAGAGAACATGCTGAGTGAATTTGGGGTGTTTAACCCTTTCAAAAACCCCAACACAACATCTTGAATCAAAGCATCACATCTGAAGCCATTCTGAAATTGTGGCACTTACCCAAGATATCTAAGGACTCATGGTCAAAATATGGCCACAATCACTAAGATAGAGAATTGTTCTTCATAATCAGTAGGACTTACCCACACTTACAATCTCATTGACTTCAGTCCCAAGGAACACAACAATAATGTAAATATTATTGATAGAGCTATCTTTCTCCAGTAATCAAGACAATATCAGTAAAACTTCAGCAGATACCAACCATAACCAGTGTTACAACTATAAATATTTCTCCATCACCTCACAAGTGTGGGCGAGTGAGAAAGAGGTTTCTTTTATTGCCTGGAAAGAATAAAAACGTAACCAAACAGTGAAGGGAAAGATGGCAGGATTCTCACTCAGAATATATTACGGTTTTTACAGAGCACGAAACAGTCAAGCAATGCCTCATATACACAAACAATTTTTGATTTTAGGAGATATGGCTTTCCCCCTTCTCAAAAAGCAGATGCAGAATCGCAATACTCTATGTCCCAGCTTCATAATGATTCCTATGGACTCATTAAGAGATGAGTTCTATAACACATCAACTAATTAGTTGATGTGCATCAACTGAGGGATAGCAATACTTGAAATTAAGTATACCCTCAAAAACTTGCTTATAAAGGCCTTTTGAGCATAATCTTAGGGTCCTGCACGAGACCAGACATAGCAGTCTTAAATATTAGTCTTAAAATATTTTCTTAAAGTATTGCCCAGTCTTGGAAACTTAGCTTAGTGTCTTGGACTCTTCTCATAAAGTGAAAAGGGCCATGTGTCTTGTAAAGACTAGCCCCAAGGGGACTGAGGTAAAGTATTTTTGTAGCCTTAACACAATTTTTCCTTGTGTTTATGGCTTCATTATTTTAGTGGGTGTGTTATTTCAGTGTGTTTTTCTGCTACTTATTTTTTATCTTTTTTTACTGGTCTTTATTCTGCCCTTCTTAAATCAGCAAAATGGACTCAACAGATGATGCAGATGTCTTTATAGCAGAGCTACTGTTTTTTGTTTCTGTTTCCTGAAGCTTCAATAGTCACATGCCTAATACGCTCAAAGAATATTTCTGTAACATTATAGTATTAAAGTTACTGTCAATGATGTCTGATCACTAGAAAAGCTTCACTTACCAAAAGAGATGAACATTTCTTGTCGTGAAACTCTATTTGCCATGAAACATAGTTAAAGGTTAAGACAAAATGAATTAAAGCAATAGAACTGACAATAGAAAAATTGTTTCTGATTTGAGGGAAAACTCAGGCTTAGGATATGGTTATTTGATAATTGCAAAATTTGATCTTCAGTAATATCTTGCAGTGTGGAAGGAAGATAGCACTGAAGAATAACACTTAGCTCTTTAAAAGCATATTCTTCTAAGGCTTTACACCTATGTAGTTGATATCTATGCAGATAGAGACCTACTTATGTAGTGATCTATCAAAATCAGTATAATAATTACTGCCTAGCCTTGGTAATTTTCTTTTTCTATACAAAGTGCTATTTTTGCTTCAGATACCTTTGACATCTGAATTGATACAGCTTTAACTGGAATGCACAAAGACAGCAGCTATTGATCAAGCATAGCTGAAAAGAAATATTTTCTATTCTGATGGCATATCCAAATTTCCAGTTTATTAATTATCACATTTACTTTACCTAACGTCAACTCACTTGCCAGCTCTGCTTTACCGGTTGCTTATTTGCCTAATTAGAAGTAATTTGCATATTACCTGAGCCTGGAATTTGCCCGTATGGTCTGTGTTTAGGGACTCCAATGATCAACCAAGTCGCTGGTCAATGTATTACTAAGGACTAATACTTAAGATATTCTAGAAGTCTTCACTTGAAGGCAAAATAATTGATAGTAGGGATGACTGGATAAAATAATAGGAAGTCTGAAGCTTTTCTTAAACATCAACTTAAACCTTAAGCCAAATTTTTATAAGTGTGAAGTTCTCCTTTTTCTCTTTTTTTAAAAAATTTGTTATAGTTTTTTTTTTCTACTTTTGTTCCATGCCAGAAAAAAAGAAATACCAAAGCATCAAGACAAAAGGCTATTTTGGGATTTATGACATGAGAAGATCCAGGAAGGAAAGCAGACCTGATGAAAAAGCCAGTTTTCACAACATTATTATACTGCATTCAAAGACTGTGTGTGTGAGTTAAGGGCAGAACACAGTGCATCGGGCTAACATAACATAAGCAAGGAAACAAAATGTACTGTAATACAATGAGTTACTTTGCTTACCAAGTGAAAATAGCTGGTCCATCGCATTGGAACCTGGCAGAACCATTGCGTTCTTGTCTCGTGATGTGCAGATTACATCTTTGCTGAGAATTGCACAGTGGCAACTGCCTTTGAAGACTGAGTTGTCCAGGGCTCAGTGGGAGCTCAGCAAAAGCAATGGCTTTGGATGGAGACCAGACACCTCCGAGAAGAGGAGCCGATCTCCTGTGCTGCCTGCATAGCACCAGCATCCAGCCTGAGCAGCACCAAACATGGACATCTGAGGAAAAGACAGCCATGATATTACAAGAAACTCTTACAAGGCAAGTTGCAGGCAGTAGTGCAACCTGTTTGCTAAAAGAAAGTAGTACATGCTACTACAAAATCCTCCTCTTTGAGGTATACCTCAGTATCTCTTTCTATTTACTTCAAATATTTGGAAAGTCAGATTGCTAGGCATGCATAGGGTATAATCACAGGGAATATTCATGGTGAAAGAAGAGATAAGTATACACAAAGCACAGACTAGCAGGTAACAGCAGCTCTCTTTGACGGTTTCAAGCAAAGCAAGGAATGCAACAAAAGTATTCACAGTAGATTTAACACAGATAGCAATTAGGTGGGAAATAGGGTATGTGATTGACAGAAAACTGAGAGCAGATTGGTATCAAATAATAGCACTTCATTGGTTTATTATAAGGGCCAAATGATGCCCCTTCTTTCACCATTCAAATGCAATGAGATTGTCTTTTTTGTGGATGTGACTGGAAACATCACGGATCCCAAAAGATATCAGGGAATAAGAATATGAAAAAGATATCAGGGAATAAGAATATGAAGTCTGCCAGGTATTGTTTCTCTACTTTAATTTCTCCTTTTGTTTTCCTTTGCTTGTGGAGATTTAGGAAATGCTTGAGATTAAAAACTCTCCTCCTTTGTACAAGAGTGCATAGGACTACACAGCCCCATTTCACCCTATGGAGATTGGCCTTATGAGCTGCCTGTCTCTTATGGCTGCCCCAGAAACTGAATACTAAAATACAGATTTCACCACAGATGACACAGCCTGATATGTTCCATCAAGCACACGGTTTTGATTTTAGTTCCAAAGGACTCTCCAAAATGTAAAAAATGGTCAAAATACTAAGATCACTACCTACAGAGGCCTGTTTTTAAGCAAAGCAAAATAGTAGAGCAAATAAAGTTTTTTGTTTTATTAGCACAGTAGAAAATTTAACACCAAACTTTAAACCAATTGTGCAGTTTGCTTTTGCAGCAGCAAATGAGTTTATTATTTCACTATTTCATCTCACCTTGTGTCATTAAAATATAGGACACAAGTAGTAAAACACAAAGTAAATATGCACATATCTTTACACCATGTAGTGTGGCCATAAATCTTGCTCTTTGATAACAGCTGTACTATAGCAATCATTTGAGTAGTGCAGCTGCCACAACAATATCAAATTTTATAGTTAAAAAGCAGTCAAAACTTTAATGGTACAGTGGAGGTAGATATATATTGTGCTATAAATAAACATTATCTAATGAAGAAATGAAACATGTTTATTTTTCCTTGACATATCGTTCAATATCGTATATCTTTGCTCCTGCAAGCTGCTATAATAGCAGCCATTATACTTGAGCATGTATAAAAAAAGAGTCTATAGTTTGTACTAATTACGTTAGGTTTGAATGAGGGATGGGAGAACTTCAGACAGCATGGCCTTGCAAGCAAGGCCTTCATTCTGTTAAAGCTAAATCTTGAAATGTTATCAGAGTTAACATGTGCTGGCGGCATTTCTGAAGTGTTTGGGAATGTGGTGAGAAAAGAGTGGGTTTTCCCCTTAGACGAGTGCTTTCGCTGTGTTCGTCTGACATGGTGTAATTGATCTGGTGAGTAGGAGACCATGAGAACTGACGTAGCAGCTCTGTTGAGTAGTTGCCACCGCATTTACTCAAAGCTATGAAAATCCTTGGATGGATAGGAACAAGGGAGCAGATCTAGCAGAAGCAAGCTTGTGTCTCCACCAATCTCCTTGCTTGCTAGGATTACTAGAATAATTACATTGAGATGTGGTGATGGAGCTACTGGAGATCATAGACTCATTACGGCTGGAAAAGAACTCAAAGACCATTGAGTTCAATCGTAAACCCTTCAACACCATGCCTGCTCAATCATGAGGTGATCACCCACCTATCTACTGATAAAAGGGTGCAGAAGCATGGAAAGGATCTTTAGAAAACACATCAAATGTGCAATTTTGAAGAGGTGGTGCCCAAATGAATGTGCACACCCAATTCATTTCCAGTACTACTGGGGTTCAGCCCTACGTAGATTAGTCTCACCCAAGGCTCGATGTGATGCAAGGGAAGCTGTGCTCCCCCTCTTTGCACCAGGTCCTAGAAGCATCATTTCCAAAAGAAAGATGATGATTCTGCAAGGAATTTGTCCCTTGTTCAGTATGGGTTTCTGTCAAGGTGACACAGTGATGCACCCCAGGAGCCCTGGAGATCCCCAGGGAACTGATACAGCGGAGATCAAATGCCTGATAAACAATTAAACTTTGTGTGTGCCCACCACCAGCGATCCTCAGGGTGCTTTTGCTTGCCATCAACAGCGCATTTATCCAAAAAACCCCATGAGATGCTATAAAATAAACCCAACAGCTGTTAGCAGAAGATGACAAATCCTAGGTACCTTTTTGTCACACTGCAACCTAGGCAGTTTATTTCATGTTTACAAACAAGTTGTTACAGCAAAATATTAAGCCCTGGCATTTAGAGAAGCTCTAGAAATTACTCACTCCCCTGGAATTCTGCATGACAAATTAAGACTATGCTTCAGCTCCTAATAAATGTAGCTAGAGCAGAGTTTCATAAACATTCTTGAGATTTCTTCTGCAGTAGCTTTATTTTGGCTCCCTACTTTTCCTGCTTAAACAAATGGAAAGGTTGGCCGATACTGTCAAAATACAGCACTTCTTGTGAACCAGGAGTCATTTATTAATGTAATTTACTGAGCCTGGATTGTAAAATATAAAATCATATTTCTAAAGAAAAAAAAACTCATTACCCTAAGCTAAGATTATTTTCTTTTAAAAGACAAATTATTGCAATTGTGGATTCTGTAAGTAAGATTATGTGCTTCCAGAATAGCCTTTCAGAGGCCAACAGGGTAAGTTTTAATGAACCGTGCAATGTTGGGTAAAAGCAGTACAGATGTTTGCACAACCATCAGGTAGACCTTTGTTTATATAAATACTCCATGCTAAATAATATCTAATACCTTTCTCATGGTTTAAAATAACCTTTGCACTAAAAACACAAACAGGCTTTTTCCCAGTTGTGAACATGCTTAAAATCTAATTAATACACAGCTGATTGCAAAGCCACCAAACTACTCACGCAGGGTCGGGCCTGTCATCCGGTGTCACCTCTTTCCTGACACAGTCTTAATCTCCTCCTTTGTCGTTATATTGCAGTTTTTGCTCTAAAGGTTTCTGCACTAAAAAGTGGGAAGGTGAAGCCACAGTTCAATTCAATTTATTTTTATATTGCCTCTCATACAAAGTCTTTCAAAACACTTTATAGCGAGAGATAAAATAATCATATAACACTCGCCAACATTCAGCACGGTGACTTTCATACAGTTGGCCAGGGTGAAGCTATCTGCCGGGAAAGGGCTGGGAAAATGAACTGCTGGAGATTTAGAAACAGTGTATTTCAATAAATATGTATTTGCTCTGCAATGCAGGGTAACAAGAACAGGGAAGTGCTGCTCTTTCATAGAGGGAGAAGGAGCACTCACCTTAGGCAGGATAGTCTCTCCCAGCCTGGAAAATGCAAACCAGAGGCATGTGCAAGGAGGGAAATACGGGGAGCACGGCTGCTTGCATGGTTGCAAAAGGCATCATCCAACTCAGCTGTCTACAACAGAGACGTGAGTCAGTTGTGTTTTCCCTCAAACGCGTAAGGTGCAATTTCCATTCAGAAAAAAAAGCAAAAGAGAATAAAAATACAGTTTGTTTTGAGTAAAGAGAGGAAGAAATGCACTGAGTCACTCCCGCGCGACGTCTGCAAACACAAAGCAGGAGTATCTCTGCAAGTGAGCAGGGAAATACTTCTGCAAGGGAAAGGGTTCACTGCAGCCAACAGTGGGCAGTGAAGCAAAAAATGGTTATGGCAACCCTACTACTATGTTTAACTTAAATACTTTATGAATACTGAGTGCTCCTCCCAAATCACCCTGCATTAAATAAGACAATGATTTATACTGATGAGCTGGAACCAATTGGCCTGGTAGACATGGTGTGATGGCCCTACAAAACAAACACCAAGGCAAGCCAGGCCAACACAGGAATGATGAGGGCATTTCATTTACTTGGGAAAACTTGTTCTCAACAAACCTGGAAAACAGGCACAAACAAAAACCATTCAGACATCTCTGACCTTATCCTAAGTGCATTTATACCAGTTTATTCCAGTGTGACCTCAAATGGCACAAGAGAAGGATTTTCCAGAAAACATCTAAAGAAATGTCACATGTTACTACAAATTCTGTGATAGAGTCTGAAGTTGTCACTCTTGGTGGACTCAGAAGTTCGCTCCATCTGTAAGGCCCATAGTTCATAAGGACACACATAGAGAAGCCTGCTAAAACAGCATTTAAGAAAACACTTGGGCAAAAGTTAATAATTCTTCCTACCTATCTTCTTGCCTAGGCTGCTGAAGACAAGGCACATCTTTATAATGCACAATAAAAAAACACAATATATAGTAACTCATTTTCTGACCTTTTAATATTTCTGTCATTGATTGTCAGAAGTGAGGACTGCTCTCTATCCTGAGGTGATGGATTATTTAATTAACTATTGACCTTTTCTGTATCAGATGTTGACAATGAATGCACTCCTACATAAGCTGTCTCCTTTAGAGGCTGTTTAGTTCCATGTTGTACATTGATTTGTTTTACAGTCTGTTTTTAATCTTAACATTTCTATTATGTTCATTTAAAAAAGAAATCTAGGCCTTGTATTTTGTTAAGGAATACTTTTATTATCTTTCTTACCTAGTGTTTTGAATGTTTTTTGAACATGAGGTCTGTTTATAATAATTTATATGAATATTAACTGACTAAAGTCTTTTGCGGATAAAATAATTTCTGTTGCTTATCCATTGCTTGGGATTTTTGGATTGCTTTCAGGACAACCTCCTTTATATCAAGAGGTAAAAGAATAAAAATAGAATAAAGACTTGATCATCTCTGTATGAAAGCCAGTCAACTTCCTAACTCAGATTTTTGCATCCTGGGCTAAAAATTATTAGAATCACTTGATATCGCTACTTGCCTCTAGCTCCAGCAAATATTCCAGGTAGGAATATGACATTTATTTTGAGCACTTTTAAAAAAATGCATTGCTCTGTTCTCTCGTATGTCAGGCAACGTAAAGCTTTGTTTATATGTGGGCAAACTGAGACTTAAGACCTTTTTCTCCCCCAAAATGGAGAAAGAATCCAGATCTTCAACCCAGAACTTCCCAGCACTCTGTTCTAGGCAATTATATATTCTGCTACAATCTTTTTATAAGCAAACAAGGTATTTTCCTCCATAAGCTTGCTCTTGGAAGCAAACACTGCTCAAACGATCCATGGCTAGAGGTTGTCAGCGAGATTTACATGGGACTCACACAGCACTTTGGGTATTCCGCTGTGGTTTTGCTCCGAGAGCTGATTAATCTAACATATTCCTGTAGAAACTGTCCAGCATTTCTCCAGGAAAAAAAAGTTTGTAGTCTGGCACACCTTCACCATAAATATTATCTATGAATTTCATCCATTTGAATAGGAAAAAAAAAACACAACTTTTTTTTTTTTTTTTTTTTTTGCAAACACAGAGCGATTTTTTTTGTGTGCTAACCACAGTCACTAACATATTTCAAAGTGCTCCCTTCCCCTAGTTATTTTGGCAATTATAGAGCCCTACCATCACTTCCTAGGAACAGAGGCATTCCATAAGATATCCCAGACCAGCAGAGGTATTGCAGATTAATAAATTTCCAGAAAGGCTGTTTACAACAAATCATCATATTTCCTTTTTTTTTTTTTTTTAAAGCAAAATTAGCAGCAGCACACAGAACCGTAAATATTCCTAGCAGTGCCTGATTCTGTAAGTGGTTTTAATCAGAAGCTTTCCTTTTGCATCAATCAGCCTTCCTTGTAACCTAAGCGAGACCCCTACATATGTCATCAATACACCCGGAGAGCGAAGTTCTAAGTCTGATTTTTTGTGATGTTAATGTAATATTATGATAGATATCTATTAGCGTGGAGAGCGGAGTAGCAGAGCCGCTCGAACGTCTTTGACAGCGGATGCTCTTTCTTTGTCAGTGTCAATCCGCGCCGGAATCGCAGGGAATGAGCAAATGTGACAGGAGAGGACTGCACCAATTATGGATGAAGGGATACTATCTACTCCCACCGTTTGATGTGATTTATTCGACGGTCCTTCTGCATTCATAGAACGGCAGATTGGAGCTGCTTATGAAGTGACAAATAGTGCTCAATGACATTGACTGACTCGTCCGATCAATTTAGCTTGTCTAAAAAGTAGCCGTGAACTGCTGTCCGTGCTGAGTGACGGTGCCTATAGTCCCAATCCAACTCCACCAACGCAAAACCCCAAGTGCATTGGTAAAGACAATAAAAAATGACTCCTTTTGGACAAATAACGTGGTGGTCCTGTACAAAAATAAAGAGTAACCTTCCCTATGGCTTTCCTTAGAAATACGTCTCACTTAAAGGAAGTTGTGTCTTTGGGATTGTGTCGGTGGAACATTTTTATTCTAAGTTTTGAATATTTTATATATTTTTTCTGTAGAAGCAATGCATTTGAGTGAAGGGAAATAAAAAGTGGACTTTTTCTGCAGGACCCAACAATGCGACTTTTCATGTTTTCTCGTAAGGTTGCCAGCTCTCATGATTATATTGAGTCGTGAGTCATTAGATTATTTTTTTAAAGTCAGAGCTCCTGGAATCTGGTGATGATGTAATTCAGCTTTCATGTTAAAATAAAGATTTAAAAAAAAAAAAAAAAGGAAAGGAAATTCCTGGCTTTGTGGTCAGAGAACAACTTGAAAACGCAATTTCAACGAACCAAGTAGGTTCCAAATCCAAAAGAAACTGTAAACTGACTTATAAATGATGAGGGTTTGCCTCTTTTGGGTTTCTGAAAGTGATATTAGGACTATAGAAACTTGACAGGCCTTTTTAACACTTGAGGTTGACAGTACAGGAATTTCTTCGAAGTCTGGCTTACTTTGATAGAGCCATTGCATTAATAACCTAATATTGAAACTGTTGTCCTTTCAGAAATCAGTAGGCCTTTAGCCTAGTGAAAGGAGCTACCAGAGCTACTAGAAGCACAAAGGTGGCAGAAAACAGGCTATTGGGGCCATACAATTCTTACTTCTGTTACCGAGCACCAAGATAGCTATTCTGATAATAATGAAATTACATGATAAGGGCATGAGGGAAGACTGCACACCATGGCTTTAAATAAATAGCAGATTAAAAATTCTTGAGGAACTGTTAAGAAATTGTCTTTTATCTAGCATGCAATTATTATTTTATAAAGTCAAAACTTCATGCTACACCTTCTAAATAATGCTCAGGATATTCCTTATCTAAAGCAAGCTCATGAGTTGCCTGCGAACGGTAATTGCATGCATAAATATATACAAACTTGTGAGGGGGCCTACATGCACCTATCAATATATACGGACACACATGCACATAAATCAACATCTGCATGTGGGGGGTGCACGTGCGTAGCTCAATATATATTACAATATTAAACTGTTATCCATGCACAAGTATATTTATGTATATATTTCAATTTATTAGAGCTAGGCAGTCCTTTACAGACTTAATAAAGAGTAGCAGCATTATAAGCCAAGAACCATTTTTTCCTTTCCCTGTATTATTCAAATTTATTAAACAATATTTCACATTTGTTTGACACAATGTCAAACTCGGGACTCCTAAAGAACTGCTGCAGCTTTGGAACTGTTATGCTTTCTTGGACTTTAATCATTTTTGGCAAGGCTCCATTTCCTGTCAGAAAGTGAAACAGCTTAGGAATGTCATTTTCACGAAAGAAAACAGAGAGAATCCGAGAGGAAGTTCTCCTCCACTCCAGAGCCCCTAAGATACTCAAACACACTCGCAGGAGGGCTGGAATACATCAAACATTAGCAGAGGGAAAAGGACACACTTTTCCCACATTAAAATACATGGATAAAGTTGAACTTTTGCTAAAAATAGTTCCCATGACTAATCCTATTAAGTTAAAAAAAAAAAAAAAAGGGCTGTATCTCCCTTGAAGTCAAATTATTTTTTAACTTCGGAATGACATTAGAAAAAGACTCTAAAGTGCCTCTGCTTAAGTCAAAGTCCCTGGAAGATATACATACGATTTTTTTTTAGTGAGATATGAAAAATGAGGACAGGAGCATAGATTACCATTCCGTAAGGGTGATTTACCTATGGAGGAGATGGGGAGTCTTGGTATCTCCCAGATCGTCGCTTACAATTTAATTCTGAGAGCAAAAAGGGAAGGAAATGAGATCCCACCAGGGCTGTGTCAGCTCCATGCAAGTTGAATACAGAGCACCAGGCCATAGTAAAGCCCAGAAATGCTTTTGGCCAAAGGAATTTACCCAAGCGAAGCTATTTGGGAAGGAGGGAAATTCCATGTGCTGGAAGGAAAGAACCTTGCAGCACGACACTGAGAGGACATTGAGGGCTGTTTAGCCCTCAATGCAAACAACACCCTCATGTCACCAGAAAAGACAGGGAGGTTTATCTGAGCTTTCTGTAGAACTTGCATTGGCTAAAGATTAAGTGACTGGAGCTTTGGAGCCTTACACAAGTTCCTTTTGGTTGCAATGTGTCCTTACCTTAACACACTAAATTAATGATC
>JAUBOD010000991.1:1506933-1526269 GCA_032353885.1 Nothura maculosa
AAAAAAGAAAGAAAGAAAAAAGAAATGGACTTATTTTGGACTCTATATATGACCCTGTCACTTATATTGGAGTCATTTGGCAGATTCAAAACTTGGGACAGATGTCTCCCTTTATGGTTATTGGCAAAGCAACAATTATTTGAGTGTCTTTCAATAGCCTTTTCCAGGGCTGGGGTTATTCACACAGATCCACGCCCCTCGTCCAGCAGGACCAGAAGAATGCTTACCGATGGAAGTTATGCACACGCAGTGAAACTCCTGTTCCCAACTTAGAAATGGGAGCCCATCATTAGCATTCCTGGTATTCATAGCACTGCTCACGTTCCACAGCATTCAGCACCACTGAGCCAGAAGCCTTGATTAAAAACATATAAGCATGACTTTTATATACCTTCTTTAAACCTCTGAATCATTTTTAGAAGCTTTCACTTCAGGGTCCTGCTGAGGTGCTTGCTTAAAGAGGCAGGGTTTTAGGCACATTCTCATTCAAAATATGAATACCAATGTTTCTGGTCAGCATTAAGATCGTAGAGCAACATCAGCTCTACAGTGGTGTCCAAGTCCCCTCCTCCAGTGCTCCCTATGGTTCATCTTCAAAGTCACACAATTAAATACCTTCAGAATTGTCATATACCTTATAATAAAGAGAAAAACAGAAAGGGAGTGAGTAGCAGTGTTATTAATTCATTCAGGTTAAGGTCCAAAGATAATTACACACTTGCTACCTACCAGTTAAGTACTTCACAGTGACATATTTGCGGCAGGGTGGAAAGCATTCTTCACGGCTTGAGAATCCCTGAGATCTCGAACATTTTCCTCTACAAATTCAGGACAAAAATTCAAAACATTTGCCAATAATATACATGTAAGAATAGACATGGGCCTGCACGGGGTCTAGAGAAGGTCAAATTGCTTTGAAACCTTTTATCTTTTTTTAGGTTGGTTATCGCTATGGCAGTAGTTATAAACATTTGGTGAAAAACATAAATAAAGAAGGCTAGATGTTGCAAACTCTGGATGGGTGTCACTCGAGAACATAACATACTTGTTTTCTTCTTTTTAGTCAAATTTCTGGGAAAAAAAATTGGCAAAAGTGTTGTGAGACACAGTTCATTCTGCAAGCACCATGCATGGCGAGTCAGCTCCAGCACATAGAGCCAGGCTATGGTGAGTTCCCCATGATTGTGGCTCTTGCTCCCATTCCTCCTCCTTCCTTTGCGTCCTGGAATTTTGAGAGTGAAAAAGTTGGTCATGTCCTTATTTTTCAGCATACTTTGGCCAACTGTCCAAACAAACTGCCTTTTGCAAATTATGCTTCCTTTTAATGTCTTTTTTTTTTTAATCTCTAGTTTGGTGTCTGTCCATAAACAGAGGGAAGACCCTGTGACCCAGCAGATGGTCACCTCAGATAGTTTTCTTCATATGCAGGTTGGAACGGTGACTGCTATGCTCTCTTGCAGGATCTTGAGGTCTCCCTATTCCATTGACATTTATTGTCTAATGCCTGATGACAGGGCAGCGGAGACGGCACGTTTCAGCTCCACTTCTAACACTATCAAAGTCCCTTTCCGTCGTGACTGAACTGCTCTAATTATGCACATTTCCCTTTGCTGTATTCCTCCAGGTCTTGTCTCACCAAATGATGTAAGTCTTGATTACAGTTCGTGTATTCAGCTTGTACAAGGCAGCTGAAATACTCCTGAACACCTTGATGACAAGTACATGGATTTGCCTGGCAAAACAATAACCATGCTAAAGCTCTTTTAACATCCCAGTTTCTTTGCTGAAAGCATCTGCCTATACTGTCAATTCATCCTGTGCCTCTTGGGTGTCTGACTTAAGCATAAGTATGCAAGTCCTGTAAATGAATACATGCCGCTGGGGGTAGCACTTACAGTAGAAGAGCATCGTCTCATGAGTGATAAGGGTGACAGAAGTGCAAAGCAGAGCTGAGTGGATCTGGCACTCACATTGTGAACAACACAGCATCCGTACTGTAAGATTTTCCCACAGAATGACATGCAATAATTTATTCTAAGCCCTTCCAACTTGTGTGTGTGTGTGTGTTGTTTTTTCTCCCCCTCTGTGAAGTTGCTATCTTCTGCAGCTTTTCTCTAAATAACTAGTTAAGAGAAGATGCCGCTGCTGAAATGAAATACCTCATTTAAGGAAAATAACCAATCTGAACAAGTAAATAATTGCTAGTGAAAAGCAGTCCTACACAACTGCATTCTACGGAAGTATGGTATTAAGGAGGAAAAAAAGGTGGTTTTAGTATTAAAATATTGGTGCATCATGATTAAAAAAGACTCCATTTTAAACACTAGATATAAGTATACAGGCAACACAAAAATGCACTTCCTAAAATTTTCATCAGGAAGTGCAGTTTATTCACAGATGACCCTGTTCTGAGCATTTCAACCTACTAAACTTATGAAAGACTGAAAGTATCAAAGAATTCCAGATCCTCCATTATCCTGTAGCACAGGGAAGCAAAAAACCTCTCACCCTGGGTGACTAGTTCCTCAAAAGCTGTTATCATATTTTCAATGCAAGACACCACCACAAGTTTCAGCAGATACAGGAGTTGGTGCAATGGAAGTGGTCATGGACACTGCTGCTCGGAAGCACAGCAAACATTTTCTGACCACACTGGACTGCCCCAGGATGAGAAGGCACAGGATAGAGTCCAAAACATCCCTGGCCTCTCCTTCAAGTACTCCATTTCTCATTTCTTCTATCTCCCCTTTCTCTGGGAAAGCGATAAGGAGATAAGGAGATAGATACTACTCTTAAAATCTTTCTGCTCCTCTCTTAGTGACTTGCTGTCTTCAGCAACCTGGTCGGAGTATAATCCTTGAGCACTCACATTTCCTTGAGTCTTGAAATCTTACAGCAAAAGCAGCACGAAAATGAGGAAAGTATTCAGCATTACAGTCAATTCTGTTTGTCTTTTCATTACTTCCCTAGTTGTTGATATATCCACTGAAGATAATGGAAAGGGCTGAAAATCACCATTTTTGCTGGGAACTATTGAACAAGGCTCAACTATGGCAGTCCTCTGGGAAATCCAGTCAGCTCTCACCTTACTGCACAGCAGTGTGAGGGAAGGGGAATACCTCTGTAAGGCTTATGAGAAGTACAATGCTATCTAGAATAATGGGCATTTTTGGATTTTAAAGGCATGCTGAGGAACCTCACACTAAGAGTTGGTGTGAATCCAGCTTGCAGCCTCCCCAGCTGGCAATCCTCACAGGTCACAACTGCATTACAGTAAAAATCATGCAATTAGAGCAATACAGGAAACAAAGATTAATAAAATACCAGAATTAACAGAGAGAGGGGGGCAGAGGAGGAGACATGGCAGAAATGAAGAACAGTCTGTGCGATGACAAACAGGTCTCTCCTCTGACATCTATGAAGCTCCTAGGGAGCCACTGAAGGAGCACATGATTCACTGCTCTAACCATATGCAGGTCTTTGTGAGTCTTAATAGATTTCTGTAATACATACATCATTTAAAAACATACTTCCATTTAAAAGTTCAGTTTTTTAAGTACATCAAAGCTTTGAAAATGTAGATTTATTTCTTTTAATAGTGCATATTAATAATATTGATATAATTATCACTATTCATATTTGAAGACTCCTGAATACAAATTTTTCAAAGGTTACTTGAAATTCAGAATTGGGAGTAAAGAGATCCATAATTTAGTGGGTAGAAGTAGGAGTCAGGCTTTCTGGTGCCTAATTTTCCCAGTATTTAAATACTGCAGAGAATCAATGCAAAGCTCTTAAATGAACTTTGGAAAAATGCTTCATTCTCAGTGCTACACACACTCAATATACAAACTCTATAGACTAAAATTCATACAGTTTTACAAAGATGTGTGGTTTAATTGAGCGCTTTGAGATCTCATGGTGAAAGAGTGAACACAAGAATAAAGTAATATAATAAACACACCACCATTCATTAGAATTATTAAAATTCATATAACTAAACTCTATAATCTAAGCAGGAGGGACCAAGTTATTCATGAGTGTTTAATACAAGAATGAGCATTAAGTGCTATCCTCCTGCTTGCAGCAAAGACATAGGGGGATGTAAAACCCTATTTAAGGATAACAAGATAATCCAGCAGCCAAAGTGTCCAAATTAACCACCCCCAATGGCCACATCAGCTACGTGCCAGCAGTCTGAGGACTGTGACTAAGTTGCCCATACATTTGCATAAGTTATATAAAAACGAATGCATAAAGTTATATTTATCTGTACTTGTATCTTCTCTGATTTGAGTAGATGTTGCTTGTCCACCCACAGTAAAAACTTACAGTATTGTAGGCTCATAAATACAGAAAGAAGGAGAGCAAATTACAACAGATTTCTCCCAGGCTGTACATTAAATACCACTCAGAGCTGTGGACAGCAGCAAGGCCTCCTTATGCATTGTAAACCAGGTATCAACATGATACCATTTCCATACTATCATGTCCCCAAAGCAAGGTACATTCAGAGGAAATATGTCTGATCCCATGTGTAAATAACCTCTCTTTTTCCACCCTTGCATGATTCTCCATCTCCTGGGATGGAGCAATGGGATGGAGCAACTCTCACCAAAAGCACCTGGGAGCCTTCCCATCATCGCCTTCCACAGAGCACAATCAGGTCCTTACTGCAGAGCAAGGAGGATGTTCATCAGGATTTATAAACATGATTTTTCTGTTCATCTTTCTGCTTCTTAACTTCATAATCTCCGTTTCCTGGACTAATGCCATGCGTTGCTGTTCTGTAGTTGATTTACAATAAACAGAAGACAAACTCTGTAAACTTGTATTTTACTGCCAGTGACACACACTTCAAATTCCCTCAGTATTTTCAATGAGAAGGAGAAGAAAAAAAAAAGTTACTATATTTCCCCCAGATCTTTGTAGTATCAGGCTTAATCCCTAATTGAAAAAGAGTAGATTGTTATGGAGACACAAATTATACTGTACATAATGAATTTCATCAGAATACAAATATAACAATATTGATTTTGCCTTTCAACTAGGGAACATCATATTTTAAACTTGGGACCCATTTAGCTTTCCGTTTTCTCAAAGTAGTTGTGAGGAGACATGGAATCTCAGAGCAATTGCAAGGATATGTGGAGCTCAAATCCAGCTTAATGACAAAGGGGAAGAGAAACGAAGAAATCTCAATTAGTGGAACCAGAGATAACTAGATTTGGTTTCTGAGTAAAGAGTAACAGATTAGGGAGCTGAAACCAAACATTCATATAGGAAATATCAAGGTTTGGAGGAAGAAGTGACAAAGGTCTGGATATCTCAAGTTGAAGTTTACATATTGCCCTTCTGCAAGATCACAGTTTAAAGAGGGTCAGATTGCACGAGATTAACCAAAAGAGGAAATGCAAAGTTCAGGTTGATGTTATTTAGTTTTTTTCATCATTGAACTCTTATTTTTACAATAAAAGGACTCCAGTGGGTAAGGCTAATATATTTAGTTTTAGGAAAAACAAACAAACATAAAAATCCAACCTCAATCTTAAACTCATCCCCACCTATATTTCTTAAGTATAACAATATTGAATTTCCAAGGAATATAACCTGTTAGGTAATCTAGTAGGTAACTGCAGGCTGTAGCATGTGGAGATATATTTATAGTTGTTATTTTCTACCCAATGCACTGATCTACTCTGTAACTATAAGATTAACAAGATTTCTTGAAATATTTATTGCGTATTCAATTGAACAGAACATCTTCTTTGGATGACACAATATAAATTACCTAATTAAAACACATGATCTGCGTAATAAACCCACATATATAAAACATGTGCAGCAAACAGTTTTTCTGCCCAAATGTGTCATCGAATTGTTTTTTGTTTTTTGTTTTCATTTTCAAATTAGGAAAAAAAAGTATACCACATGTAGACTAGTTGTCTCCCAAATTTCCTTTTCCTTATTTCTTTCAACTACAAAGGCATTGTCATCACACAAGTTTAAACTGAGTTTCTCATGCTGGTAGATTTGTCATCTATTTTCTGATTTTAACTTTATAAAGAAAAGGAAAGGATGAAATTACATCTGTAAATGTTGATATATATCTGTGATGCTGAAGTTATGGAATTATCTATATTGCTGCCATACATATCGCCATTTGAACTTTTGCTGATCAAAAAAAAAAATCAGTGTGACATGACACACAATGAGCACAGCACATATAGTCCCAATGGACAAACTCCCAAAGGATAAATCTGATCCTTGAGAGCATAAAATGAAGAATAGCATGTAATAGTAGAGACTTGTTACCATCCCTGTGTACAGTAATGGGAAAGGAGCAAGCAATGCCCAGTTCTGTCATTCACGCATTTCAAAGGACAGCAGCATCCCTAGAACTGACTTAGCTAAGAACCACGGAAATGATTTATTCAAAAGCCACCTCACAAATTTAAACTCCATCTGTTTCATTTATAAAAGAGAAGGTTTTTGAATATTAAGAGAACTTTCATTCAAACATAAAAAAGCATTAAAAAAATCCAAAGGTTAGAAGTTAAATTGTAAGAAATTCAAAAGAGAAATATTTAAAATACTGATAAAAAAATGGGCATTGGAACAAAATATTAAAACTTACTGTTCCACAAAAAGGAATGTTTCTGGAGTTCACATTGTAAAAACTATATAAGTTCAAGCATAAATTAGAAATCATATGATAGCATTACTGGATGAAGTCCTACGACCTGCAGATCAGGAGGGGTCAGACTGGTCCCTTCTGACCCTCCAATATAATTCATTATTTCCATTTAGCTCTGCCATTACTTGAAGTGTGTGAGCCTTGAGAGTTCCCAGTCACAATTAAACTCTGCTTCATGGAAGGTCCTAAGTGACCTGAGGGATTTCATGAGCTACTTTGCCTCTTGCAGTGAATAGAGTCACATGTAAGTGGGATCAAAATCACAAAGTCAGTGACGATGCAATGCCAAAGTTTATTAAAATGCTATTTCTTTCACTTTGGCCATTATAGCACTGGGGACTTTGACCACATTCATTGGTAAGCAGCCTATTCCCTCCTGCTCATGCAAGACTCAGAATTGCATTGAGGATCCCCAAATTTATTAACTTTATCTTCCCAGTGCCAGCATTTTTAACCAACAAGGCAAAAAGCAGGTAGGGGCTCATGACAGGAGCTCCTCCAGAAAACACTAGATGATTTTTCCCTTGATCTGAACCTCTCTTTGATATGCACAAAGACTCATGACATTGGTTGGGAGGCTCTGTTTTCACATTGGGAGGCTCTGTTTTCACAAGGCCTTAAACGTCTCCATGTTACCTATGAAAAGATTCATTAATCCCAATTTTGAGTAGCATTTTGAGCATTGTCACTTGTAGAAATATCCATGTTTTCAAGGTCTCTCCTTGCCTGTTTGAAGTCTACGGATGATGTACTTGCCTTTGGTACCAGCAGCAAGAAATTGCACATCTTACACTTAAAAAGTGCAGTTCATGTCCCCAGGATTGTTATAGCTCCAATCGCCACAACAGTTACTAAAAGCATGTGCTCCAGACTGGTGGGATTCAGTTTCAATTTTTAGCATACTATTTTCACTGCATCCTACACCCAGCCGTAGCTTATCTATCATTTGATTCTGACAGATACATATTTTATATTTTGACAAGCAGCCCACTTGACTGCTTTCCTGTGACATCATCTTATCTCTGAATGTACCAACCTGTTAATAACTTCATTTTCTGGTTGAATTTTTCCAAATTAAATTAAGCAGGCGAAACATGTTAAGCTCACCGAGTCCTCTTAACACTTCTGCTGAAGGGCATCTTCTGATAGCTTGATTTTGAAAAGGGCAGCAGGCAACCTGTTCTGAGAAGGATTTGGTCCAAGATATCAGGTTTGTAGAAGGTAGTAGATTTTTTCTTAGCTGAAATAAAGGAGAAAACACAACAGCAAACAACTAAAATTAAATATTTATCATCTAACTGTTAACTAATATTCCAAAGATTATATCATTATTTAATGGTTCTTGAAGGAAACCCTTATAAGATAAAAAGGAGCAATCTAACATAAACTAATTTTCTATTTTTCTTCTGTAGATAGAGAGATGGAAGCTAAATATAGTGTGTTAGCATGGAATAATTTCCCCTCTATCTTGCAACAATAAAAAGTCAGCAGAAGCTTTTCTTTCATGTTAATTAAAACAATTTTAGGGGGGGAAAATACTCTTCCTGGATATACTATGTAATATAGTTAATTAAATATGGACACTTTTGCACTTATCTTCTTCCATAATTAGCTCAGCTATAGAAGCAATACTGCACTGGACATGAAATCATGGGACAGTGACTAAATTTAATCAGGTAACATGGACAGAAAATCAAAAAAATCCCAGCTGTGTAATTTCCAATATCTTTCCCCGATTCTGCCTCCATATTCTGCCATTTAAATTTAAGTGGCATGGTAGCTGCACTGCTCAGTCACCAGGCATTAGGCACAAGTTTATTGCAATGAGAACATCCTTTGCAAGAGGTGCATGGGGAGCAGGATGGGGAATTGAAGCTTTTCCCATGTCCCCATGTTATTCCCCTGGCATTATGCTGTTGAGAGCCTGTTCAGAGACCTGAACTGCACAAAATGTCATTGCATTAATTACTGCTATGCTGAGATTGCATTAGCATTTGGAGTTTGCATTCCTTGATATACATAAAAATACCCATTTAGGAGCCAAATCCTCTTCCTGCTTAATTCAAGGAGAGTCGCAGCTCACAGGACTGCTAAGTTTTAAGCTAGCCACTTCTAGAAAGCAGGTCAAGACCAATAATGAAAGACTTTAAATTATGATAAATCTTTTCATTTTCTTTACTTATGCTAAAAACACATATATATTTATATACATATACATATTTTTTTTCTGGCAATGCTAAGGGTGGCCTGCTCCCATACATCTTCTTGTTGTCATTATCTCTTTTCAGTTTCTCTCAGGGCTTCCCTAGGAAAAACTCCAGACCTAAGACAGAAGATGTGAGTAAACTGGAATTAGAGACCTGCTTCGGAAAGGCTCATCCTTTTAAATAGAGATATGTCCTGTCTGGGAGCTACAAGCTGCAGACAGCTATAAATACAAGCTATTGTATCGGGGACTTAAAAACAATCTGTGACTTTGACTTGCTTAAAACGGATTTAATTAGAACTAATACAAATGCATCTTTCCTACATGGCTGATCTAATCAGCACTGGCAGTTTTAATTACAAGCCTATTTAAGGTGAACATATTGCATTACAGTGAAAAAAAAGATGCATTATTTTGCATTGTAGGTGTACCTCCTACTTCTCTATCTGTCACACAAGCACTGTCTTTAATAGTTGTTAATGTTATGTCTCATTTTCTGAGTTCAGTTTTCTAAGTTTCCAGGCACAATCTGATGGAATCCAACCCAAATCTAATAATTGCAATCTACTTTATTTTTTTCCTCACTGTTTAGTTTTCATCACAAAGAAAATGACAGGTCTAATATGAGGCTCCTGAAATGTAGTTACATCTAAGCTTCAGCGCTCCAGAGCACATAAAATAAATATATGATCAATGAAATGAAACATGACAAAATGTTTCATATTGATGTTATTTTTCTTTTCAAAATGTCTTTTATGGTTAATGCCCTCAGTCACTTTTTCCATACATTTTCTTTTTTGTAATATATAGCTTTCCGAGTTCTGATTTCAAGTTCGGGGTGCCTGGGGAGAATTGGAAGATTTCTTCAAACCAAGCCTGTTCCTTCAGCCTTTCACATGAGAAAATTGTTAGGCGCATTAAAGTATTCCTGACTATGTTGCATTCCTTTGTTCAGAGTGAGTTTTGGGAACACATCCTTTTCTCATTATATTTCCATAAAATATATTTGATCTATTCTATTCTTAGAATACCTCTGATGTGGTCTGTGAATGGAGCACAGTATAAAAATATTTCTTTCTTTCTTTTTTTTCTTTATACAAGACAAAATGTTTCCATTTCTTGGACGCATAAAGAGTCACTCCATAGCACTCCACGAAAGTAAAACTTTACAGAAAGTTTTGGTATAACTCGGCGCAGATCACAAAACGAATCCATCCCTGCAGGACTCGGCTGTAGCTCAGAACCTCATCAAACGCCCAGGCTGGAGAGAGGGAGAAGAGAAAGGAAGGGAGCAGAAAATAGGGGAAAAAGGAGAAAGAATGAGACCTGGATAATACTACTGGGAAGCGAGTTTATATTTAGAAGCATGGAAAGATGTTAACCATGTGCCTCCTAGGAAAAAAATAAAATAAAAATAAATCTGCCCTAATAGCGGTTGACAATAAAATCACCTTTGGAAAAAGTCTTAACAGGTTCAGAGCACCACTCAGGATATTTCCAAACGCAGACAGATGTTTGAGATGTTTACGCAGACTGATCATTGCTGCATTTGAAGCATTTCCCCCCGGCTTCCCTATCTCCTTGCTCTTGTCGTTGTCTTTAGGACCTGCAGAAACACCGAGTGGGAGCCGCTTTTCGCAGCTCCTTCCTACAGCCCAGGCTTGGCTGGCTGGGGTTTTGCTACACCCAAAAAGTGATGGTTTCGATCAGTTTTGAGCCATCTTTGCTGGCTCTTAAGTTTTCCATAGCGCTGCCCTAGCCCAGCACGCTGCACCCAAAACATCAGGTCTGCTCTGATTGAATCCCCACGCAGGGAAACAATCCCGGTGCAAAGGGCAGGAATCACAGCTCCCATCGGCCGGGCCGAGGGCGGCCCTGCTTGCGCCTCCTGCCCCGCTGCGCTGCTCGCTGACCACAAATGACTTAATCCCCAGCACAAACAGGGCCCAACGCGCAGCGCGCAGGGAATCGCGGCTCCCGGTTCCCACGATGCAGCGCCGCGATCAAAGGCTCGCGGAGGCAAAACACATACAGCTTTTTTTGTTGTTGTTTTTCATTATTTTTCAGGTTTTGTTTTAAATTCAGGTTATAAGTTTGACGCGCTGGGCCGGACTGTTGAGAAGGCAACACAAAACAAATAGAGAAAATAAAAAACCCAAACCAAAACAGGCATAGGAAAAGATTTTTAAGCATTTTTAAACCTCCAGGCAGTTGCAGGCTTGCCTAGGTAGAGGCAGCAACAGTTGATGGGATGCAGTTTGTGCTTCTTATCATCGTCCTCATAAATATATTTATTTATTGTTGATTGTTTAACAGACAAGCTGGTATTCCCTCCAGATGCTGCTTGAACAGCCTTGGAAAGGCTTGAGCTGGCTAAGCCATAAAGCAGGTGAAGTAGCTCTTTGCCTTTCTTCATTTATTTTAAACTCATAGGAACTGAAAAATACGAGCAAAAATTACGTCCCCCTGAAAAGTGAAGTCTGTGGAGAGCAATGCATTTTTTTCTGCATCAATCTTTCACTTTAGATGAGTGAAATGCAGTTTGTGGTCTCCCAATCGGGCTCCTGGTGCCTGCCTGGGAGCACGTTGCACCCCCAGCACCAAGCTGCTGCTTCTGTGCACACGGCAGAGCCTGGAAATGTGGGAAGGATCCCTGGAGCAGTGTTGGCTGAGCTGTCACGTCGCCCATCACACACCTGGTTGCTATCACTTTTACTTTAAACAGTGCTAAAACGCAGCTAATAAAAAGAAAATCATATAAAGTGACATAAGGGCAGGTTTGATTATAAATAAAAAAAGCTTTAGCGTGTTCTTTGACACGTGAAGGGTACATTAAAGTAATCAAAACCATGAGCCATCTGAAAAGTAAAATAAAACAACAACAAAAAAGGCACCTAGACCAACTTGCCCACATTAATAAGCCCTGCATGTGCAACAGGCTCGTTCCAGCAAAGGAAACTTCTGCCCATCCAGCCTCATGACCAAATACCCTTGGGTCACAAACAGAAACGCGTTTTCATCACGTTGCCCCCAAATTCATAAGCACAGAAGGACTTTGAGGAAGGCCGGCTGCATTTTCCCCTGGGAATTGCCACTTCCAGCAGCTATTCCAATCGTGGCACGTGCACCACTGTCCTGCCTAATGGTGAGGACACACAGCCATGCCAAAGCCCAGTTTGGCCTTCCCAACTAATATGAAATCCCAAAAGACTGGATTTTACCCTTTCTTTACTGTTTTTACTCTCCCCATTTCCTGCCTCGCACTCTGTACCTTTCCTTAACAAACACTTTATCGACGTTTCTTCCTATCAGTCCAGCAATCTACAGGATCGATCCCTTAATTTGCAGCATCTTTTAAGCACGTCAGGGATCAGAAATGAGCCATATCTCACTTCCTAATAAGTTTCTACATAAATCACTGCCTTGTTAAAAACAAAATATAGTTCCCTTCACTAATGATCAAATTCTAGAGTTTAGCAATGTTAATGACCCTTTACTTTAGAGCACTGGCATATTTTTATAATAAAGGTTATGACTTGCATTGTATTTATTATAAGCAGAGGTTGCATATTTTTTTTAAAAATCAATGGTTTAATATGTAACACCTAAATATATGACCTTCCTGTGGCTACATTTCAAAGGCAATGTGTGTGTTCTCCTTAGCATTTTTTTAAACCTCACTCTTCAGAAAGTTGTAAATATTTCAGAAAGCTTGCTAATCATGAAATCTGGTAAAGTGAAATTTGTCCGGGGTGGGGGGAATCCATATGATTCTGAGCAAATTGCCTTTGTTTCGGATGCACCGGTTCACGTGTCAGCACGCCGATGTGTCATGCCTGGTTACATTTGTCTTGTTGCATTAAAATTATGTTCCTGGCAAAGCCAGGCTCAATGCCCCATCTCCGTTACATACCAGGCTGCCTATTTTAAGAGCTTTTAACTTTTTAATATAACACATCCTTACTTTCTTTTGTTTCTTTGCAAAAAAGTTTTGAATTCCTCTTCATTTTCCTCACCGAGGGAATGCCACGCTTCCCTTACACGTGGTCAAGCTTAAACATATGTCCTCTTAAAAGGGCTACACACTTTTTTATGAATATAGAGCACTTCAAAATTGCACTGCCAATACCTATGGGGCTACAGATGAGAATATGATGGGTTTCAAACCTTTCGTGAAATTGTTATCGATTTTCACAGTTGCATTTTGAAGGAGCACAAGGTGGACAGTCCATGGTATCCAGCATCGTGGAAACAAGGCGAATAGCTCCCATAAACACCTTGTATTTTTATCACAGGTCCTCTGTGCCCACTGACAGCCATAAACTGAAAGTCTCCTTGAGTGTAACAGCTAGAGAGGAGCCACCTAAAAGAGTAATTTTTCCTACAATTTTCTCTGACATTATTGATCTCCCCAAGCAAAGAGCAAACAGACTATCACTTAATACAGTATCATATCCTGCCAAGCTGCGCAGCCACAAGCAGAAGTGGTGATATATTAATTATCTGGAATTCCTACATCAAGGCTAACTCTCCTTTGGGAAAGGGATCCTGGACTTCAGAAAGCTGGATTTGAGTTATTTATGCAAGCACCATATAAACACATTCTTTAAGTGAGCAGCTCTGCACATCTTGTCTTTGCAAGCACCTATCCCTGTTGGAGTCTGCAGGTAACATCCTGCAAAATTAACATATGCAAATTTTACAAATGCAGGAATCAAGAAAACAGCAATTAATCATGCTAGCAGAGTAATTTTGTCAGAAATCGATCTTTCTTCAACAACAGCAGTGGATTCCATACACCCATAAAAAAGTACCAAAAGTATTTTGGGGAGCAAAAACTGCAACAGCAGCACCTGACTCTGTAAACCGACATGAAATAGGCACAAAATAAGTGATCATAAGAACTTGAGCATTTACATATGAGCAAGCTTGAAAATTTCACCCAGTGACACCAGGCAGAATAGGATAAAATACACTTAATATTTTATAATGAAAACTATAATTTTTCCTTATTATACCACTCAAACTCATATGTTACTTGTTAATGACTTCAAAGTAGCCCACTATCCCCATTTTCAGCTCCTCTCAAGTAACAGGGAGCAGTTTACGATCCAGACGTGGTAACACCCTGAGATAATGTGGGGGTTCTAGTTTGGAGCTTTTTGAACAGCATTAAAGCTTCTATAAAAAAAAATTAAAAATAAAATAAATAAATTGAAAGGCAAATTTGTTAGTCTGAGACCAAACATGTTTTTTTAATGAAATTGACTGGTTTACATCTTGCAGCATTCCAAAAAATTAGAAATAATAAACATCTCAGACTTGCAGCCTCTCTAGCTGGACAGGTTTCCCACAGCTGAATCCTTTGCTGATACTCTTTGGACATTCTATTTTAAGAAATTATCCCTTTCTGCTTTTCTCTGGAGGCAAATGCTCTTGCTCTCCTGCCAATCGTCCTGCTGACCTTTCTGTCCTGTACTTGGCTATTCCGTCTCTTTTCCGAAAGCCCTTTCTCCTTCCACAGAGCTAGCCCCTCTTCATTTCCATTGCCAATAATTCCCTCTCAGTTGCCAGAAGTCCTTTTCTCCAGACTGCCAAACTATCTCATCTTGTAGGCTTCCTTCTTCACTTTGCCAGAAGATTTCTCCCACTTCCAAAGGAAATTGTCTCGCCAAGACCACCCCATGCACTTGCACCAGTGCAACAACCAATATTGATAAAACTGGATATATCAACTGTGGGAAACACACATAGTAATGAAACTTATATTATTATGACATGGGACTTCTATCTGAACATTTACCATAACTACATATCAAGAGGAAATCATTCTTCAAAGACTGTAGGTAATAATTTTAACTCGATCTCTAATTTCCAAACTGAAATATGCTAAAGAATATGGAAAAACACAGACTACTGCCCTTCTTGTGTGGAGAAGAGAGACTTGGTTACTAACACCTCTTCCTATGAATAGTCATAAAAATAGTCATGACTGTAAAAACAGTTGTGCAACATTATCAGCTGCTTTGTAAAAAAATCATGTAAACTACCTAAAAAGGTATGGAGTGTTGCAATAACTGCAGCTCAGCACTCACCCTCTTGCTCTTTGACATAGTGACTAACAAAAACTAACTCCATTTCTCAGAAAGGACTATTTATGAGACTGATGTATGCTGTGAGTCCGATCAGAAACTGTCCTTGCTGAGGGACTGAAGGAGGTTAATTCTGCCTGGCCTGGTACAAGGATCCTATCTGCAGGAATCTTACTCTTTTCAGCTACAGTTTGCAATTTATCTCTACCTATCCCAGCCAAACTTGGTATTTAAACATGCTGATACCATCACTCATAACTTCCAGGCTCAATTACCAAAGTCCTCATAATCACAGTAGCAAACTACTGACTTTAAGAGAACTACAAATCCTTCGCAGTACAGTAGAACATGAGGAAGAGGAGGCCTCCATCCATCCCATCACTCTTGTGCTCTGCCCTCCTCCCACAAGACATCAAACTAAATCCCTTATTTTGAAACCTCCAAGAGAGTCACCAGCTCTGTGGGATCTATCACACATCATGAACACGCTCCTTTAGGACTCCTAAAACTTGTTAGGATTTTGAGGGCCTTCCAAGCTCTCCTTGTGCCAGTTCTACCTAGTCAAGGTAGCCAGTAACCTGATCTTCACACTCATGTTTTATACGGCAAACTAGAACAGCTTTCAATTTAGGGACAAAGACACTCTGCAGCTGAAGAAAATTCTCACAGTAGGTTGAGAAGAATCTACTTCAATTGTGGTCAGTTGTCATGGAGAAAGAAGAGGGGGGAGGAAAAAAAAAAAAGTATATTCCCATGTGAAAACCTTTCCCGTTGCAACACGTACGCACACACAGAGGCCCTGCTCCCCTCCTTCCTGCGCTTGACATTTTATGCAAAGTAGGTGAATCCGGAACAAGCCATCGCTTTAAAAAAATATATATTTATTATGCTATTTATGTACATCAATGTGGTGGTGTAAAAGTATAAGAGGAATGTGCTCACAATTGGTTTAAGTCATTTTCTCTTGGCAAATCCCCATAAAAAGCAGGGGCGTCACGGCGCCACCAGAATCCTAAATTGTGGTGGGGACTCGTCAGTACACATGGCATTAATCTCTGTCGCTTTGCAGGAGACACCCTTGCTTGCATTGCTGGCCTGCCTCTTAAATCTCAGATGTTGTAAGTGGAGTTTAAAATGACACCATAAATAAGATATACCCTTCCCCCCCAGCCCTCCTCCAGACAAAAAAAATCACCCACTTTATTAAAAAGACACATATTTCAGACAGTTTGTTCCAGTTAGCATTCTTTATTGCCAACGCACATCGAAAGCGTAATACTAATGGGTTAATAATAGACCGTGTAATCTTCAGTATTCGTATTGGACATGATTCAGACTACTGAGAGACTTTTTAAATATATACATATAATTAGTTAACCCATTGGTATTACGTTCTCGTTACTTTGAGTTGATCACAAGACTTTAGGGATCTCATTATACCGTACCGGTTTATGTTCCCTGGTGGCTGAGAGCACTTAGCTGTCTGTTAACATCTTACTATTAAATGCTTACTGAGCTTTCGTGTCATCTTTTACCTTTTCCCAAAATTTGGAAGAGCAGAGTTTTGCTAATTCAGTAATTTAATATATAACCACTCTCTTTGCAAATTTCTCTATGATCTGTGAACCTTTTTTTTTTTAAAATGTCCTGCCAGAAGAAATTCATGTCTTCTAAAGGAAATTCTGTCTCTATTTCAGTGGAAAACTAGAAGACTGATAGTTTGGGTACACCCACGCAAGATAAAATAAGGATCCTGGAAGACTTCCTGGGGGGGTTAATGGAGGCCAGGGTAATGGTAACTGACCCTGAAGTCCCCAGATGAAGCTTCATGTTTGTCCCTAGATTATTTATGTATTTTTTTAAAGAATTATTTAGTATGCAAACCTAACTTTGTCAATCTGATGATGAGAGTCCAAAAAATGTCACTGATAAGTGCCACCTTTATACCTACTTTCTTTTTTAAAAAAAAAAGGCACTAAATATGGAAATATATAGAGTTTCTCTTGTTATTTTCTATTGAATATAGCTTTGCCAGAAACATGCTAGCATTATTCAGAGGCAGTACAGCAGCACAGCATTAGCATATTAAATAATTATTAGATACAAGGATTTTAAACGAAACTTACCCACACTGACACATGTTTAATTCAGATTGTGAGCCATGGTGTGCTTTTCCCAACAAGTTATGTGACTGCAACACCGTCTTAAAAAGCGATTATTCAAGGTACCTCAGGAAAAAAAAAAAGGAAAAAAAGTGTTAGAAGATCCATACGCAGGGTTTCTGCAAATGAATATGATGTATTCCAGAAACAACATGCATTCACACAGACACTCAATAAGAAAGGGACTGTTTACTCAGTTTATAGCTTGAAAACCACTAGGGACTGTGTTCTAGTATGGGAAATTTTAGTACAGTGAATTGTTAATACAAAATAAAAAGCAAGCCTGGGAAGTTCGGATTATATTTTTTTTGAAAATGCTTGTTTGGACCATTAAAAAAAATATTGCCTTCTAATGTCAAAGTATGAACAAATACTTTTTCAGATGAATAAAATCTGTAATCAGTTAGATAAGAGCAATATGCCTTTTCTTGGCATTTAATCAAACAATGAAATCACATACACATTTCCTGACACAAAAGACAAATGATGTAATAATCTGAAGGAGTTTCTCTATCTCCTTGGAACTTTGCATACTTGACTTGTTTTCTGTATTTTGTGACTTTAAATGGTGGGAAAATTATATTAAAATGCTTGTAGCAGTTCCTCTAAACTAGCATCCTTTTTGTTTTATTGTATTTAATATAAAAGCAGCAATTATTTGATTTCAAAGTTATGAAAATATGTACCTTATGAGAAAACAAGCAATTTAAGCTTTAATTGGTGTCATTTTTCACAGAACTGGCAAGATTCTTGCATCCCTGGCATGTTGTTTTCTATAAAACTGCAGAGCTGCTTTCAATGAATGTTTTACGAATGTATAAGTTGCTACATGAAGGTATGTGACTGGATGCCTGGAAATATAAGATTTCTGGGGGGATTTATTCACAAAAGATGCATTTCATTTCATAGCGTATATACTGTAATTTTTCCTTAATATTCCTAATGTGTTTTGCTTCCCATTAAGCATTTCTTCTATTCTTGTATGGGAAGAAAGGGGAGGTATCTTAGAAGCATATTTTGCACAGGAGAAATAAAGATGGGGGAAACAATGAGGAAAAAAAAAGTTTGAAAAGATTATTTTAATGTAAAATCAAACACTCATTTTTATTTTTTTTTTAAGTGAAAGGCTCCCACCTTAATTCATCTCTCCTGTATGAAGTATATAATATTCCTAGCTGTCAAGGCTGTGTGTAGAGATGCATTATTTTCTTCTTTTATCTATATTTATACATATACTTATATATACACATACTTATATATGTGTGTGTGTGTGTGTGTGTATGTATACATACATATTTATTTACATTTATGGTACCTGGTACCTTTAAGACCTGAACTACAGCCCTGCTAGAACAGGAGGTCCTGTGCACATGCACTGCAAGACATGGTCCCAGGTAGCCTGGCCTGCGCATGCTGCTCTTTGACCCCCTATACTGGTAACTAAAGTGGATGTATAGCTGCACATAAGGAGTACACGATTCCCATCGAAGCACACAGTGACCTGGCCACATGAAAAGAGCTCGAGCACACTGAGAAATTGTGAAAACCTGAGACACAGCAGTAACATTTGCAGGTCCCTACGGGAGAGAAGGCTCCATGGACTCTGCCTCACCAGGCTTTCCATCCCACAAGTGGCACAAGCTGTGGCTTCATTAACTCAAAGAGGAAATTATTTCTTCCAGAATGACTCCATTCCAGTAAAAACATAGGAAAACTCCACTATTGCCACTGGGTTGGGACCCTGCCTGCCCTGAGCAACCAGCCAGGCTTAAGGCTGTCAGTGTCCTGAAGACTGAGAGTCCAGGAGATTGGACTTTTTTCTTCTTACGACCGAGAAACATCATGAGCTGGAACATCTCAAGCTACCACTTCGGGACTATCAGCAAGTACCAGCATCAGCAGGGAGGACCCTCTTAGTTTTAAGCAATCACTTAAGCATTTGCACCCATTTAGTCAATAACTTCTCTGTTCTAGATTTTATTAGGTGGACACAAACACCTCTTGGGTCATGAACATTTCTGCTTACCTACCTTCCTGTTGGAACTGGCCACAGATACCTGTGAAACACCCAGATGCAGTGACAGATGCTTCCACTTTACATCTTCCTACCTACCTCCTAATATAACCCTTCTTATAGCAAAACTCTTAGTACCATGACTTTTTATCTGTTTGTGACCAT
>JAUBOD010000991.1:1546211-1558853 GCA_032353885.1 Nothura maculosa
TCCATTTGCCTCCTCATCTCACAGGCTGGTTGTTGGACAGGCACATGGGCTGCTGTCCTATGTGGTGAAGCACCAAGCATCTCCACGGGACAAGAGATTTCCAGGTGGGCAGCCAAGCTCACCTGAGCACAAAGGTTAGATCCAACCTTCCAAGTCAAAATTCATGCTCATTCAGCTCAATTTTTCCTTGTGTTTGTGGATACAAGGGAAATGAAGAAGGGACAACCTGCAAGAAAAGACCTTTGCTAAAAGCCATAGCTTTCAGGTCCTGGAGGCTTAACTCAGCCAGGTGAGCAACTCCATTCAGGGAGGACAAGTATCCACAAGCAGAAAAAAAAATGTGCTCTAAAATGTAAATCTAAAAACAATTCCACTATCTTGATCCCATCATAAGAAACCCTTATTCCTCCAAAGATATGAGATGAGTTCTAGTGTAGAATACATTTATTAAACACCTAAGCTGCCACCAACTAATTTTTAAGCTTGGGTGACAGTGGGAAATTTGCTCTGCAGCTACAAAATCCAGGAGCTGGGACCGAGAGTCTAGGCAGAGGCCAGAGTTTTAATGTAGGCCAAGACACTCATCCTTCCCAGTCTGAAGGATGGTACTACTTCAGCTCTAGTATCCACAATTTTGTCAACACCAACATAAAGATTTATTTTTAAAATCTTTGAAGAATTGTTTAGATTTTGGCTTTCTCACAAAGCTACTAAACTTTGCATCCTTCCCAATATTTCATGAAAATAATCAAATTCTGTACATATTTCTAGGACAAAAAAATCAATGCTGTCTTCACTACAGAGATTCTAAAATACACATTCTACTATTCCCATAGCCCTGCCATCGCCACAGACCACCCTTTAAAGAAAAAGACAGGTTAAAGCAACGTATTTCATATGGAAAGCTCTCTGGTGAAGGGGGCAGGGAGGTGTTAGCATGCAAGTGTATAGAACAGAAAACACAACTCATTTCAAAAATGAACAAATATTTCCAGAAGCGCTAAAGCGGAATATAAGGATAGAACTAATGAGGTTCTCCATGTTTTCTTCCAGCTTCAAGGAGGAAATCATTAGTAATTTAAGACAGATAAAGAATTCCTCTAATTAAAATATTCTGAGATGAAAAGTAACATCCAATTATTTTCTTGATTTGACACAATCTAGTAACAGCATAACAGAGTAATATTTTATACAATATCGAGGGATTTGCTAAAAAGCAAGTACATACTGAATTTGAATTTTGATAACAAAAATAAAACAGACTAGATTTGCTAGATGCATTACACTGAACAGTTTAAATAATTACAGAGTTAAACAGACTTCCTCAGCTTGATGCTGAGGAATTATTGACTGAAAGTTTGCAAGGAAGAATCAAGCAGCTAATAATGGTTTCCTCCCTATCAAGGAACTTTATCCACCAGATATCGGGTGCATTTCAGTTCTGTAATTTATAGTGAATTGCAGAGGCACTTTTCTGTTTTGGGCAATCTAGATGCATCTCACTTCTCACTATATACAAGAATGCCAAACCAGAGAGCTCCAGGTCTGCTCACTCCACAGCCTGTAGCAAGTCGGCAAAACGTGTGTGACCCAACTTCATATTTGAACATGAGAAACTCCATGACATTCTCTTATCTTGAGTTTACATTAATGCAGCTCCGCAGTAATTGCTGAGAACATCTCCAAGTCACAGATAAGTGCACTGGAGAGCTGGCAGGGCAAAAGAGTGGTCTGCTCTTTTCCCTATGCAGGCTGGTCTGAAAGAGACCCAATAGAGCCAGTTGCCCAACTTGGAAAAGGGGAGAAAGAAAAAAAAAAAAAAAAAGTGTAGAAAAGCAGGAGCACAAGAGCCTAATCCCAGCTCTTTCACAGTGCAATACACTTGGGCTTAGCCACTTAAGGCACACTACACTTCAGTTTTACTGCTAGTAACACGCATATTGAACATTTGTCTTGATCCTAAAGCATTCCCAGACTTTCATGTTTGGGAGAAACATTTCAAAAGCCATAGGGAAGTACAGATGATCATTGTGACTATTAAACCAAAGCTTAATGCACTACAACACAAGCATATTGTTGTACTACACAGCCATCATGATAACAGCAAACAGTAAAAGACACCTTAGCAGCTGCTTTCTCCTTCAGCGAGCTGACAACTTTAGGCTTTCATTCAGGTCTCCAAGCTTCCCAACCAAGTGCTAGGAGAGGAGGTAAAAAATGCTCTTTCACGTAGTACTACTTTAATAGACTTTATAGTCCTATGGTTCATGGAATGTAAACAGAGCAAACAAGAAAAAAAAGTCTAATAATTAGGGAGCTCTGGTTTCTGAAAGTTAAACTCATGAATCAGAAAGTATCTTATATTGTTATCCTTCTGGGCAGCAAAAGATGTGACTTTTGAAAGCAGCTTAGCAAGGTGAAACAAATACGAGTTTTACCTATTCTCCATCCATTATTAACATAAGCAAGATGCTGAAGAGGGCTGGATGAAGAAAGAAGAAAATTTAGCAGAACCCTCAGGCCTATCATAGAAGAAGTCAGCAGAAAACTGCATCCCTAGGACCAAGCAAATTGAAAAAGGATGAGGTTGGAGGGCAGAAATCTCCGATGGGATGGGAAAGCCTAAGGGTGCAGAGGCCAGAGAGCAGGCAAGCAGCGAGGGAGCGCGCGGGGCGGCCGCTGTGCTATTATCCAGCCCCGGCCTGACAGCCGCGGCTTCTGTTGCTACTGCTAATGATGAATTCCATATGCTTGGCTCTTACTGCTGCAGAGTACGTCGCGGTGCTACTGCGGATGAGCGGAGCGACCCTTCCCTTTCATTAGGATGGAAAGGTTTGAGTCCAAGTACACAGGACTAGAAACAAGCACATGGGCAACAATGATTTTAAAATTGATAATAGAATATATAGAATAAATAATAACAGAGTAGAATATATAGGATGGAGTCTACTTGCTGCCTTCTCTCTTTCTTCTAGGTAATAATCCTTAAGCAGGGAAGAAATGGAATTGAATATGGTTATTCAGAAACTATTTTGTTTTTTTCCTTCTGCAACTTGTAGCCAGTGTAAGTTATAACAAAGCTGTGATTGCTTGAATTTTGAGATGTGTTCAGAGATGATAAATAGAGAGAGAGGAAAAATACTGCTGTATATGCAAGTTTTTCTGAAGCAGAATGAGTTGCTTTAATAAAAAAGAAGATTTGGGCCACCACTTATTCCCTGGTCAGTTGAACCTACTGGATTCACTTATTTCGATTTATATCGTCGCATCAAAATGACATATGAAGTACTGCAAAAGGGCCTCACTGCCGCTGCAGATGCTCAAATACAAGAGAAGCACTGACTTAAGATGCCACCATATCCATGGTTTCAGCTCTACCAGTTTTCCTGGACTCTTCCAGGTGAAGTGAGGCTCCATTGGAGCAGCATGGTGTCAACACAAGTAGGAGGAGACCGACACAACCAAACACCACATAAGATCCCTCCTCCTTCTCTTCTTGACAAAAGAATCCCCTCAGATGGTTTCAAATTAAAATAAAATAAAATCTCTCCCACCCCAAAAACTGGGAGATGGTCATTAAACAGAGACAACCGATTACAGCTCCTCTCCCTATTTATTTTATGCCTACACTATTTCTTATACACGTGCTGATAAAAACACAGACCTGAAAGTATTCACTTATTGTGCATTAGTTACAGGGAGAACTAGTACTTTGGCACATTGCCTGTACGGGAAAGAAAGAAAAGAAAAAAAAAGCACAAATATATTACTTCCTTCATATATGTAAGAACTACAAGGGATCATTCTCATGCACTTGAATAGGCCACTTAAGTGATACACATGGGTCTGGAAAAATTAACCCCAAGTTTACCTCCCAAATGATCACAATCACATATTATAATTAATGACGACACTAAGCACATTAGGCACAGAAGGAGTTGTGCTCACAGCCTGCTTTTGGCTACTGCATCTACATGAAACCCTTCAGATAACCTCAGGGCTAACAGTAATTTTGGAGAAATGGGGTGAAGTGGGGTATCCCTTCTGGATTTTAATCTTATTTCTTCTTTTACAGAATGAAATAGTTAAAGCACCCCAACTCCAGTCCACCATCTTAATTAAATGCATCCAAGTAGTTGCCGTAAAGTCTAGGACAGCATAGCAGTACGGCAGACTCAGAACTGAAAACTATAGGCAGCAGCCAAGGCTCACAATGGGTAGGGATGGTACATGCCTGTTTTAACGAGGTTTCAATGCTTATACATTGAAACTGTGCATTAAAACCCTCCCATCCATGAAGTACATCTAGGAAGACAAAAACAAGCAAGGTGTCATCATGGCACAAAAAGTGCCAGACTAGCACTAGCATGAAATGATGTCATCTCTTATTGGGTTACCAGTTGCACTATTACATATAGAAAGCACAATGTTCCACGCTAGACCTATCAACAGGGAAAAAAAACAATCAACCAAACAACCAAAAAAAAATACAACCAGTTCCAAACTATTACTTTGTTATGGTGTTTGCACAGCTAATTGTTCTCCATAATTAACATTAGGATAGCAACAGTTTACTTACTACAAGGTAAGAACAGACTTTATGACTTTATCTTCAAAGACATCAGTTATCAATTTGAAGACTATCAAATTACATATTCAAGACTGGTATTCTCCACTGAAAAGTTTTGGCATACAAAAATTTTGGTATTTTAACCTTTATGTGCAGCATTGGTAATAATAATCACTTTACTCATTGTTTCCTTGAAACAGCCTAAATCACAAAAGGGAAGAAAAAAAAAAAAAATCAAATGAAAAAGCTCATGTGGGACTGAAGTAAAAACTTCATTTTCTTATAATTCTTTTTGTATTTTCCTTTAGAATTTAAGTCACACGGTACTTAATACATGCAATTAAAAAAAATTTTTTTATGAGACAATGCAAACTCTACTAGGAGTTAATTATTCTTTATTTTCTTTTGCATTCTTGAAAATATACAAATAAATGGTAGGTATTCTATTTATAGTCCCCCTTTCTTGTCTAAAAATAAACAGCAATAGTTTCCTTAGCTGATTTTTCCATTGCTGCAATTTTAAATATGGCCAACTACTTGACAGAGGATCCCAACATGTTTCCATCTCTCCTGACTCTTTCCTGTCTCCTTGTAGGCAGAGAAGTCCAAGGGGCATAGTCCAAACTGTAGGAGCATGCCAAGGGTAATAATCTCAGAATTATGGGTGCAAAATGCAGGATATTTAACAGCACAAAGTGTTCTAATCCTGACTATTTAGTAGTCTCTGTGTAACCAGTAGTAACACAGTGAAAGTTGAAGACAAAAGGAAACCTTCCTGCAAAGGTCAAATATTGTTAGTCTTCAGCTGAACTGCTTGTGACCCAGGATAACCCCTTTCCAAAAATAAGCTGCAACCAAACCTTGAGTTTTTAGAGCAAGATAAAAACTCATTTTCATTTTCTAATTTGAAACCACCTCAAAAAAAAAACACAAACAAAAAAAGCTTAAAAGATTTTTTTTTCCAGAGTTTTTATCTCACAAGAGTGACAATAGACATACAACTCAAAGGCCCCCCGTTTGCTATGCTGAGCCAAGGAGTCACAGTTGAGCTGCTGGTGCTGAGCCAGGTCTAGGTTTCTTCACCTGTACCATTCCCACGGGTCCTGGGGAAGAACGGTGCAAATGAGGCCACGGAGCAGGTTTTGTTCTGCTCCAGCCCAGCACAGATTGTCTCCGCAGAACCACCACATTTCAGCAGAAGGCAACTCACAATAGGACAAAGTATTGATGGAAAGCAACGAAGTCAGATGGGTCCATCGAGGAGCTCAGGAACTAGGGAGGGAAAAGGGAAAAACTCCCCACACTGAAGGTGCCTGACAAGGAGGAATGTGGACCAGGGAGGGTGAAAAGTAGAAAAACAAAACCAAGCTAAATTACACGGATTTGGGAATGTGAACACCACTTGCAAATAATATGAGCTGGGGGCAGTACTATCCTCCACAGTCCTGAAAACCTTCCCTCCCCTTCTGAAGAAATGCTCCTTCATTCACTGCAGACTGATGGGAAGCAGGTGAGAGGGAGAAGGTGAAGTACTTGGAAAGACAAAAGCAGCTATAGAGATGCATTAGTGCAAATGAATTTCACCAGGGTGTTATACCCAACTCACCATGAAAATAGTCTTGGCAATCTCTAACCTCCAGCACAAAACTCCCCCAGAAAAATAAAATACACTTCTTAGCTGCTCAGAAATAGATACTCAGTTCAGTAGGTCGCCAAAGCAGAGCCTAAAGAAGAGCAGTAGAGTTACTAGGTAATGCAAAATGCCCGAAAGGAAGGAAAAGACAGGCACACGTTGTGAAGAAAGACCACAGCCCCTAGATTTATTATATACATAATAATTAATAATGACCCATTTTTCCTATTCCCAATTTCTACATTCCTTACTCACTTTAATTAAGTTCACCCTAAAAATAGGATGCTGCAGAACAAAGAACTTTTTTTACAACTTTAAAAATGCGAGCTTACTCACTGGTCAGGATTTTCCCGGCACTCCGTGCTTTAGTACAAAGAGCTACTATGACACAATATAAATGCACTATCAATGAACGACATTTTTAGATAGAACTTGATAATGTAACATTTACTGATTCCATCTGTCAAGACAGAGAAAGAGAATGAGACTTTATAGCACAACACACAGGAAACTTAACGGCAACAACAAAAACAAGAGTACAGTCAGCATAGACACCATTTGTTGACCCACGATATGCATTCATTTAATTCCCCTCTATAGATACAGAACTTGCTTTCTTTACTAACATGGCCTTCGGATCTCTAAATTCAACAATAAAATTACATTTACTTGACAGCGTTCAGAACTTATTTGCGTTATTTTCAACCACCCCGTTCTGTCTTCGGTGCACAATTTTAATGATGCAGGGGCTATAAAGTTGCCTAAACACATAGGCAGTCTGATGAAATCTTCTTCTGCCGGGGCCCAGCGCATGTACCAAGCCCAAGAGCGATGCCTGGCTCGCAAATGCAGCTCAGAAACCTTACGTTTTCCTTCTGCGTCATGAGTCTGATTTAAATTCAGAGCAGAGACGCCAGCATCCCCGGCGAAGAAGAGAAATTGCTCTTTAAACAACTTCTGTAAATGCTTCCTGCGCTAACAAGGGAGCGGAGAGTTTGCTTAGGTGAAATAAAGCAGACAGACGGACCTCCCCGTATCCCGCGCGGGCTCCAGGATTCAACAGCCAACGAGGGTGTGCAAAGAAAGGAGGAAGGGTGGAAGTGCCAAAGGTATCCCTTGGAGATGTGCAGATTCTCTTGTCATGTAAAAGAGCTCCGGAATGAAAGAGAAGCAGAGCCCAACCAGGACTGGTTTCATGCTAATGTGAACCAAGGACCAACTGTAGACTTTGGATGGTGTCATGGTGCCCACTGAAATTAACTCACCTCTGCCCTCCCCACACACACTAGGAAATTAATTTCCAATAGTAAAATTGATTTGGCACAAGATGGCAAAGAAGAGAAAGCACTGGGCCAGGATTTGGGGAAAAGGGTGCATTAAATGGATAAACTCCCAATTTCGGTGTTCCAGGCCACAGCAAAAATTACAAGATAATACCCAAATTAAAAATGAATGCACTCTTTTCAGCCTATTATACATCCAGCTTTCTGAATATATAGTACTAAGTATGATCTTAAAAGTGCCAAGTAATTCTCTAGGCTATGATTTAAAAGTGAAGTCCACTATGTAAAGCAAGTGAAAAATCAGATTTTAAGTGATTTTGGATTAGTTTTCACATGTTGGGGCACTGAAGTATTCCTAAAAGAATTTTCACTGGAGCTTGAATTCCAATTAACGAGAAGAACATTTACGTGCAAACAATCATAGACTGTTGAGAAATATTCTTGCTAATTATCTTCTTTACTAATATGGCCAGCATTTGTAAAATTATATTTCATATGCGATGTGCAGAAGCACCTTCAAGCTTTTAATAGCATCAGCCTTATGTATTCATCCTGACAGATGATATCGACCAACCAGTACATTGTGGAATTTGGCTGGAGCTTCTGAAATGGGGAACATGGTGGGTGTTAGAAAGGAAAAATTTCTACTATTTTAGAGTGGTTCTCATAGTAAATCACGCACTGATACTGCTATCCTGGTAAAAATCACAATTTTTGCAGATTGATGCAAAAAAGTGATGTATATGTAAGGATGTTAGCAGCTCTGCCTCGTGAATGCATCTCCAACACCTGCTGAAGGCCCTTGAGATGTTGCTGCTTCATTCTGGGACATCCTCCTGGTGCGGGACCTGTTCAGAGGGGACATCCAGGCAGCGCATCCTGGACAGGGCTGCAGGTTGCACTACTAAATACACGTGAAAGCTCTGCCTCCTATTGCATTTAACACATAGTTAAATGCAATAAACAACCTTAAGCAATAAGAAGACAGACATTTTCTTCCCTATCAGTATCAAAGTTGTTTGATGGAGATGAGAACAGATGCCTGGACAGCATTTATCTTTATGCTTCATTATTTGGTTCTAAAGAAAGTCAACTTATCAAGTGAAACAGCATCAAATAAAACTCTCCCATGACCAAAAGGAGTAACATGGCAAGGATGCACCTCATGTCATACATCTTTAAGAAATTCTTATCCCTTACCCCAAAGAAAAATAAATAAAACAACACATCCCTGCACTAACTAAACTTAATTTTGTGAATTACAGCTTTTTTAAACTCAGTGGGGAGGAGAAACCCTTGAGAAATGGAATTTTGCCCATAGACTGATGGCTTCGGATCACATTTCTAGTGGGCTTATAACCTGCTCCAGTGAAAACCTAATTTTTAATTTGCTTTTAGGGTTATTTATTCTTTTTATTATTACACTAAGGGTTTATAATTTAATGTCAAACATAATTTTGCACGAATTACGAGGCTGCACTATGATGCTGGAGATAAGATGTATGTGACTGGTTGGCATAGCCTCAAACTAGGTTTCTGAGAAAATGGATCACTAATTGGCAGGCTGCCATCCCATACACTGCTTAGTTCAACTTAAAATGAAACAAGCCATCTTTTGCAAAGACAGAGGCACAACATCCTCCCACGGAGTGCAAAGAAAAATAGGGGTTTTTTTTTGTTTACTTTTTTTTTTTTAAAAAAAAAAGCTCTGCCATATTTAGCATTTCACACAATACAAGCGATATCTGTTGTTAACTACTCATGCTGACATCAGCTTCGTGCTGCTCTGCTACTTTTAGATGTTTATGCCTTAAAACAAAAACAAAAGAAAGCAGCATTTCAGGTACCAATTAAAGTTCTAAATTATTGGTCATACCACTTCATAAAAATCACACCAATTTTGATTAATTGTAGTTCAGCCATTTAAGAGCTGAAAAAACATGGCATTTTGCTATGATGTCATTTTCCCATTCATTCCAGTGGTAAAAGTCCTCCACCAGAGCTACAGAAAGAATAATATAAAATTAAGCATGGAAATGATCAGAGGAAATAATTTTGACAATGAAGTAATTTCCTAGATTGGTTTTAAGTATGACTTCTTTGTCAGCCTTAAATAAAAAAATAAAAGATGCCATAATTTTATTGAACTTGCATGGTGAATGAGTAATGTGCATGTGTCAGAAATGGTGTCAGTTAACTCAAAAATCAAACCATATGCTCAACCCAACTAGAACAGAACACCCCAAGAGCAAAACCAAATCAAACATATACAAGGGAATCACAAGGCAAAGAACGGTGGCTTCAGAAGCAACCATTACTAACAGAAAAAGACACAAAATGCAATGGTGAGATCTGAAACAACTCCATTAAGACATAGATAATACAGGCTATATTCAAATTCCTGCATTTTGGTTGACTTTCAAAGCTGTTCGGCAATATTCTGAATTCTCTAGCAAAAACTCTCGATAAATTTTACTTTTATTCTTCTAAACAACTCATTTCAAAATTTTGCCCCTAGACTGTAATAGTATTTCTTAGTTTGCATGAAAGTGAAGCACTTGCACATGTTTGTATTTTCATAGGTGCCAAACTGATGCTAGGATCCAATCCAACTTATTTTGAAATCAAATGGAATTTTTCACTTGACTAGAATTCAAGCATCTGTTATTAGCAATTTGAGAGAGAAAAACTTAGAAAATTGCAATGTCCTGATTCCTCATTTTTCTTTTATTTTTTTTTCCTGTCACCTTCTTTACTTATAACTTCTATTTCTAAAAGAAATGGTATGACTTCTCCAATGGGTAGTGAGGCTAGCCAGCAACACTGTACTTAAAAACTTGCACTCACGAAGAGCCATGGCAATCCCTGGAGTGAAAAAGTTGCTTTTCTCTTTAAGAATCAGTCATGATACTGCTGTTAGTGCCTCCCTGGAGCACTGCTCGTTCCCGTTCAGACCCAGATCAAAAGTCTTGAGCTTATGGTAGGACCAGCAGTAGAGCTACGAAGTGAACGTTCCCATCACAGCAACTTACGTCATTTCAAAAGAAAAAGAGGGAGTCCTTACTGAAAATATTAAAATAACACAGCTCAGGAATGTTTCAATTCTCAGAAAACGGAGATTTCATTAAAAAAAAAAAAAAAAAGAGGAGAATCATTTTTGCTGGGCAGAACTGTGCAGAATGAATCATCATCACCAAACTGGTCCTGCTTTAAAAGCACGCAACAGTTTGCATATCTAGGACTACATTCGTTTAGCAAACAGACATCAACAGAGTTTGCTCAAGAAAAGCATACATATGTTTGGGGTAGGCACCTGACCTCTCACGAAAAGGGAAAAAACAGCCTAATTTCAATATTGTGAGCATAGCTTTGCTTAGGTCTAAGGGTCTGCCCATTGTTTCCTGTTAGAGGAGCGACCTGAACAAGGTGTTTTGACCTCCATAACATCAACTCATGGAGATTTAATAATTGGAAATGATGATATGATATTAGTTAAGCCATCGAAGTCCTAATAATAATAATATATTCTCAACATCTGAGAAGGCAGGAACAATTCCTATACAGCAAGTCAAGCACCACAGTGGACAACACGGTCTTTGCACTTCAGAGCCTGAAGATGCTCCAGCATTAAAACCTTGGCAAGCAGAAGATCTGGAAATGCAGGAGCTGGCAGAGCAACTTCTCTATCCCTTTAAATTCTTGGATGGCTTCATCACCCAAGAAAACACATTTCCCATTAGAGGCTGTAAAAAGCAATCAGAATGTACCCAGGCTTTCATTAGCCTGAATGCACAAAGAATATCTCCTAAGATGGCATTCATGTCCAATCTTGTACTACTAGAAGTCACCTGAATAGAGAGTTACTTTGTCATCCAGATGTAGAGAATTCTACATCTAGCTCTAAAAATTAACTACAAACTTGCCATTGCTTTCTCAAAGATGCCCATTTTTCCTGATAAATCCAAAGATGCTGAAAACAAAGATGTAAATATGTAAATAAAAATTCAGGAGTTTCTCTATTCAATATAGGTATATTTCACAGTGATCAATTAATGCAAGCATTTAAATTTAGCATGAAATGTCTAAGTTTTTTCCTTAACCTTCTTTTCTTTTAACCATGTAACAATGAATGAATGTACCAAAGATAAGATTTCAAATGATTTCTTTATTGACTTGTAAGGGATCATACTCATTCCCAAATAATTTGGAAAAAAAAAAAAAGGTTTTAGATGTTTAGAGGTTTAGCTAAGAGATAATACAAGAGATAATATTTATAGGGTTGCCTTTTTTTTTTTTTTTGGTGTGCGTTTGTGTGTGTCTTATTCATCCATACTCCATCCCAGGGCACTAAAGCAGCCTCAGAAATTCTTACTGAGAGTGCAAAAATATTTGAAGACATCTTCCTTCACCCGCAAATAAGTTACTCTTATCCAGGACCAAGTTTGGTGCAATCCAACAACAAAAAGGTGTCCGTTTTTCTCCTTGGGCTCTTCTAGTCGGCCCAAAGTTTGACTCCACGTCCCTCCCATCTCAAAAGTCATGCCATGAAACTCTATTTCATGCCTGTTCCTAGTCAGACACACAAATGACATTTTCCTTTTGTGACTCATCCAATCAGTCCATGACCCAGTTCATCTAAAATCATTAAAAATGACAACAGAATGAGTTATTCTACAATTTGATATATATATTTTTTTCCTTTTTCAGATCTTTTGCATGAGTACAGCAGCATAACACAACCACATGCCCACAGAGAAGCATCCTTGCACACCAGCCACAGGGTCAGGTACCAAAGGGGCCACGGGGTCAGGCACAGATGCACAGTTTCTCCTGCAAGTTGCATCTTGAGGCTAAAGATCTGTGTTGAATAACTGCAGACACTCTCCTTTTCACCCACACATGGTTATACGCCATGTGTCACCCTCTCCCACCTTTACATGTCAAGAATGTTTTATTCTAAAAGTAGTTAATTGGAATAATTGGGCTGTCTGCACAAATACACCGTTCCTCGGATCGCCGTTTTCCTTCGAGCTTCATCTTCGGAAGCAGCAGGAATACAGGAGACAAATCCAACGTCCTCCAGTGTGCAAACGCTGGAAGGTACCACTGGGCTAGGAACATCTGAGAAATCTCACTTTACGCCCTACCTCCTCCCA